>JAQFVV010000154.1:2500892-3040634 GCA_028023455.1 Epiperipatus broadwayi
AATTTGTACCCAGACTGGCAAACTTTCTAGAGTTATTATTATAATAAGGATGTGTTGGTTAAAATGATCCCCACTGGATATATGTGTATGACTGTTATGAAGCTTATAAATAAATGTATATTTGTGAGGATCGACCATACATAGGATTATATCTAGGGTGTATTAAAGGCCAGGTATTTACTCTATAACAAGTGCTCTTGGTCATAAAAAAATCATATTATGAGATTTAATTAAAGAATTGATGTTTTAAAATTAATCAAAATAAACTTTGGACACTTTACAAATGACTATTGTTTTCCACTGTCTGTGTGTGAACTAAAAAAATAATGATAAAAATAAAAGTTAGAGAAGTGGCTTATTTCAGAAAATGAACATTATAACTTGTCTGACAATTATAATATTTTATAATGAACTATTGTTGTTTTTTGTTAAAATGAGTTAACTCCTTTATATTAATATTGTCTAGTTTGTGTATATATTTCAGGTCTATTTTATTGAAAATAACTGATGTTCACATAATCTAGCAAGGTATTGCAAATAGTAGCTTTTTAGTGGTCATTATCATCATATTAAACAAATATTTTTAAAGCTTATTTAAATATATATGCGCCAGTCTATTTCCTGATGTTTAGTGTCAGGTGGCATTCAAATCTATTAAAGAAATATAAATAATTTAAATATGTATAGTTTGACCCATTGCAATATATATATATATATGTGTGTGTTTAATATGTCTGTACTGTACAGATACATGTTCAAATTGAGTATTATATGTATATCATTTATCATTAAATTTTGTATATTCATGAAATAGGGCCTTGAAATCAAATAGTATGTATATTAGGAATTCCATTATATGTATATAGTTTCAAGTTAAAAATATTTCTAACAAACATCTATAAGTTATATTAATAACTTTAATTGTTCTTAATTAAAACATTATTTATTAAGTGTAAAACCATACTCAATTAATGTTAAATAGAAATATTTGCTCAATTTTTCCTTGATAACTTCATATAAATGATAAATCAATAGACAAAAGAAAAAATCAAAATAAAGTAGGAATATTTAATATAGCATAATAATTCAAAAGATGATTATATAAATTCAGAGGCTTATGTAATTCTAGGATTAATTCACAACTAAGTAATGCAAAAGAATCTCAAATTCTTCAAGTGAATGGAAACTATTAAACTCAATTTATAACTAAAAATGCTTAAATGTTAACTTGACCCCTAAACAATTAACCAGAAACATACATTTACGATCAAGGCAAATATGTTTTTAAGGCATATATTTCAGGCCAGTACTTCAAAAATTCAGTATATATCATATTTAATAAATAATAAAATATATTAAATTGTATCCATTAGTAATACAATGTTGCATAGTTCATTTATGGGTACTTAATTAATATTGAACTTCTTCAAATTAATGTATGGCCTTAGCAATAATTAATAATACTAATAGTATCTGGTTAGTGAATGAATTAATATTACCACAAGTGAGAGACTTGCAAACCTTACATAAAGAGTGTTTAAGAATGATAAATGTCTTAAATTAAATGTAAAGAAAATTATTTATAATTTGTAAATATAAAATCAACAAAAAAAAAATGTGAATAAGCTCCCTTCAAATAAAATTTTTTACTATCTACTCTAATTTTTTGTTTATTTTAAAATGTGAATTAATTTTTTTTATTAAAGAATCTAAACTCCTCTTAGTGCATTTTTACAATGATTTATTTTACTCCCAAACAATAGTTTCAATTGCTTCACAAATCTTCTTCAAATATCTCAATAATATATCCTTTCAATTAAATTGGATGTAGTTGTTTTTCTCTTAAGATTGCAAAAAGAGTGAATTTTCTTCCAATGCGTAAGCTTGTGGTTAAGACCTGTAGAGGTCCCTACCTTCGCATTTTCAACCGCACATGCTTTAGATTTATTGCCTTAGTAAATATTACTTACGTAATCAATGTGTGTTAAATAAATTTATAATTACAACTTTAAAAAGAGTGAAATAAATCCTGAATACATTTTTAATGATATATTTTTTATATAAACATAGTGCGCTTTGCTAGTTCATAAATGATACTGAACAACTTGACAAAGGATCTGATTATTATTACTTTTTTATACAACCCAGTAAAGTTTCTAGTTTGTGCATAAATAAAAAAAAAAAAAAAGCTTGTTTAGAGCTATTAGCACGCTCTTAATTTTTTATACATATATATATAGTAATATTAAATCATCCCACATGGTTAAGAAATCCAGTACCGCCCTCTGTGAACTAATATATAAATACATTAGAGTTCGTACTTCAAAATAGCCAGCTCAAAATGGTACCTATATATAAACATCAACTAAGGAATTAAATTATTATTATTACCTTATCTTTTTGCAGTCAAGCAATTGAAAATTTAAAGGATTCTTTAAAAAAAGCTATGAAATACTTTATTAAAATAAAAGCACAAATTAGAGTTTAAGTAAAATTAGATTTAAAAAATTCTTCTTTATACTTATTTAATTAAATCCAACATTATTAGACTTAACTAACTTGAAATTAGCTTTTTAATGATCTAATCTTATCCCCTTGTTTTTATTCTTTTACCTGATGTTTGAAAAGGTTTAACTTGCAATATTTTTTTGTTTTGTTTAGCATAGAGTTATTAATAAAGAAAATTCAAAAAATCTTAACCTATTTAAATTCTAACTCTAAACCTCTTTTGGATTTTGTAAATAAGGCTGTCAAATTCTCAACATTTTTAAATAGTAAAAAATCAAAAACAGGAAATTGCAATTTTAGACAAATTTTATTTAACGTTTCTTTTTATTTCTTTTCATATTATTATAATCAATTACTAACTAAAGTGATAAAATTAATCAAATCAAAACTGAAAAATTTTATTATTATTATTTAGTCATTTTTTCCCATTTTCATAATTAAACGCTATACATTTTTTAATGAAAAGTCATCGCAATTTTGTTAGTAATTATATATTAAAGTTAACAGGCGTTTGATTTTTAGATAATCGCTATTAATTGTAAACAAGTAAAGATAAAGTATGGCCTCATCATTTCTGGAAATATGATACTGCCCACCAGTAATGGAAGTCATGTCTATTGCATCCATATTTTTATTTTAACAATCAGCACACTACACCTGTCTGACCAACTCATATCATCTTATAGTTTTTACTTTCTAGCTAATGATAACTAGATTTTATTGACCAATATTAGATAGTTGTCTATTAGTCTACTTATGACCTAAAAATGAAATTTTGGGATTTACATAGCATAAAAGGTATACCGACCACTACATCAGATTTTAAGGTAGTTATGGATAATCCTGGAACCCAAGGTTGGCAACCATGTTTTTTTTAATTATCATTTTCAAGGACCTAATTATCCCATAATCCTAATGAATATGTTTTACTTGTTAATATTAAAAAATATCAATAAATCAATTATAAATTTCTGTTAGCTTTAAAAAATAGCAATAAATGTATTTAAATCTCAATGTATTAATTCTTTTCATGAAAATTAATAATTTTAAAGCACTCATGGACTTAGAGTTTTGATGAAAAGGTATAAATTAATAAACATAAACTAATTAATTGCACTGAGCCATCTTTCAAAAAAATACAGCCCAAATCATTTGAATAAAGTTATGCAGTATAGGTAAGCTTGTGTAATAGATACGATATATGTAAATAAAGCACGATATGCAAATAAGGCAATTAAATATTCCATTTTTCAGACAATGGTACAAATGGATCCTTTTTATTAATGGAATATGGACCTCCCGCAATTGCCCAAGCCTCTTTGTACTTTCCCTTCTTATTATCTTTTTCCAAACATATTATTCCAACACTTGATGGAGATAATATGTGATCTATGGTGGATTAGTCAGTCTTTTGTTTAGCTGTTTTGGTCAAATATGTGAGTTGAGGAATTTTTGTGGATCTATTTGCGAGATTTTCCATAATAAACATAACTGCAGGAAGGGTAGTATATGCAATTTTATAGACCACCTACAGAGTTAAGTTTAGATTGTTATTTTCTCTTAATAATTTGTTTAACAATACTAAGAATAAGATAACTGTGGAGCATGTACCTCACATGGACTACAAAATTACATGTGCTAACCTTTCCTGCAGCTCTGTTTATTACAAGGAATCTCATGCAAATAGATTCATGAAAATTGCCCAACATGTATATTTATATAACAGAGCTAAACAAAAGACAGAACACAAATTGATCTTTCTGAGTCATGAGCATGCCATGGGTCACATGTTTTCTCCATTTACTGTTCAAATAATATGCTCAGAAAGAAATGGTAGGAAAAGAAAGTAAAAAGAGACTAGGGTAATTGAAAAGAATTCACATTCCATCAACAAAAAGAATTCATGTATTCCATTGCCCAAAAAATGGAATACGCAATTGTCTAATTTGAATATTGTGGCTCATTTACATATTATATTATATCTCTTATAAAATCTTACCTGTATTGTATAAATTTATTCATCACTATCATTCTGGTTAGTGTTTTGCCAAAAGCTGACTCAGTGTAATTAATTAGTTTATGTTTATTAATTTATACCATTTCATCCGAATTCGAAGTCAATGAGTGCTTTATAATAAATGTATTATAAATTCCATTTCACAGAAATAATACAAAAGTACGATAATAAATTTTAATAAAATAAATTTAACAATTCAAACTACAGTAAATATAATTTTTACAGAGATTTTTTTATAATAAAAAATGACTAATGTGGGTTTGAATTATTAAATTTATTTTATTCAAAATTTATTGTCATAGTTTTATATTATTTCTGTGAATGGAATTTATAATACATTTATGGCTTCTTTTTATGGTTGACAGAATTTATAATCAATTTATTGATATTTTTATGATTAACAAGTAAAATATATTTCTTGGGGTTAGGAGATAACTATGCCCCTGAAAATGTGTAAAAAAAACATGGCTGCCAGCCTTGGATTCCAAGAATGTCCATGAGTACCAATTTTAATTATTAAGATGTATTTGATGTAATTGTAGTGCATGCACATTATTTATTAGTCAGTTTGAATTGCAACATTTTACTGTATATTTGACAACAAGCTATCTAATTTTCCTTATATTAAAAAAAACATTTCTATCATTTCTCAGAAGTTATTATCCATTTATAGCTCAAGAATAATAATAACAAATTGCTTAACTTGATAATTCATAAAATATAAGACAAAACAACTCTCCATGCTATTACTATCTACTATAATAACCTGGAAATCATCCAAGATTACTAGATGGCACTAGAATGGTGAATGATTTTGTCTTAATTCAAGAATAAACCATAATAAAGTAAATTCATGCAGATTGTTTATTTACAAATATACTATCATTTCCAAACTAGATTCTAGTAAGAATTATAATAACATTGTGGACAATACAAAATTAACCAATTCTAGCTATATATAGTAAGTAAAGGATAAAAAAAAATTAACTAGCTCAACACAAGGCAAAACCTCTCTAATGATCATTTATAAAGAAAGAGTAAGAAGAAGGTATTATTCACAGAGTTTGTCATAAAACTCTACCCATAGACAATTTAACTGGAATAAAAATCCTACATCTGGTTGATATCTGAAACAATTTCCAGATTTACTTGAATGGATTCACTGACATGATATAATAACAAAACACCTTCTTTGCATCACATTTTGTGTGTATTCTTGATTTAAGTAATTTAAATTATAAAAGATCATTAAATTGTAAATGCTTTTAATTTATTAAGAATAGTAGAGATAAGTTTTTTTATATTAAATGCTTTTATTGATTGGGCATGAAAAAGAAATAAAATAATTGATTCTTCAACCACAATTGGAGTATTTAGATTTAACTTGAAATAAAAGCACAGGGGTTCCAGAAATTAATTAAGTCAATTCCTTGTTATAAAAATAGGAATTGACTTAATTAATTTGTAGATACCCCATGCTTTTATTTGAAGTTGAATCTAAAAACTTCAATTGTGGTTGAAGAAATAATTATTTTAGTGCATAATCAATAAAAGCAAATATATAAAAAAAATATTTATATTATTTTTAAGTTTTTAGTATTGGCACAGTAAATAAAAATGTAAAACTATATTGTACTAAAATGAACTGGATACTTTAGTTGATATAATTATATAAGGGATTTAAACACAGACTTTTAAGCTCCTTTCATTTATTCAATCTGTCTCATACAACCAATACATGTGATCACACACATGTGTAAAAGATAAATAATCTCCAATGTATGTGTTTCATGCTGAACCAGCACTCATTGACATGAAATACATATATTGGAGATCATTTATCTTTTACATACATGTGATCATGTGTATTGGTTGTATGAGGTATACAAGATAACTGAAGAGAGCTTGAAAGTCTGTGTTCAAATTCCTTGTATAATTACATAACTCCAGGTGTATAAATTATATTTGTATTCAATTAAACATTATATGTATATCACTAGATATTTTTGCTGTAAGTTAAAATGTATCCCCTTATGTATATAGCATATTTAGTACATGTACATAAAATGAACTCCACATAATGAATGTAATTTTACTTTAAATCAATATCACACATACAAGGTATATAAATCACTAGAAATTTCTGCATTAAGTTAATATATTATAATGGAACATGTAAGAAGGAATACCCATTAGGTTCAGGTACCAATTTCCTATAATTTGGATATATATGTTGAGACTCTCTTAATATTTTATTCAAATTTTATTGAATAAAATTACTAATTATAAGATCTGTAACATTCTTCATAAATATAAACCAAAAACAGGGCTGTACAATAATGTATATTTAAAGTCAAAGGGTAATTTTATTAACTTCAAATATAAAACAAAGCTTTGCATTGTTTAATAACAATTATGTGCTAATATAAGAGATGGTGATCATGTGATGTTTAGTGGTTTAACTTCAAATATAATTAAAATAATGAATGATTAATGATTTCAAGGCTTAAAATAATAATAATAATAATAATAATAATAATAATAATAATAATAATAATAATAATAATAATAATAATAATAATAATAATAATAATAATAATAATAATAATAATAATAATAATAATAATAATAATAATAATAATAATAATAATAATAATAATAATAATAATAATAATAATAATAATAATAATAATAATAATAATAATAATAATAATAATAATAATAATAATAATAATATTGTGACTGTGAATTGGTGTAAGTGAATAAATAAAATAATTAATATGAACTGATTAAGTGAAAAATCATCCAATATTATTTATCCTCTAATAAATAATAATAAAAGCAAATGGCATTACTACTTTAAACAGCTTTGATTAACTTATAACATTCAATCATGAAGCTGATACAAATAGTTTGATAAATAAATGTTACATTAAAGCTTTTATAACATTCAAATAAATCTGGGTAAGTATAACATGCCAAAGGATGTTACAATCCCAAACATTTAATTCATATACAACAATGAGATTTTTTAGTTTATTCTCATCAACTAAAACATAAATAATATAAGATGATTTATCAAGCATTGGTGGCCTAGCGGTTAGCATAGCTGCCTTTCAAGTAGCTGGCCTGGGTTTGCTTCCCTGTTAATGCATTTGACATATGAAAGAAAATAAAATAAGATGTGCTAACTATTTAAACATTCATATCTTCACACATGGTACCGTATGTGCACATAAAATAAAATAATATTATTTAAACTGTTTTACCTGGACAGTAAACCTATTATCTCTGTAAGCTCTAAAACAAAGAAAAATATGCATGCATTAAAAATATATAAGTGAAATTTTATTATTTCTGAGAAAGCTTTTTTTTTTAAAGTTCTTGTAGGAAAGTTTTTTCTCTGAGATCCCATAATCAATGAAGCTTAATGATAAATTTGCTCCAGGTGATGATTTCTTCAGACTAAATCTATTGTTCCTAAAACTTGTTGAATGATGCAATTTTCCATGAAAGTTTCATTTGGGTCCTCTTTAAGTTGCAAATAACCTCTCTCAAGGAATTCTGGTATAGATGCGATCAAAATGGTTTGTTTTATAATGGAATAAATTTATTTTATAATTTCTTAAAGTTTCACAAAATATACTTCACTGTCAAAATTTTGAAATAAAGTTGATAAATAGAATTCTTTTACAATCTATGTAAAAACTTCTAACTGCATGTAAAATCATGATCATCAGACTTACAGGCAGGAAATGAGAGGATCAGAGCTATTGGCCCCTTTTCTACTTCTGATAGCAAGACATTTTGTTATTCCAACACCAATTGTATATTTCTACAAGAAATATGTTTGATGTTATCATCTGCAGATTTAGATTGCAAGTAAGTAAATTTTATTCTAAATTATCATTTTCGTCTGTCTTTCTTGTCTTGTAGTTTCACATAACATTGTTATAGGGATTGTAGAATAACTTAATTAATGATGCTTTTTATAAAATTTCTTTTATATTAATATAAAATTAATGTTTTAGAATTTTTGGAGATTAATAAAATATAAATCATTTAATCTTTATAAAATAAATATAAGCTTTTGGCATTTAGGATTTTACTTAAAATTCTTACCCAAATTCTCAGATATGACTATTATCATTTATCTTCTATTAATTAAATTCTAAATTATAACAAGCTTTTCTTTTTCAAGCATTTATTTATAGTTTGGAATGTTTTTTTAAAAAATAAACATTCTGAAAAAATTACAAATCATTTTCATAACACATATGTAAATAAAATATAAATAATTATTTAAGGAATAAGTTGCTTCTCGTAGGATAAAACATATAACAAAGGTAGACATTTTTTTATTTTTAATTTTAGGCTTAAAAATAGACCCATCATTATACACCCCCTCACTTAGGAAAAAAATGTTTACTATACATTTCTTCTAGCTTTAATTTCTCTCTAGTTTTCCTTATGAGTTTCTTAGCCCTAATTATTTTTTAAGTTCATATTTCTTTTATTCCAAGTAAATTTTCTATTAGTGGGTACTTTTCTAAACTATAATAGTAGCTAGGGAATGGATTTCGTTTACATTTCATTAATTACTTTTCTTAAAATTTTTTTTTTTTACTTATTCTTTATTGTTATGAATGGGTTTTAAACTTTAAGTGTTCCATGTCCCTCTGGGTCCATCTGGAATATCAACCATAAACATATTTTCACTTATTTGTTCTATTATTTTATATGGCACTTGATATAAATTTTAAAAAAAAGTACTTATTTTGTAATGGTTTACTAATGTATGGGGGTCTTATTAGGGCAGATCTATTTAAAAAGGATTTGGTTTTGTGGACCAGCTATTTGTCATTTGTGACTGGCTTTAATAATACTAGCTTTTGTTTGTTCACAGTCTATATTATAGTCTATTTTTTCTGGGATTATTAGTTTTTGAGTTCTTATTAACAATGGGTTCTTCATGACTAAAATGTAATTGATTTAGGGTAAATTGTGTAGATCCATAATTAGTGGAAGTTTATTAACACATTCTTATGGTTACCTTCCAAATAAACTCTACAAAGACAACTTATTCCCCTCATTATCCTTTTATGTGGATTTGATTGAGGATTGCAAATGGAAATCAATATGTGGTTTATATCTTGTTTCTTAATCCATCTATCCCATTCATAGGATCAGAAGGATGTGGCATGGTCAGTTAAATTGATTTAGGTTTTCCTATCAGTACAAATTGAATGTTGGTCAAATTTTTTATGTTTTGTGTATTGGCCTTTTGCACTGGATATGCTGACACATATTTTGAAATTACATTTTAGGTTACTAATATAAACTTAAAATGGCAGAACGATGGTATTCACACATAAAAGTCTATGGCTAGGATTTCATTTGGTCCATCTGGGATAATGGATTGAAATCTACCTGCTTATGATTGGTTTGAAAATTTAGTTTTTAAACAGAACTCACATAATCCCAGCCTATTTAAAATGGATACATACATTTTGGGCCAGTAGAACAACCATCGTATTGTTTCTGTTTCCTCAGGCCACAATGCCCATACATGCACTACACATAGTATATTAAGTTTTCTCTAAGAGCAGATAAAATTATTATTCTCCAGAATTTGTTATCCTTTTTTGTTACTTGGTATATTAATATGTTGTTTTGTATTTTGTAACATGATGGAGGTTTTGGTATTAGCATTATGCTTATCTAAGGCTTTCATTTCTTTTGTTAGTCATATTATTATATTTTTCAAGTGGTGATCTTGATATGTAACTTGTCTATGTTTTTTTTAATCCTACTTCAATCAAATCATCAAGTAATAAGGAAATCATTGCCATATATAAATTGTCTGCATTAATAGAAGTTTCTAACTTCATGGAATTTTGACTGAGTATATCTGGAACAATGTTCTGTTTGCCTTGGCAATATTATACCTTATAGTCAAATTGCTGTAAAAATAGGCTCCATGTTACAAGTCCCTCATTATTCAAGTATCCCTTGTTTAGAAATTCAAGACCTTTATGGTCAGTGATTACAATGACTTGTGAGTCCAGTAGAAATTGGTTTTAATTTATCGTATGCCCAGACAATGGAAAGGGCTTTCTTTTCTGTTGTGGAATAATGTAATTATGCATTCTACTAAGAAAGTAGAGTATATGTGATCATTGTTCTTCATCTAGTTAGAACAATACCATGCCTAGGCCATAGTCACTACTATCTGCCTGGATATAGAAAGTGTCTTGGAAGTTAGGATAATATAGTACTAATTTCATTCATGAATTTTGTTTTAACTAATTTCATCTCTCATGCATGTTCCAATTGCCATCTTAATTTCTCTTTATTTTTTTAATAGTTGAGATAGATAGGTTGTATTGTATGTGAAATTTTGTAAAAACAATAGTAAAAATTGCATATGCTGAGGAAAGAATGAGGTTTTTTTATTTTTTGGTGTAGGGAAATTTTGAATGGAAGCTATCTTTTCAGGGTGTTGTTTTATTCCATCCACTCCTACCAAATGATCAAGAAAAACTATTTTTTGCAGCAATTATACTCTTCTTGATATTGATTCTAATATTTACATTCTTTATAAAAAAATTGTAAATGATGAAGATGTTCATAAACATTTCCAGATGCAATTACTATATCATCAACATACATGGCAATAATACCTTTAACCTTTTCAGATAATATTTTATTTAAACAACAGATCAGATTGGCTCAACTCTTTATTAAGCCAAATGGCATACAACAAAATTTGTATGTTTGTTCTTCATATATAAAGGCAATATATTTCTGATCTTTGGGGTGTAATTATATCCACCAGTAACTTGCTGTGAGGTCAACTGGGGTAAATATCTTCTCTCTAAATCTTAGGCATAGCTCTTGTATGGTGAGTGGTATGGACCTTTCATTTAAAAATCGAACATCAAGACAAATGTGTGCTGATTCATCATTTTTTCTAACAACAACTAAAGGGTACTTATATGGGGAGGTACATTTTTTAATAATGTTCCATTCAGCTATAATATGGGTTAGGATTTATCCTTTCATTAAAGATTTTATCCATAGGTTCTATCTGAATGGAAAAAAAAACATTTCAATGTAAATCCTATATCATACCAATATAATGATGAGATGGCTGAAAGGAACATTATTAAAAAATGTACCTCCCCATATAAACAGGTTGTTTTGAAAATGTATCTTTAAATTTATATAATACTTCATATAATGTATTTTTTATTTCATCTCAAAGGGTTATTGGATTCTTTCACTTTTAACCTAAGATCCAAGTCATTCACCATAGTCTGACAACAAGAAAGGTATATTGAGGAAAATGTTACATAATGAATAAATTTAATAATTTTGTTTTGGCAAATAATTAGTTTTCTCTTATAATTAATGACACAGTTAAACCTTTCTAAAAAGTCAGATCCTATTAACATATTATATATTAATCCGCTTATAATAAGGAAGATATGTTCAGAGTTTAGGGAGTTTAGAAAAATTTTAACCCATATTTGTTGTGCAAACAATTGCCTTTTTGTCCATTTGCCAACATGATTTGCTTAGTTTCAATAGTAATGAGAGGATTAATTCATTGGATTGTTGAATTTTATGGAATAGAGTTTCTGAAATGATAGGGACTTGGTTGCCCACATCTATCAATGTCCTAGTTTCAATTCCTTCAATTTTTACAATTTCTGGACAATTATTTATGGATAGGGTATCTTTTCAGTCTTCTGTTAAATGTTTATCTGGATCAAATTCTAAAGAGTTTATCTTTATGTATAAACTGTTCCTCTAAAATTTAGTTACTGGGCCCCTTGGTGAGGAAAGTTCCACCAAGGTCCCTACTAGTTTGCTTGTCTATTCTATTATATTTTTAGCCCTCTTATATGTATATCTGTTTGTTTGGAGTTCATTCACTTGACAAGACCTTTAACTGTATGGACTATGTTGATTTGACTCTCTATATTAATTATATCCTCATCTGGTAAACATTTTGCTCCTGGTTTCACTTTGTTGTTTCCCTTTGTTCATTATTCATCTAATTTATGCTGATATACTATGATCAGAATTCTCATCTTTAATCTTACCATCCTTACATTTAGATTATTTCCCATTTCTAACATTCCCAAAATATTTGATATTTCTTCCACTACACAGCAATAATTTCTGACTAATACAGTCTTGATGAATTGTGGTAAATTCTGCCTATTTCTGATTATTTCTTTTTCTAACAAATAAAGGGCAGTCAAGACCTTTAAATTTCACTTTTTGCCCAGAGAATTAAGTAATGCTTGCTGCCTTTGTTAAAGTTATATTTTTGGGGGGCCATTCTCTGACATATAAAATCTTATCAATTTCATCCCAAAATGGGCAATTAATTTTTCTTTAAACTCAGAATAAGTTCTGTGTAAGGCAAATAATGACATCCAAGCTCTAGCAGCTGCACTTAAATGATGACTGACTAGTGTTATTTTCTTTCCTTCAGTCATTTCATTTAAAGCAAATAGTTCTTTTAAAATGGTCAAATATTGTATGGGATTTTCCTCATATTTCCCCTTAATCATTTTTATGCTGACTAAATGATATATATATAAGTTCTCATTACGAATTCATTCATAATTTTGTACCATATTTAATTTAAAATTATCATATAATGGTCTTCTTTTGGATATCTACACCTGCATCTTTATTTTGTGGATGAATTTGACTTATCTTTTGTTCCACCATATGAAATTTTTGTAGACATAATATCCTATCAACATGACATCTTTCCATATGAAATTCTAATCTATTTATGCATTTATCATTATTTTATATTGTTGAGTTCAATTCTTCTATTTTATTATTGATCACTATTATTTCTTTATTTGTTTGTGTTATGTAGTGGTCGTGCACTTTTCCTCAATTCTATTTTTATTAGTTTTATTGTATTGCTGCATTCCTTTTCCACTATCTGTTTTAAATTGACATGAATAATTTTATTATCTACTTTATTAATTTTAGTATTCAATTCATCCAACTGGTATTCTATTTCATGTAATTGATTCGCAACTGTACCAGATACCATTTGAATTTTTCATGTATTTCTTTTCTTTTTCTTTCATCTCATGGGTCATTTATATGCAATATCTCTATATGGACTTAAGTATTTCATCATTTTGTGTCTTATCAGCATTTTCTAATTTCATCCCATTCTTGATATAAGGTTTGGAATGAACATTCCATTTCTACCCTAAAAATTTTAAATTCATCTTTTAAACTTTTATTGTCTTCAAACCCCTTGACATTTTTCTTGAGATTCCTGTAGTTTTTTATTCATCTTTTGAATCTCTATTTTCAATTTTTTCCTTGATTATTCAATATTTTCTTTAAAGCCATAGATTCAATCTTAGTCTCTTTTCTTAAGGCCATATTTTTAATTCATGCTTCTTCTAACTTTGCTTTTAATTTCTGAGAGTTACTTTCTAACTTTTCTTCTAATTTTTCTTTTACTTTTTGAGAGTTATTTTCTAACTTTAGTTTTATTAAATTAAACATTTCTTGAAAACATAGATTGGTTCTTTCCAATAAATCTGGATTTGTTTTATCCATAACTAATTTGTTAGTCAAACACAATATTATTTAATAATAATTAATCTCTTAGTATATATAAATATTTTACTATGATATAATAGTCCAGGATCTGCCTTCCTTCCCTTTACTGCCTATAAATTACAATTAATAACATGCATAAATAATAAAATTCTATCTACTTCTCATTTCTTTCAAAATAAAAATAATTGTTTGTTTTATTCTAGTGAGAAGAGTATATTTAAAATTTTTTATTTATTACAATAAAGTTTTATATACTGTGTGAATCATTCACTCATCAATCACATGTCAATAAATCAACTTGTTTAGACAACATTTATTCTTAAGACATGAGTTAAATGTCCCCAAAATTGTAACAATTGTAACACAATCAATGTAAGTTTAAAAGTTAATCAAGCCACCAGGTTAGGTATCAAAATTATAATGGCACATGTAGGCAAAAGGGATGACCTTTAGGTTTAGGTACTAATTTTTTATAATATGGATTTATATGTTGAGACTTTAATAATATTCTATTTTAATTTTATTGAATGAAATTACTAACTATAAGATCTGTGACATTCTTAATATAAACCAAAAAACAAGACTGCAATAATGTATATTTAAAGTCAAAGAGTAATTTTATTAACTTCAAATATAAATAAAATAATGAATGATTAATGATCTCAGGGCTTAAAATAATAATAATAATAATAATAATAATAATAGCACCAGAGGTCGCCTCTAGCTTACCACTCGTTCAGATTGTGCTCCTCAATTTATTAAAATATCATAAAATATAACGATTACAGGTAAGAGTTTTATATCTCTAATAACTATAAAATAGAAAACTAATAGATTAATTAAAAAAAGGAAGAGAAATACAAAAAGGCAACACAGATTGACTGCATAATGGACTTAGATGTCCAACATCCAGCCATGATGTCTTCCAGCTCAGACATGATTAAAAGTTCTTATGCACAAGTTGCAAAATTACCATCAACGGTTATAAAAAAAAGTGAAAATAATACGCGATTGTTTTTTTCAAGGAAAACGCAGCTAGCACCTAGACTTCACCATTCTACAGCAGGAGATCTGATGAAACTAGATCTTACCCCAAAAACCACTGAAACCTACGTTAACGCAATAAAAGAGCCTTGGTCTAATGATAGCCTTAAAAAAATATCTGAAGTGTTTAACCAGACCATCCCTAGGGAACTCTTCAATTAACGTTTTTTCACTGAACGCTCTGTTGTCATAGCAATTACAGATAGAAACTGTTCACTTTATAGATTCCCTAAGGAGCTTCTATTCGAAGAGATAAATAATAAAAACCTATGGAATTTGATAGTTCGCGTGGGAGATCATCCGAATCCGCGTTATCTGGCTATTGAATTTGTAAACGAAGAAAGCAAAGAATTGTTCCGACAAGAAATGGAAAACTCTGGGGCAATATGCATTAGTTGTAGTCAATCCCAACAGAGAAAACTTTATTATTGGTTTAATTAAAAAAACTTACCTAGGTTACTCAGAAACAGATTTCATTAAACTTATGAAACCATTCGGGCAGGTGATAGATTTTCAGCCTTTACAGATTAAAAATACACCCATCCCAATATTTAGTAACAATTATAGATTTAAAGTAAAACTGGGAGAGAACATTAATCCTGAAAATATTCCAACACAAGTTGCAGATGAAGAAGCGACATTATTTCTTGTTATAAACGGTCTAAAACCGCAATGCTTTCATTGCAAAGAACGCGGTCATCTTATTAGCAACTGTCCGGATTTATATTGTAATAATTGTAACATGAGCACATCCCCCTTACATCAATGCCCAAAAGAAGACTTTCATAGTAATCAAGAAGTGACTGTAGATGAAGATGTGCAATCGACAGGCCATAATATTGAGAGGAAAAATGATATTGCCTTTAGCAATAGTGGAAAGGTGATTCTACATACTACAGGGTCCGATAGCATTGAAGTTTCCTCCTCTCCTAATCCGGAAATCTCACCCCCTCTTGATAAAACATCTCTCGAAATAATGGAATCGCTCGCAGTGTTACCGTCCCCACAAATTCTAGAAACTTCACAAATCACTAGAAAACCAGGTCGGCCACCTAAAAAAAAATCAGGTAATAATCCCAAGAAACTAATGGCTCTAGAATATGAAAGTAGTGATAATGATTCCCCTCCTCCAGTCTCTAAAAAAAAAGCTAACATGATGCAAAGTTACAATGCCTCTCTAATTACCACATACTCATCAGAAAATAGTCCAACGGAAGAGGAAACTGATAGTATTACAAACATAAATAAAGTTTCACTTGAAAACCCATTCACAGACAGGAAAGTGAGATCCAATGATATTTCTCTCAAATCTACAGACAATAATTGAACAATGAATATTTATTGATCCATTAAAATATACTACAGATTTCCTTATTAAAATATTTAACTTTATTTTAGAATAAAATTTTCCTATGCTAGGCTTAGATTCTGATATATACGTGCACACACATACAAATAATGGATATTAAAATAGGAGTTTTTAATGTTAGAGGGTTAAACTCCCCACAAAAAATTGACCTCCTCGCTAAATGGTACGACATTGTTAAACCACAGATAATGGGCATTATCAAAACAAAAATCTACAGTGGCTCACTAATCAACCCTACAGACAAGCTAAATTCCAAGGGCTTTACAGCCTTCTCAAACACATCTGACACTCCATCAGTGGGTACAGGCATTATCATTGATAAAGCCTGCCCATTTAGTTCTTTCAAAATCCTACATATCGATGCGCACTTGCTGATAATTACATTTACTCATAAAGCCATTACCTTAAACATAGCAATTGTTTATATCCCCCCAGGTCCCACTATTATAAATAGAATTATACCAACACTTAACTCTAGGTTCATAAATGCTATGTATCTGATGATTATTTTGGGAGATTTCAACATGACATATCAGACCTTCACCGGCAAATGGTTACATCAGCTGTCCTTTCCAATGATGAGTGGAAGAGGCTTTCTGCCGGAGAAGGCTGTGTCATTTAACAATGGTAGACATTCATCACTTATAGATTTGGTTTTCTATTTGCCATCATTACATTACATGATATGCATTCAATTAAAGATTTCCCGCCTCTCTGATCATGCAGCTGTTTTAGTGTCACTGGAAATTAATTTTGATAATAGAACAACAATTAATACAGGAAGAACCATCAGAGTTCTACTACCATCACGCACACCAGAATATTTTTTCTCAGAAGTATACATATATCTTCACAAGTTGAAAAATATTACAATGGATCCAGTCCAAGCATGGTGTGCTTTTACTAACCTGCTTTCATTTAATATTGATCATCTTACCAGGACAACAACATCCCCAACAAAACTACTAAAGCTTATGGATGATACCTATAAAAAAATTACTGGCACTTCTCAATCAAATCTCGATCATCCCTGTCTGATGGCTTTAAAGAAGAAATATCAAGAGTTAACAAACCAGCTTAAAGAATATATCTCCATTAAAAAGAAAAAGTTATATTTAAATAAGCCACACATGTATACCAGAAACTTCATTAGATGGGCGCTAGGCCACCCCTCCCAGGTGTGAGTCCCAGCAGCTATTAAAGTTCAAACTGAAATTGTCTATGGAGATTTTATGTTGGAGCGGCTTTACCTATTGTATAGAGAAAAATTCCAGAGGGTTTCCTCTCCAAGTCTAATGGCCTTTTCACAAGATAGATCAGAAAATGAATTTAAAATTTCTTTAAAAGATTTCATTAAAAAAATAGAAGCGATGCCAGATTCATGTCATCCTGGCATAGATGGAATTCCCAAGTTTGTATACAAACATATTGATAAAATTGCTGCACAATATATGCTTAACCTAGTCTCCTACCTCACTAAAGACATCTATAAAATACAGGACTTATATCAAATTATGATTGTTCCATTCATGAAAAAGAAACAATTAATCTCAAATACCACTAACCTATATCCAATTTCAATGTGCTCCCTTGGCATAAAGATAATAGAATCAGTGATAAAAGATAAAATAGAGCCATTCATTTTGCCAAACCTATCAAAAATGCAATTTGCCAAAAAAGAATCCTCAACAGGACAGGCAGCCTTTCTATTCAAGTCAACTATAGAAACTGTTAGAGATAATAAAAAATACAGTCTAGTTGTTATTCAACTGGATATTGAAGCCGCTTTTGACATGATTTCCATCAGTACTCTTCTTAAAACTCTGCAAAAATACTCAGTTCTGAACGCATATCTAAACTTGCTTGCTAACTTGCTTTTAAACCATGAGATTTATGTTTCCCTAAATGGGAAAACTTCATCACCAATAGTGCCACATCAGTCCATTCCTCAGGGCTCACCTCTCAGTGCCTTACTGTTCACTACCTATATCAACCCTCTCATAAAAATAATAGAAAATGAATTTTCAGGAATCTACATGCCTACCATCAATGACAACATCTCATGTAATGCATATATGGATGATATAGCAATATTTCTATCATCTCAAAAACAAATTCCAAAACTTCTTAAGATACTTAATAATTTTACAAAAGAATACAAGCTAAGATTTAATATGGAGAAATCGTGTGCATGGCAGATCTTCACCGGTAATAGCATTACTAAAGTTTTCAAAGGTAGACCAAGCGCATTTCTTGGGTTCAACTTTTATTTACGACATTCACCTACGAGATCACTCATACAGAAAAATTTGATAGAGAAAGTGGAAAAGACTGTCAATTCACTCTCCACAGCCTACCTCTCTCTATATACAAAAATGAACTTGCTTAACATGCTAGTGATTACAAAAATCTCTTATTTTACTCCAACAATCATTTATACCAAGGCATTTACAAATAAAATAGACTCCTTATGCAGAAAATTATTCTGGGGAAAAAAGATTATTTCAATATCAATAAAACGCCTAAGAAACCCCCTTTCACAAAATGGCCTTGACCTTCACTCAATACATGTCTTCAGGATACAAAAACATTGAACATAATATCTACATGCGCACAAAAATTCCCATATTTAGAAATTGCTGCCAAGATTACCCCTACAGATAGACCATCTCCTCTCCAAGGATATCTGAACACACTCTTAACTTTAAACCACCACAAGCCAAATATAAATAGTGGGAAGTTTATCAACTTCTACATCCAAATCAAGATGATGTACAAACTCCACTTCATATTAATAATAAACAATTATGTCGCAAATTCAAACTATGGTCACTTGAACCAAAATATTTTGACTTTCTCCTAAAGATAAATCTAGACTCGCTACCTACACAACACTTTTTGAAATATCAAAGGAACTATAAAGATATAGATGATATATGTAATCTTTGCCATAGGGACTCAGAGACACAAAACCACCTTTTTTACTCATGCTCAAGTCTAGAAAACATTTGTGAAATTATTAGCACTTCACTCAAGGATAAAAAAATCAATATGAAAACCCCTTTTGACTCTTTTAAAAAGGGTATCTTTGCTGAAATAAGAATCTGCACATTTTTACTCTATGCCTTATGGTGTACAAGGTGTAATTTCATATACAATTATAACCCCAGAAGACATCCAAACACGTTCAGAGATAAGCTGCAAACCATATGTGAAAGAGACATGAAGATTACAGATCAAAATACATTGACACCTGGAATATACAAGAACTTATATAAAAGCACTAACAAAAAAAAACTATATCTAACATGGATCCTTGTTCCAGTTCTAAAGCCAACTGACACAAACTAGATGCATTCCTGCTTTAATTTAATTGAAGTATATCTAATTGAATATTATCATATGATTGAGTGATCATCATTGTTTTTATGAACTTTTTTTTTTTCTTAGATACTTCTAGTTTGATAACGCATACAGTTACTGATCAAATCTTTGTACATATGCAGTTTTGTGAAACCAATTTATATGTAAGAACTATGTGTCAAATGTAACTTGTATAACCTTTTAGAATACTAATAAAGTTTATCCTTTGAAAAATAATAATAATAATAATAATAATAAAAAAAAAAAAAATAAAAAATAATAAAAATAATAATAATAATAATAATAATAATAATAATAATAATAATAATAATAATAATAATAATAATAATAATAATAATAATAATAATAATAATAATAATAATAATAATAATAATAATAATAATAATAATAATAATAATAATAATAATAATAATAATAATAATAATAATAATAATAATAATAATAATAATAATAATAATAATAATAATAATAATAATAATAATAATAATAATAATAATAATAATAGTGCCACCTAGCTACAGTCCTAGTTTGCAAGTAAGCAAAAAGCCTCTAGTTTTTTTTTTCACTCGGTATAAAAATTGAAAGCCAGTTCACTACAAAATGATGATTAAGATAGAAAATTAAACTTGGATAATTTTTAAAACAAAAGTTTTTCAAAAATAGTTAAAGATTAATAAAGGAAAAAAAAAACATAACTACGGTATATAATCAAGCATTAAAGAATTACAGACGGAAAGCTTACACATGAAAAAAGTGTAATTTTAAATTATAATAGGAAGGAAAAATAACAGTAGTGGAAGAAATAATTGTTACACATTTTAATAATAATTTTTTGGGGGGAAAAAGAATAAAAAGTTCAAACAATACCTGGTTTTAAAAATTGCCGGTACAATAAAATGGCGACCTCACAGTCACTCAATCATGAGGCTAATCCAGTGCAGGGCACAAGTCAGACGTATGCCTCAATAGCAAAAAGAGCTGATAACGTTAACCCGGGAAAAAAATCCCAGGTTTAGAAAAACAACAGTGAATGATTTAATAAGCTTGGATTTAATTGAACAAGAGGTAAATGAACCCCCTCCACCCACTCAATGGACAGACGAAATGCTGGAGCAAATTAGAGAGAAGTTCAACAATACCATTCCAAGAATGCTCTTCGCTACTTTCAAAAGGTTTTTCACTGAAAATTCAACAGTAATAGCCGTCACTGACAATCAATGCTCACTCTTTAGCTTTCCCAAACCACTACTAATTGAAGCACTAGAAAAAACAAACTTACTGGAATCGGTGCAATGTATAGGTGAACACCCTAACAATAGATATGTTGCAATCCAATTTTATGAAAGCACACAAAAAGAAATTTTCATAAATCAAATTAAGACACTTGGAAACTATGCGATAATACAAGTAGACAAGAATAAATACAGAAATATTTCTGGAATCTCAAAAAATAAACTACTTTGGGTATAACATTGATGACTTCCAGAGAATGATGAATCCGTTTGGAACAGTAAAATTTTTTCAACATTTATATCTTAAGGAGACATCAATTCCGATAGTTTTGAATACAAAATTAAACTATATAAGGAAATTGACCCAGAAAGCATTCCCACACATATAACAGACCAAGAAGCCATGCTATATCTATACATCAGAGGTCTAAAACCACGGTGTTTTGCATGTGGCAGAAGAGGTCACATAGCAACTCAATGTAACGAACAAATACAAACAAGTAAGAATAAAAATCTCCCCAAAAGCTTAGAACAAAATATCGAATACACTAAAACAAGCAAACAGCCAGAGAACACTGATTACGCAGCAATTAAAGCGATCAAATTGGTAGATAAAAAAATTAATAACGACACAATAGATAGCCAAACAAGCACATCCTTAATTGCTCCAAGAAAAACAAACATGGAGGATGAAATAGGAAAAATTAACCTCCCAACAGAAACTGCGAGTTTTAAAGTAACAAAAGCAAAAAATGAATGCATGCAAAAAGAAGCGAAAGAAATCCCAAAAGAAAATAAAAATCAAACAGAACACACAATAATAAATAAAACCGCAACAGAAATCATGGACAACATTACAGAGTTTTTTTCAAATGTTGGAAGCACACCACCGGAAATTAAAAGAAAGCAGCCCAAAACAAAAAAAATGAGAGAAAGCAAAAAAATTAAAACAAACGAGCAAGAATTTACACAAGCAGACATGGCAGACCAATCATCAAGATGACTGTATGGAAATAGAATCACTCTTGCCAGAAGAAATGACTGTGAAAAATGAAAACAAAGAGACTGCAATAGATAAACAGGCAAATAGTGAGTCTACCAGCAGCAAAAAAAACCACAATGAAAAAACGTTTAGCTCGCAGGTAGGAGATAAAATTCCAGCACTCTAATCGGAAAAAAATATAAATAATATCCCCTACATAGAAAAATATACAATTCAAATGAAGATAAATATTAGTGCAATAAACGTCAGAGGTTTAAATTCCATTAAAAGAATGCAGCAAATTAAATATTGGATACAGACAACACAACCATCCATTTTAGGGCTATTAGAAACAAAAATTTATAGCAGATCCCAATTTGATCCAGCGCTACATATGAATAAAATAGGCTTTTGCACATGCTCCAGGAACACAGCAATGCCTTCAAATGGCACAGGTATTTTTATCAACCAACAATGCCCATTCACTACTTTTAAAATAATTTTTATAGATGCAAATCTCCTTAT
Source organism: Epiperipatus broadwayi (assembly GCA_028023455.1). NCBI lineage: Eukaryota > Metazoa > Onychophora > Udeonychophora > Euonychophora > Peripatidae > Epiperipatus > Epiperipatus broadwayi. Next base: position 2,523,572 of record JAQFVV010000154.1, read on the forward strand.
AACAACATTCAATCATAGACAACTTTCAATCAATGTTATTTTTGTATATATACCTCCAGGGCCAATAGTAATTAGCAGAATAATTTCGACAATAAATTCAATTCTAGCAACCAATCCCCACCCCACTATTCTTGCTGGAGATTTTAATATGACCTATAAAAAGTTTGTCACAAAATGGTTACACCAACTTACAATACCGCTAATGAGCGGGGAAGGTTTTCTTCCACCGGACTCAGTATCTTTTTATAATAACAGACACGGTACTTTAATTGATCTGCTGTTTTATTCTCCCATGTTACACCATGCAATTGAAGTAAAACTTTCTCCCACCAATTTTTCTGATCATGCAGCACAAATAATGAAACTAAATTTAGACACACACCGCAATACTTTTAACAACATACAAAAAACAATAAGAATTCTACTTCCAAATAGTACTCCAGAGGCTCTCTTCTCAGAAATGTATATAATGTTAAATAAAATAAATCAAATTGAACTGGACCCGATCTCCAAATATATAGCATATATAAATACACTCTCGTTTAACATAAATCACATTACACAAAAATCTACCCCCCCCCCTTCAAAATTAATCACATTAGCAGAGGAAATAAATAAAAGGATAATACAGGCAAAACCAGTCAAGAATAACCAAGCAAATATAATAAAGCTAACAAAGTTATACAATCAAACTGTTGATAAACTGAAACAATATCTAGCAATAAAGAAAAAGAAAATTTGTCTCACACAACAACATACATGGACCCACGGATATATTTGTTGGGCATTAGGTTATCCATCCACAAACAAAGTCCCCATGGCTCTAGAATGGGAAAATAGAGTGACAGCTGGTTATAATATGCTAGACCCTATATATAACTACTTCAAAAAAAAGCTAACTAACCATAATCATTTCAAACCATTTGCAGATTATTTTGGCAAGCCAGAAACGGAAACACCTTTTGAAATAAAAGATTTTGCAATAGTTTTAAATTCAGTCCCAAGCACATGTCATCCAGGGCCACCAGGGATCCCACAATTTGTACTGGCACATCTCAGCCAATTCACAAATAAATATTTATGCCAACTTGCAAATCAATTATCACAGAAACTATACAATATACAAGGACTATATCCAATATCAATGGTCCCATTTATGAAAAAACAAGAACCAATTTCCACACTAGCCAATCTCCGACCAATCTCAATGGAGCCATTGGAGACAAAAATACTGGAAAAGGTCATAAAGGATAAAATTGAACAATACATAGAACCAATAATATCACAGCATCAATATGCAAAAAAAGGGGTCATCTACAGGGCAGGCAGCACTAATATATAAAATGCTAATCAATTCAGTTATTAAAAAGAAAAAATATGCACCAATGGTAATCCAGCTGGATTTTGAAAGTGCTTTTGACTTGGTCCCAATAGAAACACTATTGAGCCAGCTAAAAAAAAACATAGATACCTAAAACAATATTATATACAATAGGCAATTTGCTTCTAAATAGAGAAATACACATCACGCTCAATGGAAGATCCACATCATCATTCAATCCCAGCCAATCAATCCCACAAGGTTCTCCACTAAGCACACTGCTATTTACCTTTTATTTAAACCCACTACTAGAGCAAATCAATAAAAAAATTCAAGGAATTCAAATACCAAATACAAATACATACATTTCCTGCATAGCTTATATGGATGATGTCACAGTATTTCTAAACTCAAAGAAGCAAATACATATACTACAGGAAATAATAGAAGAATACACAAAAAAGTTCAAATTAAAAATTAACATCAATAAGTCAGCAGCATGGTCAATATACACAGGCAAAACAGACACACAAGTTTATCAAGGTAAGCCCAGTAATTTCCTGGGTTTTCCTTTCCACTTGGGTATGAGTCAGATGAGAAGGAATATACAAAATATACTCAAGATCGAAGCAGAAAGAATCATAACATCACTCTCCAGATCATATCTCTCATTCTATGCAAAAGTGTCACTATTTAATCAACTTATAATGACCAAAATAACTTACTACCTGCCAATAATTACTTTTACAAAACAATTTACAAAGTCAATTAACTCACTCAGTAATAAACTATTATGGAACAGAAAAATAGTAGCAATTTCAATAAAGCAACTTAACCAACCAACAAAATGGAATGGCCTTGGACTGCATGCTATACAAACTTTCTACACACAAAAAACAGTAAATCTACTGATTACCATATTTAGACGCTTTCCAAACATAGAACCAAAAGTGGAAATCACACCAACGGACTGACCCCCACCCACAAACAATTATATAAATACACTATTGATAAGTATTAAAAACATTAAAGATAAAATAGCACTGAAGAACCCAATTAAATATACTTATTGGCAAATTCATGATTTTCTAACTCAGAACCAAGAAAACAACAATAGGCTAACAGTACTAGGAATAAATAATAGACAATTACTCAAAAAGTACAAAACATGGTATTTAGAACCTAAACTATTTGATTTTATCCTCAAATTGAATTTAAATGCACTACCTACAGCACATTTCATTCGGTTCAGAAGATTTTACCTAAATGTTGATCCAATGTGTGCTTTGTGTCACCGGGAAGAAGAAACACAAGAACATTTGATATATCACTGTAAAGGCTTAGAGAAAGTCAGACAAATGATGGTGAATAATTATAGGAAAAGGAAAACCACAATAGAAAAAATGATAAAAGCTTTCAGTGAAAACAAAATACCCATAATACGTGCAGCAACTTTCAGTATATATGCCTTATGGTGTACCAGATGTGCTTTCACTTTAGGAAACAATCCAAGAAGACATCCTAACACATATCACAACAAACTAGAAAAACTTAAGGAAAGGGACAATCTTCTAGCACCACCGGACATTTATGCTGCCACTTGGTCTCTTTTTAAAATAAAAGCAGTCTTATAATGGATAGACCAAATACAACCTCAGGAAAACTGAAATGAACCCATAATAAGAACTGGAATATCTAAAAGTGTGTCAACCACAAAAGACTCTAATGGCTAAGAACCACAAAATTATTTTTTTCTGTGTTTCAAGATGTATCCTAGTATATGATGTTTGATACAATGTATTACTTGATAATAGTGTAACCTTTTTTTGCCTAATAAAGTTTGCTTTGAAATATAATAATAATAATAATAATAATAATAATAATAATAATAATAATAATAATAATAATAATAATAATAATAATAATAATAATAATAATAATAATAATAATAATAATAATAATAATAATAATAATAATAATAATAATAATAATCTGATTATTTTTGCTTTTTTAATTTTTATATTGTTATAGTCCATTAACCACAAAGTGTAACCACTAAATTCATTTATATGTGTTTACCCTAATATTATTCATTGTATGTTAAATTTCAAATTTTTCTAGATGTAAACTTATGTAAACCATTGAGATCAATAAAGCCTTTATTGAAACGTAATAATAATAATAATAATAATAATAATAATAATAATAATAATAATAATAATAATAATAATAATAATAATAATAATAATAATAATAATAATAATAATAATGTGGCTGTGAATTGATATGAATGAATAAATAAAATAATACAAATTGTTGAATTTAAATATATTAAATCTCAATTTTAAAACTTAATTCTAACTTGAAAAAGATCAAAAGTTAGCAAACAAGCAAACCAATTTTTCATCTTCAATAAAAGCATTTAATAAATAATGATAATGAAATAACTGATGTACATCAGTAATATTAATAGAATATATTTCTAAAATTCAGAAATATTTTGATTATCTGTATTAGTTAAATAAAGTCAATCTTTCCTATTTTGAATTTGATTTTTTCCCCAATGAAACCTAATTATAATGGATTATTTATAAAGATGTGTTTCCCAAAATCTTAAATTGTTTACCCAAAAATAAATAAAAAGAATTAATTCTTGAAGAGATTAATTTTAAAATAATCAAAATATTGAACACAGTGGATCATAATATCCACTACATTTGTTTAGAATAGAAAATATATTATTTATTGAGCTGCAAAGGTATAATACTTTTCAACATGCACATATATATACAACGCAGATGTCTTTTATATATATATATTATAACAATCCAGATGAAAGGAGACTTAACATAATCTACACTACAGGGCACCACTAGGCATTTGAACCTAGAAAATTTATAATGTAGGCAGATACATAAGCTAAAAAAAAAAATTTATAAAAAAATTTATTTTATATTGGTTGATTCCAGTCATTAGCTCATTGTCACTAGCTCAGTGGAACAGCAGAGATTTATATTTTATAATAAATTCTTGTATAAGATACATTTCAATATTAAAAAAGAAATAAAATAAGTCACTGCCAGAAATTAACACACAAACATTTATTTATGCACATAATATATATAAAATTTAGCATTATTTTAGAATAACTTTTACTTTGGATTTTAATTTGATTTTAGAATTTAAATTTACATTTTAATTTTTATATTATAAGTTTAGATTTTAATTTTTATAAGTTCACACAGATGTTTTTATGAAAGTTTGTTTTATAATGTCGAGTATAGATCAGTTACATAGACTACACAGTTAAAAACATTTCAAAATAAACATAACCGATCAAAATACAAAGTCATTGATGACGTCAATTGCAGAGGGAATACAAGAAACCCAATGGCATTCATCATAAGATGCCACTGTGACATCGATGACTTACATATTCTAATCGAATATGAAAACCAACAAACATAAGTAACTGTTAATGAATCGATGTAAACGTCTATACCCAACTTAATTTTAATGCATTTTTATTTAGAGTGTCGAGTATGAATAGACTACATAGATTGCATTTGAAAAGAAAATATTTTCTCCCTTATTTAACCTTAGGCCAAAAGTTCGCAGTTAAACCAATGTCAATCCATCTGATATATCGATGTGTTCAATGTAATACGAATACGGCAGCACAATTAGGTTAAGAGAAGAAAATGCCTCTTGTCAGATAGGAATACTACATCTATCTAACGATAAGAGCAATAAAAAAAAAACTCCATAGGAAGGAACTGCGGTCTCCATATTATAATTCCTCCCATAGGCAAAATGAGTGTGTGCGGCATATAATAGCGATTCTGCCCATAGTGAATCTCATACTACATCTACTAATTACACCAATATATCCAATCCATTGACCCAATTCAACTACGAAATGAATAACCTAAGATTACCTTCCCCTAATAAAACTTTACAAATCTATATAGCCATTCACACCCGACTTAAGTTTAACATTTATATAATTTAATTTAACGACAAACAGAAATCATAATAAAAACTTAAAAAAACAAAAAAAAAAAAATGGAAATGATTTTACAAAAAAAATACATCCAATTAAATTACTTATTAATAAATAAAGTTGGTCAGATAGGATTCTATTTCTATAAATTAAATCCTGAGAAAGTTTATATTTTAAAGTTCTTAGTGTTTTCAAATTAATATTCATTTAAGTTCATAATGTGCTTACGGTTTTAGAAATGTTCATTAATTATCCGTTGCTTGCCATTTGGAATCCAGCGTTAAATCCACGATGATCCTGTAGTCCTCAATATAGGAAAAGCGATGTTTCATTTTCCTTTTTTTTTATAACAACTGAAGGAATTGAAAGTGCGTCTTTCAATCCCTTCATCACCAACTCTCCAACTTAACACATCTCAGTCCTCTCTTAAATTTTCTTTACTCACTAACTATTTTATTTCCAAACTTATCTTTTATATGTAACTTTAGGATCCAATCGACATTACATCATCGATGATGATGATCCTTCCATTGAGATCCAATTTCCCGATGGACTTTTTTTCATTGGCCAATAGTTTCTATTGTTTTCCTATCTGACCGTTGCTTATACATTTAAATGCCCACGGGCTAGTTCACTTGGACTAATTAAATTAATCATTTCCATTTTTTCAATAACATTAATTAATTTGTTTTGTACAAACTTAGATATATTTTTATCTTTAAATCTTTACTGACAATTTAGTTTTAAAATACTTTTTCTTTTTTTTTTTTAATAAAGTTTCTTTTTTTTAATTTCTCATCTGTGCGATTTTAAATATATATGAGTTTCGTATAGAATTTTAATTTTCAATTTTTAATTCTTAAAAAAGAAGTTTTATTTGTGAACTTTTATTTTTTTCATGTTTAATAATAAAAAAAAAAATGTAACATCGTATGTGCCCGTTACAATATATATATATATATAGTAGGCATTTATAAATTAAGATTAAGCAAAATTTTTAAAAAATAATAATATAGTTATTTAATAATAAATTGAGAGGACACATTTACAAATATTTTACTGATTATATGTTCACTCATTCATTCACTGAAAAATAAATATAAGAATAAAATTTATTATATCACATATTTATTTTTTAAATATAATAAATAGTGAAATTATTGACTTTTAAGTACACTTTGGATAATACACTTTTTTCAATATTTTTTTTCTCTTATAGCCATATAAATGTAGTCATGAGATCAAAAAACTGTGATGACTGCAATTGTTTTGATGTTTTAAAATCAATATCAACTTTAAGTATAATCATAAATTTTGTAAAAATTTTAGCATTGGATAAAAAAACATTTCATTATCAAAATTATCAAATTTACAAAGAAAGGAAGAATGAAATATATGTGCTTTGAACATAAACTGATGGAATTTTCTTAATAAAGATGATCGCATATGGCAAGCTAAGAGTGAAAAATGTTTGCTACTGTATTGTAAAATTTATTTACAAATTTTATTTTATTTGTTTAAATGTGATCCCATAAAGTGCTCAAAGATAAAAAAAAAAAAAAAGGTTGCTTGCATATGTGAAATGTATTAAATTTACAATTTTAATATTTTCTTTTTTGTTTATTTACACTTTTGTTTGCTTACATTTTTTGGATAGCATATAATTGAAATCATGCATATTGGTATAGAATAATTTAATGCTTCTTTGTAAACATAAATATAATTATAACTACACCAGCCTAAGTGAAAACAAATATATATACACACACCTGTGTCTCATTTTATGCAGTAGATAGGTTCCTCAGAAAACACACACAAAAGAAATCTCACAAAAATAGACTTACCTTACCTTGAAAAATGGGGGATACGTACTGTAATTTTCCAAAAGTCACATAAAAGCAAAGCAACAACGTATAATTACTTTAAAATTCGCATAAAAAAAAATAAGAAAGTAAAATATGACTAATAAAAAATTTCAAATTTGAAAAAAATTGATACAAGACAAACTTTTTTTACGTTTTTTATTAACTACAGTATTTAATTTTATTCAAAACAATATATTTTTATGCGTAATTTACATTTTTTTCATACATGTATGGTATTTTAATTATTATCGCTAATTGAGACATCAGATTCGTCATGATGTGATGTGAGGTGCTGTACCTTCTCCTTAAATGAAGTCAAGAGGAAATACAACTAAAACGTTTTCCAGTCACTGTTGATCTTTCCCATTTCGCTAAGCGATCTAAAATTGATATTTTTGTTTCCAAAGAAATTCATTTTCTTGGGTGTTTTTTCCTCTCCATTAGAGTAAACTAAAAGTTTAAAATAAAAATAAGAACTTAGACTTATGATAATAAAAAGACACTAACTCACTACTATTGAGCAAAATGTAATTAAAACTAACAAAAATTAAATTCTTATTTTTGTCTTTAATTTTTTAATTTTCAATTCCATTTAAAAATCAAATTTCATCACTTCAAATCACATTAATTTAAGATCAAGTTACACAATTGTTAATTACAATTAAAAATCATATTTTAATTGTCAAATTTAATTGTGCCCACCACTGTTGCTCACCTTTTAAAAATAAACTTGCGGACACTAAATGATTAATTGATTACGCACTCTTTTTATAAAAAGCAAAAATAGAATGTGATTTAAAATGCAAAAACAACAACATACATAATATTTTTCATCTATAACGTTTAAACAGATTTACATTATAGTCTTGTAAAATTTATTACTTGCGGACACTAAATGATTAATTGATTACATACTCTTTTTTAAAAAAGCAAAAATAGAACGCGATTTAAAATGCAAAAATAACAACATACATAGTGTAGGCATTTATAACGTTTGAACAGATTTACATTATAGTCTTGCAAAATGTAATGTGTGTATATAAAATGGGGAAATCCTGATTTTAAGTGAATTATGAACTTCTTTATTGCATAAATCTATTTCAGTACTATTATAAAGTGCTTAAAATATTGAAATTATTAGATGGAAGTCGAACTCTGACAATGCGCTATTACTTTAAATATGACATGAGTGTACAAAATTTTTAATATTTAAAGTAATAGCACATTATTAGCACTCCACTTTTGATCTAATAATTTTTATCACATAAAAGAAAACAGAATGCAAAGATATTAAGAAGAAATATGAATCGCATAACTTCAAAATCACATTAAATAAATCTGCATAAAAGGAGACCTGGGTCTATATATATATATATATATATATATATATATATATATATATATATATATATATATATATATATATATATATATATATATATATAACAAAGGAGGCAACAGCAAGACTTTATCACTTAATAAATTAATCACTGATACATATGAAAAGATTAGATTATAATATTAACAAAATAGAAGATAGATTTTAAATATATATAGCTAAATAACTATGCAACTAACAAAAATACTTGAATAATATAATTTAGATATTTCTAGAAAAGAATTAAATATTGCATGAAGAATATGATTTAAATCTGTATTATTGAATTTTGGCATTACAATATTATTGTCATAATTAAAATCAATTTATAATTTTTTTTCTGAATTAATATCCATATAAGCAACAACAACTTTTTACTTATTAATTTGTGAGTCATAAATTAAAAACCAGAAACAATTACCTAATATATTTCTCCTATATGTTTGATGTATTTTATCATTTTCACTTTATTAACTAGATATCACCATTCAAATAATACACATGTTCAATACTATGCTAATAAATGAGGTAAAGAGGAAATATCTCAGAGCATTAAGTTGAAACCATGCCAAATTAAAAAAGTTTCAAATAAAAAATATGCTATATAACTATACTTAAACTATATAACGAGTTGACTTCATTCAAAAGCATTAACAAAATGACAAAATTTATGAATAAGCATAATTATACCAAATAATTTGCAAATACCTGTTTATATTGGATCATTTTTTAAATTTAAGAATATGACATAGATAAACAGGCAAAACTCACTATATGTATTGCCACACACAGCAAGCTAGAGTAATTAATGAATTCCAGAAGGCTTGTGCATAAAATCCCTATCTAATGCCTACTCATCCAATATCCCCAGACTAGTTTCTGGCTTGTGGCCTTTGTCAGTGAGATGCCTTGGATCTGAGAGCCCTGCACATAGATCTTAGGATCTAATGCAACCCTCCAGCAGCCACCTTTTATCTCCACTTAACTACAAATCTATGAGTCTTAAACTGAAAACACCTTAATGTTTTCAATCCAAGCCCATTAGCTTATATAATCATATGGGTCTGAACTCATTTCAGCACCCATACATTTTGGTGTCTTTGGTTCTTTAATAACCATAGCCACCACTATCCTATTAGGCAGGATTGGTTTTAAGCCAATAAACATTATATGACCACCACTTCTTATGCTTGTGTATAACTGTTATTAAAACAGGCAAAACACACTATACATATTGCCACACACAGCAATCTAGAGTAATCAATGGATGCCAGAAGGCTTGTACATAAAATCCCCATCTAGTGCCTACTCATCCAATATCCCCAGACTAGTTTGTCTTGCGGTCTTCATCAGTGAGGAGCCTAGGATCTGAGAGCATTGCACATAGATCTTAGGATCTAATGTAACCTCCAGCATTGCCATTTATCTACAATACATATAGTGAGTTTTGCCTGTTTTAACAACAGTTATACACAAGCATAAGAAGTTGCGGTCATGTGATGTTTATTGACTTAAAACCAATCCTGCCTAATAGGATAGTGGTGTCTATGGTTATTAAAAAAACAAAGACACCAAAATGTATGGGTAATGAACTGAGTTCAGACCCATATGACTATATTAGCTAATGGGCTTGGATTGAAAACATTAAGGTGTTTTTAGTTTTGACTCATAGTTTTGTAGTTAAATGGAGATTAAAGTTGGCTGCTGGAGGGTTGCATTAGATCATAAGATCTATGTGCGGTGCTCTCAGATACAAGGCTCCTCACTGACAAAGGCCACAAGCCAGAAACTAGTCTGGGGATATTGGATGAGTAGGCACTAGATGGGGATTTTATGCACAAGCCTTCTGGCATTCATTGATTACTCTAGCTTGCTGTGTGTGGCAATATGTGTAGTGACTTTTGCCTGTTTTAACAACAGTTATACACAAGCATAAGAAGTGGTGGTCATGTGATGTTTAATGACTTAGATAATTTAATTTATTCTGTGATTAATGTTTTTGATTTTTGATATTTTGCATTACTAAAAGAATTGATATTAATCATGTTAAAAAATTACTTTGAAATTGAATATGCTTTAAAAGAAATAATGTGCATATTATTCAATATTTATTAAGTAAATCAATTTAACTCTTTTTACATTTATTTTTTTGCAATATTTTAAATTTTATTCCTTTATGTATTTGATGCAAAGACAGAGTGGAAGACTCTGGAACATAAGATCCATGCCCAATCCTGTGACTTCTGGGAATCAAACTTCTTATAAAATCTTAAGCAATAAAACCATTTGATTATTTATTTAGATTTTATTAATTAGTCTGATGTTTCGATTGTTTAACAATTTTTATCAAGCACCTAAATAAAAAAAGGATATATTATGATATTTAGAAAAAAATTATATAAATTTAATTCTAATATATTTACATATCAATACATACATTATTTAATATAGCTGAATATACAGCATCTAATTATATATATATATATATATATACAGCATCTAATTATATATATATATATATATATACAAATTTGCATACATTTGTTCATTTGCATAATGAAGTGGGTTCTTTCTTCTTTATAACCTAAAGCTGAGTGCCTGTTCAGTGGAGTTGTAAAAACAGAAAGATACCACTTCATTATGCAGATAAACAAATGTATTCAAATTTGAATTACAAATATAAATTAATGGAAAAGTCAATATTATATATACACACAAATTAATATGTGTAATAATGCTCAACGGTAAATGGACAAGACCCTTGACAACAGTTTGAAATTGTTGATTGTTGTTGATATTGGATTGTCTAACTGTTGACTGGCTTTTAATGATTCATAAATTATTATATTTTAAGCACATTGTCTTATTATAAATTTAAATCTTCAACAAATTATATTATTTAATAATTATATTATACACAGTTTATATAAATAACTACATATGTGTATACACACAAACACAATGATACTTCAGATAATACAAACAGTATATCTAAACATATATACATTTTTCATATCTTATCTATCTATATAATCAAATATTTATTTATATCACAATGTCATTAATTATTTAATTGAATTTCTAATTTTAATTTTTATGTCTATTGTATGTGTATATTTATACTTTTATAAATTATTATAATTTGTTAATATTTTAATTTAATTATTATTCATTCTTCACCATATTAAACTTTAAATATTTATAATTTAATAGGGAAGTATCATTATGCAGGAAAGATTATAAAATTAAAACTCTTTTACAGGTTTGGAGCTTATCGCAGCTTTCGACCAGACTGATCATTCTCATAACACTAAGATAGGTATGTAGAAGAGAGGACTTATAAGTTAATTACTATGCAAGTTTATAAATTTACATGCATGATAATGCAATGCATGAATCTTTTTTATTTACATTGTGGGTGTTATTTGCAATAAACCATGACTCTTTGTATTTTCTCTTTTAATCATTGTGCTTAGTGCAACCACTTTGATGTTAAGTGGATTGAAATTGTGGCCCGATTCAATCTCATACTCTAAAAATACTGACTTTATATTGGGGTCTGTTTTGGTGCATTTGTATATATATTTGTATATTTATATTATTCATCATCATAATAAATGTATTACTTTTTCTTTGTCTAAAGGTTTTATATTATTTGTCATTATAATACATATATTCAAGTAAGTATTACATTTTGTTTGTCCTAAAGTTTGTGATGATGATATTTTAGCAGTGATTATACATTCGACTATTTTCATCATCTAAAATTAAATGTTATGCCTGTAGAAAAATTCAAATTTGATTTAAATTTCTCAAATATATTCAAACTGTTAGTAATAGCAGATATTTCAAGTGGTATTCTTCTTCTCTTTTTTTCAAGTGTTGCTGACCTGACCACTGACAATACTAGTATGGAAATCAAACCTGCATTTTTAAATTCATGAATACTAAATTTATGATGAAGTTCTAACCAACTAGACTATTCTGTCAAAAAAAAAAAAAACAGTCAATATAAATTTCATATATTTATCTATGAGAGTCTTCTAATTTCTCCACATTTTCTTTTAATGGAAAAATTAATGGGTGACTTACAAACTTTATTAATTATCACACTAATTTGACTTAAAATTAAAACAGGCAAAACTCTCCATACAGTAGTGCCATTTAGTGCAAGCCAGAGTAATCAATGGATGCCAGAAGGCTTGTGCATAAAATCCCTATCTAGTGCCTACTTATCCAATATCCCCAGACTAGTTTCTGGTTTGTGGCCTTCATCAGTGAGGAGCCTTGGATCTGAGAGCACTGCACTTAGATCTTATGATCTAATGCAACCCTCCAGCAGCCATCTTTTATCTTTACTTAACTACAAAACTATGAGAAGACAATTGAAAACACAATAATATTTTCAATCCAAGCTCATTAGCCTATATAGTCATATAAGTCTGAACTCAGTTCAGTACCCATACATTTTGGTATCTTTGGTTCTTTAATAATTTGCATTATTATGTGAGCAGTTTTTTTTTTATTTATTTTTTTTGTATTTTTTCTTCTCTGTTCAACATTTTTGTCTTTCCCAATCAAATATATGTTCATTGGTAAATACATTGTGAGTTATTTTTCATTTCTAATAATGAATTTGTACTCTTTCAGTCACTTTTTAAAAGAATGGTTGCTTTCATCAATACACTACTTTCACAATCACATAGTATTTTGCAAATGCAGTTTTTGTTTTTCAGCATTTTAAGTTTATATTTTTAAAGGTTTTCATAAAGTTTGAATTTTTCTAAAGACATTTAACAATTAATATCAGATGATGACAGAAATAGTCCAATATACAATTACTTCTATTGTAAATATATTTAAAAATAACTATTTGCCCCTACAATTTAACAAAAAGAAAAAAACTTTAAAAAATTATTTTTATTATATATATATATTTAAATAAAAAAAGACTATCTTCTATGTGAAAAGTCATTAACCTTTTTCATGAAGAGCCATTTTGTTTAAATATGCTGATCAAATAAATGAAAAAACTGTAAGAAAGATAAGAAAAATAGGTTGGTGAAAAATAGGGATTTCTGAATGGTTGAGATTGTATTTAAACATTTATTTTAATAATAGACCAGAACATAATCAGTGTGTGTATAACAAAAATTGAAATTATCTTTAAAACAAGCACAAATAAAAAATTGCTTTGACAATTTGATTTTTCAAATTTCTATTATTTAAACATTCAACATACATAATAAATATTATTCTATAAGACCATATTCAATGAGCAACTTGGGAAAGCATATTTCCCATTTCCTAAAGTCATGGAAATGTTTATTTACAAATTACAAGAAATAACAAAAATGTGTTTATGTTTATCATAATAAAAAAAAAAAACGCAAACTTGGGGTCAAAGAGCACATGTGGCTTACAAGCTGCAGGCTACCAACCCCTGTGTTGTATTTTGTTTTTTAAAAAATAATTAGTTTACATATCTTACATATATATAATTCATAAAATTATTTTATTGTACAATTCTCCTCATTAAAATAATATTCATAACCTTTTATTTCCAATTATAATTTGATGCCCTATAATATATAGTCTACTCACTTTATTGAACAATTTAATCTTAGCACTGGGAAAAAGAAAAACTAATTGATATAAATAAATTATCCATATTTATTATTGAATTTGTAGCAGTAAGAGTATATTAAATAAAATGAAGAAAATAATATATTTTACAATAAAACAAAAAATAGCCTGTGTGCAAAAGTGTAAGAAATAAATATAAACGAAAGATCTAAACTTTGATAATCATAAATTTAATGATAAATACTAATATTTATTTTTTTTATTTACTCCAATTAGATAAAGTCAAATTTCAATTTCAATGATCTTTTTTTCTTTGCTTGCTGAAACATTATTCAATTTAATGCTTTCATTTGGTAGGTTTGTATTTAAAAAACGAATCCATGCACAAAAATAAAACAAAGGAAAAAACTTAGATCAGCATTTTCAGCAAAAGCATTGGATAGCAAATCAAATACAGGTGAAAGACCAAATGAAATTCCAAAATAAATGCAACCATAGCATAAAATTGGATTATATCATAACAAGAAAAAAAATCCTGAGATTGAAACTTGTCACCATAAAACTGGAATCAATAAAAAATAAATAAATCGTTCACATACTGTTTTGTATATGGGCTAAATTTTGCTTTTTAAAAACATTTCATGCACATCTATTATTTTCTTCATTTATTTAATATATACTTAAAACTAAAAATTCAAGAATAAATGCAATCTTTTTTTTTTTTTTACTGATACTGTTTCTTTCATTAAGTAGCTCTATCAAATAGGTAGACTGGATACTATAGTAACATTTATAATTTTTTGTCTTATTTATTAATATTTATATCCTTTATACTACAAGGTATTAATTTAATATAAAAGTTTAGGGACGTATTTAAACCAGTTTTTTTTTTTTTTCATGTGTCAAAGTATTGGCCGGGAAGTGAACCTGCAAACCCAGGACAACTGCTTGTAAGACAGCTATGCTAACCACTTGGCCACCAACGCTTTTAACTTTCTAATTGTATTTTTCTTAATTTTTTTTTCTTTTCCATTTTCAATAAAATGTATTTATTATTCTAATACTATTATCTTTAAAAATATCTGCTTTTTTTTTGGATGCAAAAATGACTGATGAATTTTTATTGCACCTACATTGTTCACTATATAACGAAAATAGAAAATATGAATAATAATATTGAATTATGCTTAAAAAGAATAAAAATATTAATAATAAGTATAAAAGTAAATAATCAAAACAATCCAGCAAAAATAAATAGAACAAAATTACAAACAAAAAAAGATTTAAAATTAATAAAAAAAATTTTGATAGAAATATTAACTAATAAATATATTATCAATGGTAATAATATAAATAAATGATGTGAATGGTATTTATATATATATATAAAAGTAAAATTATAAAAATTTTACATAAACAAGGTGTAAATAATATGCATATAACAATAAGTAGATCAACTTTTTAAAAATAATAACATTAGAATATTTTTTACTAAAAATAGAAAAGAAAAAGAAAAGAAGTTATAATTAAAAAGCTTAAATTTAGTCCAAATATAAAAAATGATCTAAAGCTTTTGAAATAAATTAATACTTTATAGTAATATTAAAAAATAAATATTAATAAGTAATATAAAATTAAAAATAAAGAACACAAATAGAAATAATAAAAGGAATGTTGCAACAGGTTAATATTATAAATATTATTTTAGTAAGAAAGATTATTAAATAAAGTATATATATTTAAACAGAATGCTGGCTGAATGGAATAAAAGTAGCACCTTTATACTACAAAAAGTCACATAATAGCACATCAAACCTCTATTGGAATGGAAGCATCTTCACTTGGTTCCTGAAAATGAATGTTTTATTAAACAGCTAATGAGGATCATTAGACTTCAGGCATGCAGTCAAACAAGTATAAGTATGTGTGCACATACATGCATAATAAACCATTTCAAAGTATTTTAACTATACTCCCATATCTAGAAAGAAGTAGCATTTATATTTTGAAGACACTATTTAATTTCAAACATGGCAACTTTTCTGTAACATGAACATTCTTTTGTATCCTTTATAACCAGACTATGGAATACTGTATAAGCAGTCGATTCTTTCAGCCAATATCTCTCAAATATTCTTTTTTATTTTCCAGTATAGTTCTGTTGCTTTTCCAGAGGTAATTTTTGAATGATTTTCTTAATTGCTGTCATTTTATCTAACAATTAATATATATATGTGCTCTGCGCACAGTTAATGAAGCTATTAATAAATTGTCAAAATTTTTACTGCCAAGCGCTTTCGGGACAGTCTACAGTCCCATATTCATGGTGAGTTATTCTGTTAATAACTGTAAAACTATGCAAATTTTATGCAAATTTATATGCAGATGTTATGTGGACCATTTATGAGATAGGGAATAGCAGGCCTCTCTTCTGTTGATTGCCGATGGGTCAGCCGCAATGAAGTAAGCTTCCCTAACTTTACGTTTGGTGTCATTTGTTTCAGAGCAAACGACACTGGCTGTGGTAGGTAGAAAAGCATGTCCAGAGTTTCTTTTGTGTTTGACAAAAATCGAATTACCTTCATACTTTGTTTTGGTTTTATTGTAAAGATATCGGTGTTGAGCTACTCTGGTGGCAATGTTAGTTTTGGTCTCTCCATAATATGTTGCCATGCAATTTCTTTGGGGGCAGGTAATTTTGTACACAACTTGACGGGTGAGTTCAGGTTTGATCCTGAAGCGTTAATGAAGTAAAATCTTAACTATTTATCTAACAATGCAATTTAGATGGCTTAATGGCATAACTTAATTATTTTTTTCAAAATTGAAACTCCACTATGTGTTGAGCAATTTATGAATATAACAAGCAAATATCATCACCATAAACTTTTATACAACTTTCAAATATACTTGTATTTATATAAGAACTACTGTTTTAAATAGTATATTAGGATAGATATATCATTAATAAAAAAGAAAATATCATGTATACATCATCTCAAACAGGTATTAACGATTAATTATTCTGCTCTTAATATTTTACAAATACATCCTCCATATTTTCAATACCTCTGTATTTAATCTTATTTCTCATCCTTTTCTTAATTTTTATCAATTCTTTTTGGCTGTTCTAAACTTCTAAAATTGCTTTTCTTTTATATTAAGAACACAATTTTTTTCTTCCTTTCACTTATTGTTCAAGACTCTATTATGTATAAAATGTAATTCTAAATAAAATACTTAACAAGCATTTTTATTAGTTTTAATTTCAAAGAGTGTAAGAATAGCCCTTTTTAATATTAGCAAAATTTTTTATCAATTTCATTTCTCAACCTAATTATGATTCTAATGTTTCCATAATTAATTAATCAATTTCCCAATGATTTAAAAACACTAGCTTGCTCTGTAATTCTTATTCATTATTAAATTTTTATATCATCCAATTTATTTTCATTGATTAAGTATTATTTTTATTTTTCTCATTATATACTTGCTATAAATTTCATCAATCATCTTACCATTCTATTAATTTTATCTTTATTATCCACTTGTGCTTTCATATCATTTATAAATTTGCTTTCATGCAAATTCCATTCTTAATACTCAAGAATATCTTTTCCTTAAGCCATTAAGCATCACATAAGAGCCACAAACTAGAAATTAGTCTGAGGACATTAGATGAGTAGGCACTAGACAGGGGTTTTATGTGAAAACCTTCCTGCATCCATTGATTACTCTGGCTTGACTGAGTGGCACTACTCTATGGAGAATTTTGTCTCTGTGAAAACATCTTTTCCTATTTCATTTTTCTACTTTTATAAATTTCTACTGATTCATATATATTGAAATGGATACTTCATAGGCAGTTTTAATGATATGCAAAAATTAGAGTGAGGAGTGGTATGGTTAAAGATAATTATAAAGAGAGAGATTTAGAAAATAAATTATTTAATCATAAGTATAATTTTGATTAGACTTGGTATTTGTTAAAGTTCAAATATAACAACTCTACACACACATACATTAAATTATTTGCATGTGTATGCTTTAAAGTTTATGAAATTTAAAAATTTTCAACAATTAATTAATAAAATGTTATGTCTATATTCTTTAAAAACATTCTTATAAATGTTTTTTTTTTTTTGATTGAATAAAATTGTTTTTGCAATTTTAAGACCTAAAAATTGATTTATCATCAAGTTTGTTTTAATTAATTATGATTTTTTTAAAAATAAATATAATTAATTAATTAATTAAATTGAAAAAATAATTGATATTTGGAGGTAAAAAAAATGACCTGAATGTTTTCCTTGCATATAAGGTAAAAAATAGAAAGGAATGGAAAGTCTATTGTGTTATAAAATTATATAAAGACAGATTGTTTTGTTTACTTATTCATTCTGTATCTCTGATGTTGGTCGAATTGTATGTATGGCTAAAATTTAATTCTAAAGTTATTTAGCTATTGGAAAATAATTTATACTCAAGCCGCTAAGAAGTATTGGAAAATTTCAACAGTAATAGAAATCTTTAATAAGTAAAAGTCATAAGTAAATATGTAAAAAAAAGTTAGGATCTTTCTTTTTTTAACTATCTGCCCCAACTCTAAAGTGACATGCTGCATAGTACTTTATATCCTTAGTTATAGTTCAATATTTCTTCTATTGTCACATAAAAACTTTATTAGGTAGTATCTTGTGCAAAAAATTGTCGAAGATTGTCAACAATAAATAGTTCAGAGTTGATTTGTACTAATGTTTAAAGATATCCTGAAAATGTACACACATAACAAAAAGTTATAATGACACATTTGAAAATATTTTATTTAAAAGAAGACTATTAATAACATGAAAGGCTAAAATCCTTCATCAGAAGCACCTTAAAAATGCTTATGTGACAGCCAATCATATGTAATAATGACTGCCCATGGAACTCTCAATTCAAAAACACAAGCCAGAACTACGATAAAAAGATGGAACCACCTTCTTCTCTGCTTAAATTTATATATAAATAAGCCAGACTCAGGCATTCTGAACAAAGAGCATGAAAAAACCTTCACATTTAATTCACTAAATATTAAATATAAATAAACAACGCGAAATCTTTCGATTTACTTATTTATAACCTTCCTAGGGAAAAAAAAATCTCTCTTAGCTCAATTTTATTTAAATATATATATGTTACACTTTTTTTTATATTCATTCTTTATAATATTTCTTTAATATTTATTAAGTACTTTGCAATAATTTTTTATGTTGTATATTCAGAAATATATTTCAAAGTATGGAACGATTTAATAGTGGGGGGGAGGGGAATTTCAATGTTATTATTATTATTATTTAAATAATTAAATGTGGCTTAGAGAAAATCAGTCATGTATAAATTTTAAATGTGCTACTAGAAATTTACAATGTGAAATAAGATATTTTATATATTAGTTCTACAAATCTTAAAAAAGTTCCAAAATGTTGCTATATTATTTCAATATAAGATAAAATAAAAAAAAACAATAGATAAGAGTTGAATTATTCCTAAAGAAATCAAAAAGTGTAATAAAAGAGCTTATATGATTAAGAATAAATGATGTGATAGATGAGAGTATAAAAGGTTTACATTATGAATAAGTAGTTAGGGTTAAAATTATATTACTTATATATCTTAATTGTTAAAATAAAATTTAGTATTATTGTATGAACAACATGTACGTGAATATATATATATATATTTAAAATAGTATTTGATTCATTAAGTGCATGTCTTTGGAAATGAATAATTCTGATACTTAAATATGAGATAACAGTGTTATGAACTATTAATATGGAAAAGTTATAGAGACATTTAAAATATATGAAATTGCATATAATCCCATCTTACTTAAATGCAATAGAGTTAAAGAGAAAGAAAGTAGTGAGAAAAGAGAATTCACTATAATTAGTTTCTGAAGTAGAAGTAATTTGTATTTTAGTTTCAAAAATAACTTTATTAATGAAAAATAATTGATTATTTAAGAATATGTGAATACATTGTCTTTCTTGGTAAGAAGTTCTAACATCCTAATTGAGAATCTGTGATGGATCTAAAGTTTAATCCCCTGGAGAATCTCTAAATGGAAATGCTAGTATCAAATTTTGTGTGTGATTGTTTATGTCTTAGGTGATTTTTGGCATTTGAAAGAGATTCCATGTCTCATTATAGAGGAATTTTGAAGACAGGATAAGGTCTTTACTTTTTAACTTATTAAGGTGATCGATAAATATGACATCCTGATTTGGAGGTGGGAGGGTGAAGATTAGTTTGCAACGGACACTCCAGATTGTATGAACTAAAAACAATGAAAGTCAAATAAAAGGAAATTGTCTACTTTGTAAGGAGTCTTTCAATGAAAGAATTTTGTAAAAGTCAATGCTTGAACTTTGCGATATTAGCAATCTAATGCCTACCACCCGAGGGCACAGTTGATATTAATCATGACTATATATTAATAGAATGATATAAGAAATTAAATACAGAGTTGAACATGTGTTTGTGCTATATAATAGCACTTTATTATAATATACCTATTTATCATGTAATGCCATTGAATATTTCTACTTTTAGCCAATTCCATCTATATAATTTGAGAGATGAATTTACCATGGATATATTTACATTTTTGTTATAGACAATTAATGTAATCCTGTATTATGAGTCTTAATGATATACCGTAAATAATGAGTTTATAAATATTGGTATTTATAAAATGATCTATTAATATTTTGCCCTACGCAATTAACAGAGTTAAGTGCTCATAAAGACGCTTTTGAAATATTTTTATGTTATATATTATGGCTTGAATGTTAAATGAATATCATTGAGAATTTTTATATCTTTCTGTTTTCATTTGATGGATGTTACAGTGCAGGAAATATAATCAAGATGATGATCTTGAGAGCTTTATTGTTATAATTAAAAAGATTTAAAGCTGTGAATTACTGGATAAGTTCAAAAAATTGTGGAGTATTGAAAAAATAATTTCCAAAACAGTACATGCCAAATTCAAAAACATATAAATAAACATGTTTAATTTAAAAAGTATGTGTGACATTCTCACAATATTCATTAATGTTACATTAGGATCAAAAAATAATTGTTATTATAGTAAATAAATTTGGTTTAATTATTTATTTAGATACCATTACAAAAGTATATAATTAAACTTGAAACTAAATTATTTAAATAAAAAAATAATATCAAATATAGCATGTGAAGTCAAGCTCATTTAAAACTAGATGTCATGAATAATTAATAACTTTGTGAAAACCAATACAAGAATAAAAGTAATCCCTTGAATAGTTAATAGATTTTGTATAATGATGGTAGAATTTTATATAACTTGTATATAATATATTGTGATATTTGTTAAACTAATTTCCTCTCATATCTATATTCTAAGAATAGTTTCATTTAATATATAAATCATAGAAAGTCTGAACTTCCTGAATTATGCTGGCAATAGTTAACAAGATGTAATGATTACATCATGAAAAGATAATATGAATGACACATTACATCATGAAAAGATAATATGCATGAAAAAAAATCAGGAGAAAGAAAAGCATGGCATGATAGTGGTTGAATATTTATCTTATAGTTTTGATAAATAACATTGTTCTTATTTTGTAGAATATGCCCTGAAACCCAAAACCATTTCAGTCATCTTCTAGATTCTGGAAGAATCTGATGGCTTTTCCATCATTCTGAGTATATAGTTGACCAACTGTAGCTACATATATTACCTAACAGTCTTTTTTTTTTATCATTGTATGTTTTTCTTCATTACAATATCCAGAAATATAATTCATGCTTTTCATGAACTTAGAAATTAATATTAATTTCTTTTAATTTTTTACATACATTTCAATAATTTTGTTCATTATTTCTTTCATCCTTCTTTTACTAAGCTCACATTGCTCTTTAGATAGACACATATTTATCTATTGGAAACACATCTGTTCAGGATTCTCAACACCTAAACAGAATATAAAATTAATTTTTTCCATTTTATAACACTAAATTTTTACTTTAGAGAAGTTCTAATTGTTGAAATATAATGTACTGTCACTTTAAATAAATATAAATTCTATTACATTATACCTGTAAATTACTTTTCTTTCACATCTTATTCTTGCTTTGCTAAATTAAACTTCATTTTATCTACTGATTTTCCCATCTCTTGTTTTCAATAATTTTTTATCTTCAACATGTCTTTTTTAATTAACATATGTAACCTTACATTTTTTTACTTGCAGAAAACTTGGCAAACATATTTAGATTTGTTCTTTTTATTATACAAATCATAACTATATTAGCCCACCCATTTAAGCATCATACTTTTCTAACACTGAACTCCTCATTTTAAGCTATAAGTTTATTTCTGTGACTATTTCATTCTGGATAAAACAGTTTTAAATAGTTTACTTCAAAGAAAAGGCTTCTTCAAAATTTTAGCTAGATAGCCATACACTGATCATTCAATAAATGGTTAATTAGTTTATCTATGGGTTGGCAAAAATAAGGAAATCGTAAGCCTATTTGCAACTCGTCATAAATCCATAAACAAGGTAGGTATGCATCGTTTTGTTTTGCAATATATTAAATCAATTCTACCATTTCTTTCTAACTCCTTTGTCTCTATAGCTCTCTCTCTAATCCCAATTGTTTTTTGAATATACTCTCTTTATTGGCAATTCAAAATTTATTATTCTTTTATTAACTTTATCATCTATTTATTAATACTGTAATTTTTTTAATGATTTCCTTTTATTTTAAGTTTAGCTATACTAATTTTTTATTCAACAAATTTGATATTTATTTATTTTTACCTTTTCAGTTTATAATTAACTTTTAGGCGAAGCAATTTACTCAATTTACTTCATTCCAGACCATAGTTTGGAAATAGTCTGGAGATGCGATGCAATGTGCCATGGCTTCTTCTTTATCAAAGTCAGAAATCTCTCAGCCACTATGCCCAGAGAAACCTTTTAACCACTTTATATTCCCTTTCCATTTTGCACCCTAAGTCTTTCCCATATTTTCCCCATTCTGTCCATCTCAGTTCCACAACATCATCTTTGTCCACTCTATGGCCTTTATATCTAGATCCCCTTATTTTTTTTCAAACCCAGCATAAAAACCAAGAACCCACTTTCTGTATAATCACTTTGTTTATATGTATTGTCCCATAACCTCATTATTTGTATATTTTCTGCATATAAGCATTTACAATCAATTAGAAGATGACTAATATTTTTCATGCCTTCCTTACATAACTTGCAGGCTAAATCATCCACATTTGTCCATTTAGATATATATTCCCTTGTTGTTAAAGATCCTGTTTGAACCTTAAAAAGTAAATTACTTTTTTTGTTATTATTGTAAATTAATTCACACTCAATATTGTTTACTTCTATATATATTTAAACTCTTTTTAATCTCCATATTAGTTCTCCATCTCTCCAACTCACTATTTTTTATTAATTCATCTACTCTTCTATCCCATTCTTTGTCACTATAACACTCAACAATTCTCTTAATACATTCATTCCACCTTTTGCATAAGTATACTGACATAAAAGTCTTTATTCAAATCTTCTGCATACCTTACTATCTTTCTCATCCATCTTTTGTTCTTTATTCATAATATAATTAAATACTATTTTGGCTAATCTCTTATTAACCATACATTTCAATCAACTGAACATTTTCATTTTGTTTTTTGTATCTCTCATATAAAAACTTGACCATTCTATTCCTCCTTGAATTGCCTCCTTTGCTGTACACATATCTGCATCTAATGCATGCATTCCTACTTCTCTTTATATTTTTTCTAAATAATCTAATACCCTTTTGCGAACACATAATACAACATTACCATAAGTTAACCCAACTTCTGTCACTTCTTTCCATACAATTCTTACTACATCATATTTATTATATGAAAACACTGTTAATTTCTTTATCAGTCCCTTTCTTTTCTTTGTTTCACTTAACAATTTTTTCTCCCATTCATCCAAGCAATTTCTCTGATTACTTAAAATGATTCCCAAATTAGTATAGCCTATTATCACATTTAAATTTTATATCCCCCAATAAAAATTTCTTTCTCTTCTCTTTCCCCAGCATTATAATCATTACATTTGATTTTTCTTCATTAAATTTAATCCCCATCTCTTTACCTACCCTTGGATATGTCTTCAGTATAATTTCAATATTTTCTCTACTTTCTGTGCACAAGATATATACACTTCCTTGTCATCTATTAATGATTTCACTACCCCTCTTCCTAGTCTTTTTATTGCTCTCTTTCCATTTCTCTCAAATATAACAAAAACAAAATAAGTTACATAGGGCATCCCTGCCTTAGTATCACCCCATTTTAAACTCTGATTCTATATTTGCTGATATATATATATATATATATATACTAATTATTTTCATAAAATCTCTTAATAAGTTCCATTAAAGGTCCATTCATTCCCAAATTTACTAAACATATCCATAATCTATTTCTATTTATCATATACTTTCTCTATATCTACAAAGATTATAAATAACTGTCTACCTGTATTCCTACTCATGTCTATAAGTTGTGTGACTACAAATAAATTATCAAATATACACCTATCCATTCTAAAACCTCCTTGCATTTCTCCACTATATTATTTTATTCCATCCATTTTGTCATCTTTTCAGTCACTATATATGCTAAAACTTTATATAACACTTGACCTTACCAGTATCAGTCTATATT
The DNA here is from genome assembly GCA_028023455.1 of Epiperipatus broadwayi. Classification (NCBI taxonomy): domain Eukaryota; kingdom Metazoa; phylum Onychophora; class Udeonychophora; order Euonychophora; family Peripatidae; genus Epiperipatus; species Epiperipatus broadwayi. The sequence continues at coordinate 2,548,514 of JAQFVV010000154.1, forward strand.
GTTTATCTTTCAATGGACCTTACTCTTTACTTTAAATAACAGCTTTATTCTTATATCATTTCAGCTATCTGGAAATTCTCTCTTCTATGCCATCTTAGTAAAACATGAAAATAGATTTAATTTTGCCCTATTTCCCAAATTCATCATCATCCCTGCTGCCAATCCATCTAAACCTTTCGCCTTTCCACTTTTGAACTTCTTCTCTGCCTTATTCAATTGATTTTCTGTAAAACTAATATTTCCACTACTATGTGCTTTTATATTTGTTATCACTCTGTCTTTCACATCTAACATCCTTTCTGTATCCATTGCATACTTATTTAAGATTGTCTCTAATTCTTCTCTAGAGCTACACTCTTTTTCCCTCATCATTTAGTAACAATATTTCTCTCTCACATACATTCCTTCTTTTAATATACTTACAAATTTTTTTACTCCCATTTTCCATTTCTATTAATATCCTTCAATAATTTACTATTTAATTTCATTCTCTCTATACAATTATCTATTTAGCCAACTTCTGTTTTTTTAAAATAATTTTCCCATTTAATATTAAGATCTTTTTCACTTTCTTTTGTTTTTAATAGCACATTTATATTCTCTGCATATTTTTTTTTCTCTTATACTTTTATTAATTCTCACTTTTTTATTACTTTTATTCTTCTGAATATTCTTATCTAAAACCCTATTTGCCAATTTTTCTACTTCACCACACCAGTTCTTATGTTCATCCCCAACAAAATTTTCCATGATTTCTTCTACTTATAGTTTATAATCATCTAACTTATTCTTATCATTCATTTTCCATCTGTATCTTTCACTATCCTTTCTATTTTTATTACTATTTTCCATCACATTACTAACTATTTCAATTATAAAGAAATTAAGATCACTGTTACATATTTTCTCTTTATTGTCAAACACTTTAATTTTCCATACTTTATACCTTCCCTCTTTCTCTACTAATAAATAATCTATTGTGTGAAATATATTATTTCTAGACCATGTGTATTGCCTCTCATAAATATTTGATAAATTTCCAATTCTTAAATTTACTCTCTCACAAAAATTTTTCAAAAGCTGTCCATTCTTGTTATTCTCATTATCAATTTCTTCAATGTGCTCATTTATATCCCCTATAACCATTATTTTCTTCCTCTTTTTTTTTTGAAACTCTGTATATCCTTACCTAGGCATTCATATATGCTACTGTTACACTCCATTATAATTTGTCTATCTCCAGTGACCATATACACTATAGTCACCATCCATTCTTGTCTTCCTAACCCTATCACAAACTACAAATATTCTTGACAATTTAACACAACTCCTATCCCCCCACCCTTTTTTTTTGTTTTTATTTATACCCTGCCATAACCAAATCTTCCAGTGTATACTCTTCTTCTACTGCTAATACCTCAAACTCTTCCTTTTTAAGCTGTTTTGTTTAATTCCAAACACTTTTCTGGTCATCTATCACCTTGCATATTAACAACATCCAATTTTAACAATTTCTTTCTTTCTTATTACCTTTTTATAAATTCTTTTGACTCTTTCTTCTCTATTACATTTGTAATTAGCTTGTTAATCTCACCCATTTTTAACCTTTTTTTGATAATACTGTAATTTAAAACCCTATCCCTCTTTATATGTTTCCTGAACTATAACATTTTTCAGAAATCAAACCCCCTAATGCTTCACTTCCTTGTTTTGCTAAGTGCAATCCATTTTTACTGTATAACTCCCTCCCACATATTCACAAACATAACATTATTTTGGTCGCATATTTTTTTCAATCATTCATTTATAGTGCATGCCCTATCTAAGATGTATCTATGGTTGAATGTTGGTAGTAGTTCAACTACTCCTACCCTTTAACCTTGTTCAAACTACTAATCAATTCTTTGTTCTCATCCATTACTCTCTCCAATGGTTCTTAAATTATTTTTGTCTCTATCATAACATAAACATCTCTTATTTCCTTGTTTCTTTACCTTATCTATAACCTTCTTAATTCTAGTTCCAGGCAAACATACTCTTACATACCTATTTCTATTTTCCCTTACAATTACATCTCTACATCCTCTAATTAGCAAGTCCCCTGTCAAAACTGTCTCATAGTTTATTTTCCTACTTCACCTATAACATTCTCTTCCATCTTCTAGACTACCTTATCTACTTCTTCCTTATTGTTTCTATTCATTAATTTTTTGATCTACTTACACTTCATGACTAAGACTTTTAATTTTACTTCTACATCCTTTACCATTTCCTCTATCGTACTTATTCTTTGACTAACTATTTCCATTGCATTACTTATTTTGTCATCCATATCTCTTGTCACTCCACTAAATATATACTCCATTCTATTGTCCTTATCTACATTTTTTCCATTCTTCTGGCTTTTTCTTTAAATTATCTATACATAGAAACTATTTTTTCACCTCTTTTATCATGTTTATACATGATATACACAGCTATAAACCTTTTACATCGTTCTTAGTCTTATTTAAGTGTTTCTAATGGAAAACTTTATCACATACTGTACACTCTACCAAAGCATGAAACCATGGTCAGAGGTTCTGGGGGGGGGGGGTCCTGACAGAGATATTTTAAATGCTTTCACTTGCTAAGCATTTATCACAAAGTTTGTTGAGGAATTGGCAATCCTCATTGTTTATAACTTACAAGCTTAAGAGAATAGGTTCATGTGATCTATGACTCCTATTTTGACTATTTATAGTCTCTGCCTTATGTCTTATGCGATGTTATATTGATAAGACTACTAATATATGGTATGGATGAAGATCTCTCAGCCCCATATAGCTATTTGAGTTGGATAGCAGGGTTTGAAGACATGTAGATGTCTGAAACTTTCAGATTTTCCACTCAATAAATAACTTTTAGTTAAATGCTGGCTATGGGTTGGTATTTTTAGATCTAGTGTCTGAATCTACCTTAGCACCTCTCTGAGGAGTGCTAAAGCATGAAATCATGGTCAGAGGTTTGAGGGGGGTCCTGACAGAGATATTTTAAATGCTTTCTCTTGCTAAGCATTTATCACAAAGCTTGTTGAGGAATTGGCAATTCTCATTGTTCAAAACTTATCTCAGTTTACATAGAAATACTCTTTTTCTTTCAATTGTTTATTAAATTAAAAATCCATGCAAATATTTCACTCAACATATACAATGATCTGGAGACAATTAATTATTATTTGTACAACATCAAGAAATATGCCAGTCTTCTACATGATTGGCATTAAAAGAATGAAGATAAAATAAGAGTTTCTATAGTAGGACATAAAGCAAACATAATACAGTAGGGGTTTTTTGTTTACAGATGATATGACATTTTTTGAAATTAGTTATAAAAGATATAAAGCTGTTATTAGAGAAGAGGGGACCCAAAAATAACCGGAATCATTCTCTGATTTGCATACCTGTTGTATTATATACCTCTGCTTTTATATGCTTTTTGCAGGAACCCTTATACATTAATGTGCTAAATAACATCACTGTGTGAAATTGTACAGCCATGCAGCACATTTTTTTGTAAAGTACAATTTGAGGATTGGTCGATTTTTGTAATGATTGAATAATGTGAAATTCTGTTTTCATTTACAGAAAATGACAGGGAAACCGTTGTAATGGTTGAAACTGATTACAAACAAGCTGATCTCATAAAAAGACAAATTTATGGGTGATTTAATTGAAATGTTAAATTCAACATTTCCCTAAAACATTTCGCAAGTGATGTCTAAAATTAAAACAACACTGATTTTATTTTTTGACACAAATAGCATATTTCTTTTACATTTAGTTCATAATGGTCAAACATTTTATCTACAAATTCTGAAACATTTATATGTTGTGATAAAATGTATAATATCCCATTTTGTGGCAAAGAAAAGGGCGCAAGCTTCACTCAACAAAGAGTCATAAACAATTTTTATTATAAAATTCCAGTTACTTTTGGGTACCCCATCATATATAAAAATTAATACATTTTAAAAAATATATAACATATCAATCATTTGGTTTAAGAAGTGGCGGAGCATAGATATAGAGGTTATAAGAAAAAAGAAATTACTTGAACAAGTAAACCATCATATATAAAAATTAATACATTTTAAAAAATATATAACATATCAATCATTTGGTTTAAGAAGTGGCGGAGCATAGATATAGAGGTTATAAGAAAAAAGAAATTACTTGAACAAGTAAAAATTATAGCAGAGACAAAAATAGAATGAGACTGATTAGAAACTTGGCATGTCCCTCATATAGAAAATAGAAAGTATGTAAAATAACTTGAAAAGAATTGATGTCATTTGTTTTAATAATTGGAACTGAAGAGTTTTATATTGGTCAGGTTACATTAAAATTTTCCAAATAGAATTCAATAAGAAGTAGATAGATACATAAACAATGAGCATTTCTCAACAAGCTTTGTGATAATGTTTAACCAGAGAAAGCATTTCAAATATTTCTGTCAAACCCCCCCCCTCAACCTCTCACCATGGTTTCATGCTTTGGCACTCTTCAGAGAGGTCATACAACCCAAATCCAGCATTTGTCTAAAAGTTATCTATTGAGTGGAAAATCTGAAATTTTCAGACACCTACATGTCTTCAATCCCAGCTACCTAACTCAAATAGCTATATGGGGCTGAGAGATCTTCAGCCAAACCATATATTAGTAGTCTTAGCAATATAACATCGCATAAGACTTGAAGCAGAGTCTATAAATAGTCAAATAAAAAATAGTCATAGACCACATGACCCCATTCTCTTAAGCTTGTAAGATATAAACAATGAGCATTGCCAATTGCTCAACAAGCTTTATGATAAATGCTTAGCCAGAGAAAGCATTTGATATTTTTTAAATCTAGGGTCTGAAGCAGGAATTTAATATTATCCAATACATACAGAAGCTTTAGATACCAAAAAAAGGAGATGGAAATAGAGTAAGAATTTTGATTGTTTATGTGGACATAGAAGCAAAAGTGTTGAAAATGTATTTCTTCAACAAAAAACATGGGGGGGGGGTTTCAAGATAAATTGTATGGGGAGCAAAAGAAATATAAAAGTGAGAAAGGAAAAGAGATAAAGTAGTTTTCATTTTGTTTAGACTTTGCGATGATTGCAAAGAAATCAAGTCATATATCATATGACAATTTAATAAGCTTGTACTACAAATGTTATATAATGAGCATACTAATAGCTCTTAACAAGCCTTTTTTAATACCCCTATTCTCAGACCAGTTTCTAGCTTTGGCTGTCATTAGTGAGTGCTAGGACATTCAGGTATTAGATTTAAAAATACCTGGAAAGCTTGTTAAGAGCTATGCTCATTATATAACTTTTGTGGTGAGAATGAGAATTAGGAGGATAGAATATTGAATCTAATGAGGTAGAAAAAGTAGGAATGTATTAGTGCTATGAAAATAATATGATCATTGCATGCTGCATAAAAAGATTTTAGAGAATGGAAGGAAATGTTTAATTTGATTAACAAAATCTGTATGCATATTATTTATACTTAAAATTTTCTATTTCATTTAAAGAGAAACGATTTTATATTACTGTAATGTAAAAATTGCAATTTGATTATCTCTGTAATAATAAAAATCTTTATTAATGAAAATAATAATAATAATAAATCATTATTTCATTTTATTTGACTTCTTTCATCTTGAGTTTTTCATCTAATTTAAACAAGAGTTTTTAAACATTATATAAACTTTATTCTGGCAGATAAGTGTCTTAAAAAAAACATTAGTAAAACTTTTATTAAAAATTTAAAAATATCAAATGTTAATTAAAAAACTAAGATACAGTAAAAAGATCTATTTAAAAACAATCAAATTTATTTGATAAAAAAGAATGGAAAATCAACTTTATTACATTATAGTTTCTACTGCCTTAAACGATATATCTTCAGCAATATTTAATCTTATATACAATTTGTTCTGCTCATATTCCATAAATAATGCATCATCGTCATCATCAACATCGTTATTTTCAATCACCATTGATTCATTATGAGATGAAGATCTCTCCAAGTTTAATCCAGTTCTTCCAATTCCCTAGTCTCACTTTCCACATCATACCAGCAAACTTCCTTATTTCATCCATCCATCCCATATGAGGTCTTTTTCTAGGTCTTTTCAATCTCTTGGAATCCTATTTAATATTTTAATTCTAAATCTACAATCATCTCTTCTAGCAATGTGTCTAGTCCATTTCCACTTCAGTCTCTTATTTCTTTCAATGATGTCAGTAATACTTGTTTGTTCTCTTATCTTTACTAACATACATCTCTCTATACTTTTTTGAGTGGTCTGATGTCTTTGTATTGCTTTTCTACTAAGTATCCTAGTCTTAGATCCATAAATAAATTCTGGTAAAACACATTTATTAAAAATCTCTTTTCAGACATATAGGCATATTTCCATTTTATATTAAGTTATTTTTACCAAAAGCCCTCCATTCAAATTTAATTCTATGATTACTATCATACATTATGTTTCCATCTGTAATAATGATTTGACCAAAGAATTTGTAATTGTTAATTTCTTGTAATTCAACATTATCAATCTTTATTTTTTTTCTTTTGAGAAAATCCACAGAACATTGCTTTAGTCTTCTAAGTATATATCTTTAGTTCTACTTCTTAACCTTCATCTAATAATTCTTACATTTCCAGAAGCACTGAAGCATAATTTGTAAAAACCAAACATCATCTGCATATCCTAGATGATTTAAATAATCTCCAGCATCTTTAAACCCCTTAGCTTTCTATTTTAATCCACAAAATACTTCTTTTAAAACTGCTATAAATTTTTTTAGAGATACGGAGACATTTTGTTGCAAACCCTTCTCAATATTAAATTTCTTAGTATAACTATGTAATTTAATCATGGCTGCTGCATTCTAATAAATATTCTTTAAAATATGACAATATATTTCATCTCTATCTTGGTGGTTCAATGCTTTAATGACTGAAGAAATGCTTACAGACTCAAATGCTTTTCCATAATCCATAAATCCAAAATACAGTGACAATTCATATTCATTGGACATTGTCTCAAAATTTGGATTTAAATCCTGCTTGTTCATTTGATTGATTATTATAATACAAAATTCACTAGAGATGAGTTATAATTACCTTTATAAAAATATTATATAGACCTGATAAAAGACTGATAGGTCTGTAATTTCTAATATCTTGTTTATCACCTATTTTTAAATACCAAAATTACTATTGCATTCTTCCAATTATCTGGTACATTATTGGAATATAACATTGCCAATAATTTTCCATATCAATTACAATTTCATTGAGGAACTTTTCCCTTTTTCATAGATTTAATTGCAGATCTCACTTTTTCATTTAAACAATTGGGCAATTCCAAAAATGTAGCCATAGTATGGGATATTTTGCTCATTATTGCTATATACTTTTTCAAAGAACTCTTCTACAAATTTTGTGATGTCATCTCTCTTTTATGTAATAGTTCCATCTTTTCTTTGTATTGAAGAAATAAGTTTCTACCAATTTCAAAATATTGTTTTACACTTTTGAGACTTTTATTCTTTTCAATAGCTTTCTTTTCTAATTCACCATTAAATTTTTTTATATCATTATTAACTCTTTTTCATATCATTTTACAAAATTTTGGATATTCAGTTCTTCTTAATGGATCATTTTTATATATTTTTGTACTGTTTCTTTCCTTCATACGTTTGTCTTGTCTCAGTAGAAAATTTACTGACAAATTGCAGCTTTCTTGTACTAGCCATCTTTGTTGCAGTTTTTAAAAGTGCATCAATTATCTTCCTATTAATTTCATTTAAATATGAATCATGTTCAAAATCTACTAATACTTGAAACTGATTTGTAAGTTCTAATTTAAATTCATTACAATATTTCTGAAGAATAGAAATATCAATTGTGAATATTGTTTTTCTTAATAATTTTTGACTCTCTAATTTTGCATTAACACATATCTTACATCTCATGAATCAATGATCTAAAAACAATACAATCTTGAAATATATATTTTCTGTTAGCAAGAAATGTAATCCAATTTTGCTGTACTTTCATTTGGATGCTTTCATGTCAATTTTGTTTAGAATTTTTTGCAAACTCTACCAGTTTCTATCCTTTTTTATTTCTATTAATATATTCAAATTTACTTAAAGCACTTTTATCTTTCAATCATTTACTAGTTATAGCATTAAAGCCTCCCATGACAATTTTAAAACTTTGTTCAGTCTGAAAAAAATCTCTATACATTCATATAAAAATCCTTTATTTCTTCATTAGAATGAGAACTTATTGGGGTGTAAACTTGAATTATCTAAATATCTTTCATTAAGTTGAATCATTATCTTAGCACCTTGTCTAACACACCATCAACCTCCACAATGTTGTTCTTCCACTTTTTACTTATAGTAAATTCAATTTCGATTGTGCTTCCAATATTTATGCCTTTATAGTAAAATATATTATCACTTTTTAATGCAATTGTCTCTTTATCTTAGTCCAATAATGTCCCATTTAATATTAGACAGTTCTTTCTCAAATTTCATTCAATTTTCCTTTTATTTGAAAGTGATCTGTAATTATAAGTACCTAAATAATAGAATCATCATCAAATTGCAGCCTGAAAATCAGAGGATTCTTCAGACCCTTTGCCTTTGTGACCAACTGTTGCCTTGGCTGGTGACTTTGCAGTCTCCTGTGAATAAGAGCCACAATTTAGTTTTGTTTGACATGATTAGAAATATCTATTTAAAAAGATTATTCACTCACATATTCATTCTGCTTTCAAAAAAAAATTAAACTGACATTTCAGTTAAGAATTATCTGGTAACAGGAGAAAATGACACTGGTGTTCCTAGATCTTAAACTCAAACGTAAAAAGCAAATAAATTCATCACATTGACTAATGCATGTTGGTGAGCATCCTAACTGCAATGACAAGAATTATATGGGGTGGACATTAGAAATTTGCCCTGCTCAGTTCCTTTAAGGTCAGACCTCAAAGAGAAAATAGAGACTCCTTTCAGTTAACAGTAACTCCTGCATATGTTATACATTTTCAACTAAATGAATGCAACTAAGGCAATACAAAAAACTAAAAAAAGAATGATATTTAATATAATTTTATGCCAGAAAACATAAAATCAAAAAGACTTCTAGATATATAAATACCAAAGTGTGACTAAAACAATGTGCTAAATCAAATAAAGTGATATATTATTAGATCATAGTTCAGTTTGATTAAAGTAACTTTTATCAGAAGTTTTTAAATTGAGATGCAATATACATTATATTAATGTATGAGAAGGAGTGGCAAATTAGCAATATTGATAGATCAAATGTTATTACTTTATTATAATAATCTATTGACTAGTTATCCTATCTACTTTGGCACAGAACTTAACATATTACACATTATTAAGGTAGCATTTTGCCTTTGTTTTAGAGATGACAAAGTTATACAAATACAAAATGTGGATATGAAAACAGATTAGTGAATAGATAATCCATATTAAAATTAACTTAGAAATAAAATGAAGAAAAGAATACATGGCATTGGATATAAGTTGAATTGATAAATTTGTAAAAAAAAAAAAAGGAGGGGGGAGGTAAATAACTTGTATTAAATAAATAAAAACAATAAAGAAGTTAGAATTAAGTTATTTATTTATTTTTGTCGTTGAAATCTCTACAACTGTATAGTTCATTTTTTATCATTGTTTATTTCTTTTTTGAAATGGAAGAGCTATCATGTGGTCAATTTTTTATAGCAACAATCTATTCAACTTCTTTTTATGACAGTAATAATTACTAAAGTTTTAAATTAATTAATGCGCTGCATGGTTTGATTTAGATATAGGGTGGCAAACTCTGAAATTCAAAATCCATGGACCTTTGCACAGCTTTGTCATTTTCAATAGTCAAACTTTTTATGAACATCCGCGCAATAAATTAATCATCATTTGCATAAGTTCTAAATTATATTGAGTTACACTAAAATTGGATGTACAATATTCAAGAGCTAAACTCATAATTTCCAAAAACGAATCGGATTGGAAATCATGTTGCTTATACTGCCCGGAAGCTCTATATTAGTTATTATATATTGCATTTATTAATAAACATTATGTATAAAAATTAAATTTGTAACCTTTATAATTTTTGAATAAAATCATTTTAATCTGATTATTATCTCATTCGCAGATAGCAAAGTATTTAATCAGCTACCAAAACCCCAAAAAGACAGATAATCGAAATAACGAGTAGTTTCTTTCCTCTTTAATGTTGTCCCACCATGATTTTTTGCTATTATAATTACACATAAGTGAACAAACTGCCCGAGGACTTTTTTTATAAATTAAACATATAAAAATATGTTTTAAAAACTTGTCTAAATAATATTAATTTTTAATCTACGTAATTATAAAATTATTCACATCTATATATATGTACGTAAATATTTATGCAAAAATCCTCACATAAAAGAAGAGATATTTGTCTGACATTAAATTGACAAATTTGATCGATAAATTATTCTCTACGTAATTAATTATAAATATTATTTAATTATATATTTATTTATTCAATAAAAAATTACAATAATTACTTAATTATCATTCAATAATAATTATTTTTAATAACTTCGTAACATATTTTAAAACATAATTACGACAAGTTGTGTGGTATATACATTTATCACCATTATCACTTACTTTAACATATTATAATTTATTTGATGAAACAAAAGGAATTTTACAGCTTGCATACTTATCTCATATAAAAACTCTATCTCAATAATAAATGTATTTCCCATGGTTACCATTTCATATGCTTACACATGCTGTTAATAGTAATAAAAGTACCAAACTCTCCATACAGTAGTGCCACCAAGTGCAAGCTTTCATAACTGGATTCTAAGATCTAGGTGCAGTGTTCTCAAATCCAAGGCTCCTCACTGATCAAAGCTACAGCATAGAAACTAGTCTGGGGGTGTTGGGTGAGTAGGCACTAGATAGTGATTTTATGCATAAATCTTCCTGCATCCATTGATTATGATGGCTTGCATTTTGTGTCACTATTATATGGAGAGTGTGGTACTCTTAATAAATGTATTTATTTATCAATATACATATTTACTATATATTAGTCATATGTACATATATATATATATATATGTGTGTGTGTAATGTAAGGGATTTGAAAATATACTTTTAAGCTCCCTTCAGCTATCCACTCTAGGTTGAAAGTCTATGTTCAAATCCATTATATTACATTTAACTCCAAGTATATAAATAATGCTTGTATTTTAAAAATATATGTAATATGGATTTATTAGTAAAAATAATACAAGTTTTATGTAATAGCAGCAGTACCAGCCATTCACAAATGAATATGTCCATTCCAACTCTAACAGAAAAAGATAGAAAGACAAAATAAAATAATGTTATATGTGAGTTTGTCCATGATTATACAAATCAATCGGTGAACTAGCAATGGAAAGAACATGCCAATTCATTATTCTGCTTATTTGATATTTTGAATGCTTTTAACTTCAACCAAAACTTTTCTTTTTGAAATACTTCACTATCACATCTAATTATAACTTTCTAACATTCTCCGCCATAATTTTCCAATGAAAATAATCAATATTGCTTTTTTTTAAATATCTTTGAATAATATTTATAACATAAACTGGATTTATCTCATCCATGAAAACTATGAACAAGTCATAAAATACTCTTTTATGAAATGTATTTGATCATTCATTTAAAATATTCAATTCAATGGAAATATGAATTTATAGTGGTCGATCCTATAATATCACATGTGGAAAGCTAATAACATACTAATTCACTTTATGATCTTGCTGTTGTATTTTTAAATTTTTATGGAGTATCCATCAATAAAACTTTTCTAATGCCTTTATTTTATATCAATAGGATGTCTAAATCTTTTATTTTATATAACAAATTATAAAATCTATTAAGTAGTTATTTTACTGTTACAAAATATCTTATTTTTTAATTTTGTTAAAACAACAGTACACAGTAGACTCTGTGTGTTTCTCAAACATTTAAATCAATTTTTTATCCTCAATTTAAAAACAATCCAAGTTAAAGTTCCTGAATATTATTCTTCCATTTTTAGTTAATAAAACATTTGAGTTACTCAATATTAGTTTCTAGATCAAAATAATTATATGCTGCTTTTTAAGTATTAAGTACATTCTCTAGATCATGTTTAGAACTGTGAAAAGGAGCACAGTCCTTAGCGTAGTGTAAATCAAGAATAAAAGATCAAGTTCTTATTTTTACTTTTAGTCCATTTTTTTTCTTTTTTCATATGTCATAGCATCAGCAGGGAGGCGAACGCACAACAACTGCCTGCAAACAACTGCTTGCTTGCAAGATGGCTGTGCTGACCTCTCAGCTAACAGACTTAAAAAGTTCACCATCAAGACTGTACTTTCTTAATCACTGACTCCTATATAGCAGCACTTTTTATTCAAATACCCTAAATTTTTTACCTGTGAGAGTAACATATATCTTGTAGAAGCTATATAATATATAAAAACTTCTTTGGACAACCAACTAATTTCAAATAGTGGCATAAATCTGCCTGATTAATTGAATCAAATGCCTTGATTATTTTATACCAGGAATAAATAAATAATCAAACTATAAAATAATTTTCTAATGCAATATTCAAATAATATTCCAGAATTAATTACAAAAATAAAAATATAAAAGTGGCTTTACTGGAATAAATATTTAAAAAGCAGCAGGTTATATTAAAAGTCTTAAGAGTCCAATTGATCCTTTAAAATATTGATTAAGATCTTAGGACCAAAATCGTATCTTCGGCATGTTCTGAAGTGGTCAAAAGTTCTTTTGGCTTTACTTCACTATTTTTCTGTTATCTATTATGTATATTTGTGATTCACATTTATTTAATGACAGAAATTTAAACTGAAATTATTAGTTTAAAAAAATATGTCAGTATAGTAAAATATCATACAAATGTCATGCAAATATCAAACATCAAAAATCTGACAATGCCATTGATTGGTTGTATGATAATACAAAGGAACTGCTATTATCATTGATTGGTAGACTCATTGTTCTCAGATTTTGAGTGAACTTTTTTCTTTTGTTACTTTGGGGGGAAAAATGTAATTTTCAGCAATTTATTTACATATTTATGCATTATTATGCAATGTATATGTAAAATATTTATTTTAACCCCAAAAAGTATAATGTTATACTTAGATTTTATTGGAAGATGGTTATTTTTAAGAAAATAAATGAAATAAAATTACAGTTATGATAAAATGGAAGTTGAGATTTATTCATGAAAAAAGAAATGCTTTGGTAAATGTTTGCGCAGAAATTTTACTCAATATTTTTAATACAAGTGTACATCATATACTTCGAGTGTAGATGCAATATAGGAGATTTGAACATAGAGTTTCCATCTTCCATCAACTCTTCACTCTATCTCATACAATCAATATACATGACCACACACATAAAAAAGATAAAATATCCCCATATACATATTTTATGCTGAACTAGCACCCATCAGTTGGTCCAGATCATCTCTCATACATATATCTGGACCAACTGATGAGTGCTAGTTCAGCATGCAATATGTTTGTTGGAGATAATTTCCCTTATCATATATGTGTGGTCATATGAAATAGAGTAGGTATCTGAAGGAAGTTTGAAAGTCTGTGTTCGAATCCCTTATATTTTAATAATAATGAATGAAATTTTAAATTTTAAAATGTAATTTCATTGTTTTTTCATGTTTAAACAAAACTCATTTTAAATTTTAAAAATGGAATTCAAATAAAAAAAATTGACTCAAAATTAGGGAAGGCTACTATTCAATAAGAAAATAATTATTGTTATCATTATATATTCATTTTAGTACTTTATTTTTCTATTTTGTAAATCACAAATATTGCCTTTAGGGGGGGGGTGAACTCAGACTTTCACATGACCCTCAAAAATCTATGCTATCTCATACTGATGACACCCTTAATCATACACATGAGATTTTCAATGAAGTGGACAGCTGAAGAGTTGTGGGGTGGAGTGGATTGAAGCCTGTCCATTAAAGTATGAAGATTGGTTATCTTAATATAAGCTGAGCATTGATTGCATATATGTGTGTGGATGATAATCTGGATCAACTGATGAGTGCTGGTTTAGCACAAAATATGGATATTGGTAATTATTTATCTTTTCTACATGTGTGTGATCAAATGTGTCAGCAGTATGAGATAGCATGGATTGTTGAGGATTGTGTGAAAGTCTGAGTTCAAACTCCCTATATATTACATATTGGAGTGCAGGTATGAAAAAAGTCTATACTATAGAAAAAATTTATATATTAAAATATTATCTTTCAAAATGTCTGTCATATGTAAACATATATTTGTAATAAATAATGTAAAGATTACCAAAATATTATATAGAATAAAGGTTTAATTGTGAAAATTAAATGTTGCAATATGAGCATAATCTCCATTATGATATTACAAATTAAGAATGAGAAAAGTTTGGCATGAATGAGTTTAAGAAGAATCCAAAAATTAAAGCATTACATTTCATCATGAAAGAAAGTTTAATATTTACGTATATTGTTTAATAAAATAATTATATTACTTCATTTGCAGTTATGATATTATTTATGTTAATACAATAATAATAATAAATTGATAAGGAGAAACATTATTAATGATATTTTTATTTTTATTCTTCTGTTATAAGAAAAATATAAACATTAAATATTAGAGCATATCTATGTGTTGCTGTAGAAAAGGATTTTCTTATAACTGAAAGGAAACTCTTATGTTTTTCTTGCAGGCCTTAAAGGAACCAAGCAAGGCAAAATCCTATTGTCCACTGCACATGTTCTTGTCATTGCAGCTGTTATTACTATGCGATTATTCATATAGTATACAAACATGGATGGGCGGCTCATCAACATGCATTAGCCACTATGATGAGTTTATTAGCATTTTACTTTTGACTTTAAGAGCTTCTCAGTTGGCTCATAGCTCTTAACTGAAATATCAATTGAGTTTTCTTGAAGACAGAATGAATGTGTTTGTGAATAATTTTTTTCTCTTCTAATAGACATTTACAATCAAGACAAACAAAAATAGGCCCTTATTTCTAGGAGGCTGTAAAGTCACTAAGCAAGGCAGTATTTTTGGTGACTGAAGATGGAGAGTGCTAAACATCCTCTGATTGTGAACCTAGGTTGCTACTTGATGATGATCTTTTATTTAGGTATTTATTACTGTAGATCACTTTTAAGTGAAGAAATATTGCAAGAATTGGAAGAAGAATTGTCTCTCATTAAACAGATCATTGTTGGCCTTTGTGAAGTTAGAAGAAAAAATGAAAAGACAATTGATTTAAAAAGTGGACATGTACTACACTAAAAAGGAACTAACATTGGAAGTACAAGTAAAGTAGGATTCATTATAAATAAAAGTGGAATAACATTATTGTAAAGAATGGTGGTGTATGTGACAGAGTTAGCAAGTATAGTTATTCAACTTAATAGCAGATTTCAAATGTAGATAATTCAGGTTTATGCCCCAACAAGTTCTCACTGTAATGAAGAGGTAGAGGATTTTTATATGGATGTACAAAAGACTTTTGATCAGTCCAAACAATATTTAAAATTGTCATGGGAGATTTTAATTTTTAAATAATATTTTAATTATCATAAACTAGAGAGAAAAATGGCAAAGAAATCTAAATTACAAAACCATGTCAGAAATATATCATTACAACAATTCATAATATCTGTTAAATGGCTTGCATATTCAAACACATTGGCTGAATTTGCTATCGTATTTAATGTTACATTTAAAAAAGCAACTTTTCAAACACACATTATGTACTTCTTAAAATGAAAAATTATCTTGTAGACAAACTTTATATTCAAAAATATAACAAATAAACAAAGCTATAGAATATATAATATCACACATTCATAAGATCATTAATGAAAAGGTCACTTTCTTTTCCTTTTAAAATTAGTGATGTCATATTGAAAACTATTTTAATTGACTATAATTATTGATGATATCAGAATTATAATTTAAATCAAGCTTTATCATTTGATTACTATTATATTTACTGAGCATAGTAAAATTTTGAGAAGAATCCCTCATGTAAATTATTGGGAGATTCATTTTGTTTGAATGAATCAGATACACAAATTTTTGTGAAAATTTAATGTTGTTTGTGCATGGTCAGAGAAATATTTACTATTAACATAGTTATATAATATTTCATGGTATATATTTATTATTACTATATTTTAAGAAGACTTTGAACATTTATTATTAAAATGAATAATTGATTTTTCCTCAATGGAGCTTTGTTTATATCTATGATGAATAAAAGTTCATTCTCACAATGAGTATTGTCTAAACTTCTCTCCCATAAAGTTTGTGGTATTTTAAATAAAGTGTGGTTCATTTTGTTTTATTGACAAACCCAAGAACTTATGTTGTTTGGGTGATGGTCAGAGAAATCTTCAGTTTCAACATATTTAAATATTAGAACTTATAAACTCTACAAATAAAATCCAAGTTATCTACCAGTCTTCATACATATTAATCATTAAATATATCATCATCATCATCATTATCAACCATTATCAATCCACTACAGGATGAAGGTCTCTCCAAGTTTAATCCATCTTCTCCGATCTTTAGCTTTTCTTCTCCACATTACCCCTGCACACTTTCTTATTTCATCAATCCATCTATATTTTATATTATTTCATAATAAAAATATTGTTACATTGTAGTCTATTTTTCTTATGTACATTAACTTAGTACATTAAAATAGTATTTTAATTATTTTTTAGAAATAGATAAAAGATGAATTGCTTTTTGTTTATTGAATTGCTCTCAAAATTTAATCTATTTAACTTTCTCATTTGATCATGATTTTTACCATTATTAATCTATCATATTTTCGTTACCTTATCTCATATGATTTACTAGAATTGACTTAAACATTAAATTTTATTTAAAGAGTTAATTAGCTTCCTGATAAGTAAATAGTTTTCATAGATGCACTATATGTTTAAATATCATAGTTTTTAGAGTGTAATATCACATTTCATAATTTTGATTATTATTTAAAATTAGCTCTAACAAATTTCATTGACACAACTCCTTCCCCTATCTTTATTATGCTCATTTTTGTCATTCATTTTATCTCCTCTCCAAATCAATGTGCAAAGTGGCTCTAGATTGCATTGCTATCACTTTGATATTGTTCCAAAACATTTATGTGCAAACAATTAATCTTTTATTGGCTTAACCTTTCATTTATTTATTGCATAATTTTATTTTTCCAAATTGTTTACATTTACTTTCTTTGTTTTTTTTAATATCTAAAAAATATAGTTTGTATAATACTTATGTTATATATATATATATACACACATTATAGTATAGTGGTACTCATATATAATGTACACATTGTAACAATGTGTATATATACATATTGCGTGTGTATATATACGAGTTACATGATTTTTTAAAAAATAAAATAGGAAAATAAAATTATATTTCAATATTTAATAGTTTGAAGAAGAAAAAAAAAAAGTTAAAAGAAAAAGAAGGCATACAAATATTGGGAAATAAGTTAAAATATTAATTATAACTTATCTTTCTTTTTCTTTTCTGTATTTTATTTTAAATATGTAACTCTTTCAAAAGTACTTTTAATTGGAAGCACTTTTAATTAAAAGGTTATAATTAATTGAAACAAATTTTGTACAGTATATAATTAGTTACTGAAGATCAAGATTACTGGCTGATTAAATAAACAATAGATAACTAATTTCAATGTAATTAAAATTGAAAACTAAGGGAAGGAAAAATATTACTAATTAAAAATAAAGATCAAATGAATTGATAGCTGGGTGAAAACTCTAGCGGGGATAGTGTAAGAGAATATAAAAAACTGAAATCACCTATTATAATTATTATCCAGATAGTTAGCCAAGGTCAGTTAGCAGCACCGAAAAATATCTACAAGCAGCTAAAACAATGAAGTTGAGTACATTGAAGCAATCTTTCCACCAGCATGTTGAGAGAGAAATGCATTGCTAGACCTCTGTGAGGATCATTCATTTTTCCTCTGCCTGTCTTCTGTATGCCAATAGCCAGATACAGTAATATTACTGTGACTTGCCTTTCGTTGATGTTTCGAACCTGCCATGCTAAATTAATGGAAACAGCCCACGCAGTTGTGTGTGGAGCAAGAAAATGTCCAGATATTTAAAATGTACACCTACCATGGATCAGAAGTCAGGGGTGATCACCCATATGAAAAACCAGAGAATGTGCTTAAACCTAGGTAAATATATACATTGACATCATTAATAGAACTTCTGAATTCTTACTTCAAGTAATGAACTTTTAAATTTTATCTTTAAATAGAATTTTACATATCATGCATAAGTATTAATTTATCATATAAGTATTCATATTTTGTTTTATGTTTTTGAATATTCCTTATTATTTATGTTAAATTATTTAATAAATGTGTTGTAAATTATTAGTGTCATTTATGTTTCTCTCTCAATTTATCTATGAGTAAATAGACAAATTTATTTAATTATTTTGTGATGCTGATCTCATGTTTTTAATAGTTAGTCATGAGTCAAGTGCTTGAAGCATTTTAAAGTTATCTCTTGGGTCCAATCTAGTTACTAGATGGTGCCCATAGATTTTCAACCTGTTATAAATATCCCTATGAGATGTTTCACATTTCTTGCCATCAGAGAGAGTTATCTCAGTGTGGAAAAGTGACTGTTGTTTTAATATTTTTATTAAATTTTGTTTTGACTGGGATATGATCAATATGTAAGTATTAAACATATTTATACCTCTGTTTGAGTAATGGGGTATTAGAAGCTAATAACTTAAAGTATAAATGTATAAATAAAATAGTATAAACCGATAAAGCCAGTCTCAATCTTGTAAATCCAGTTACAAACTTTATTTCAAATTTTACAAACTCCTCAAAATGTTAAATCCCATATCTAAATAATATAGTTTGTATAATATTTATGTTATACATATACACATGATAGTATAGTGGTAATCATTTATAATACCATATAATAGTGACATATATATATGATGGAAATTATTAGTAGTATTTTCAGTCATTAATAATATATAAGAGAAAAAAAAATCTCTATGAATTTATTTCTGCACTTTTAATCCATATTATTTCAGAAAACTTCCTTATCCACCTCTTATATGACCTTTTTCTTAATTTAAATTTTTTTTTTTGAGATATGGTTTAGAACTCCAGATGTGCACCAATATTTACATCTTCTAGGAACCTTTCTATTTTAGCATTATTTCAGCCCTTACTTCTCTCAGTGAAGTCAATGATATCTGATTGCTCTCATCCATAAATTTTATAATATGGAGAAAGTATTTATAAAAAAAAATTCAGTTGCATAAGTCTATTTCCTTTTAATATTATTTTGAGTGAAACATTCCATCTAATTTAATCCATTTATGTTTTAGTTTTATCAAGATATTCATTCTATTTTATTAGTATTAATACTTTTTTTCATTTTTCTTTAAATCACCTTGAATATTACTTAATTTTTTTTAATATTTGTAATAACTCTTGTAATATTTCCTGCTATTCTGAAATTTGTAAAAATAATTACATCATCTTCAAAATTCAAATAATTTCAGTATTCTTCATTAATGTATATTCTTCTTTATTTTAATTCTAATTGTCAAAATATGTTCTATAAACATTCAGTACAAACTTGTAAAGATTTAAGCTTTCATTGATTTCATGTTTGGAAACTGATTAACAGTTTAAGATTTAATTCATACAGAAAAAAATAATACACTTATTTTCTTGGGCAACATAGACTTTTGTTGACATTGTAATAATAGAAAAATAAGTTTATATGTTATATGTTTATTAATTTATTTTTTGTGTTAAGTTATTAAATATTCGTTTCTCAATTTATTAGATATTTGTTTCTTAATAAGAACATCATGCTTACATTTAGCTTCTGTTTAAATATATTATTTTTTAGGGAAAATTAATCAAATGAAAATTTATATGATGTTAAAAATAGGCAAAACTTTTTATACGTATTGCCACTCAGTGCAAGCCAGAGTAATTAAAGGATGCAGAAGCTTGTGCATAAAATCACCATCTAGTGCCTACTCAACCAATATCCCCAGACTAGTTTCTGGCTTGTGGCCTTTGTCAGTGAGGAGTAAGCATAAGAAATAATGATCATGTGATGTTTATATAATAACAACTGGAAATGCTTTTATCAATAATTTTATTATTATTAATTTTTACTATTAACTTAATTGGAAATTTGGTCTTTTTAATAATATTTTCATTTTTAGAATATTTTATTTAAATAAGATTTATGTAAAGCATAAAAATTTACATAGGAATAAGTTTTTTAATACATTTTTTTTAGACGAAGTCCTTTGTTTTGTGTACATTATTTCTGTTTAGTTTCCTTTTTTTATTTGTAAAGTTGATATATTTTTATGATTTTTTTTTTTAAATTTATGCTGTAAACACAAAAACTTAAACTTTTGAATAAGAGTAATAAAAAAATATAACAATAAACAATATGAAAAAAGAGTACAAAAACTCATAAATGTGCTTCAAATTAAAGCCTCAACTATAGAATTTGCATATAAAATATCTATTATGATAACATTAAAAATGACTACCTTGTTTATGAGTTCTTGCATTATGAAAGCTTCCTATTTGCAACACAGAGAAACTTTTTATCTTATTATTTTTAAAGTCACTCCAATATATTTGTACAAAATCCTATTATTGGTAAATTTGATGAATTAGATCTCCTTATAACTAAAAGTGATTTAATTATTTTTCTGAATAAATCATGAAAACTAAAAAAAAAACATTTGAATTATATAAAACTAAAAAACTGCTTATAATTTCTCATTTAAATCGTTGTAATTTGATTATTTTAAGAGTCCACAAATTCTATTTTTAAGATTACAGTACTGTGTTAATGAGTGCAGAAATTTATTTAACACCTCTTTTGTTTTAATCGTGTACACTGAAACCTATAAATATGTGGAATAATCTCATACTGTTATTGTAGCACATTTGTTTATATGACAATGACCTGGATTCAAATCTTAATTAGATAAAACTTCAATTTCTTTTGCAGATTACAAATAGGCTTAGAAATTTTTTATTCTGGTAATCAGTCTATAAACAAACCAATTAACTATCTTATATATAAATGAGTATTTAGATATTCTTAGTAAGAGAGTAAAACAAAGCTGAAAAAAACTCAAACTCTCGCCAACCAAATAGTTGCCAAGTCTAATATATAATGCTTTCATAGTTCTGCTATAGAGGGCTGTTGGTGAGACCTTCGATCTCTATTGGACTATTAAAGGTTGTTTTACATTGCTTTATATTCTTCCAATTACAAAAATATAATTTATTCTGTATAATTTTTCCCTCCCACAATTTTATTAAAAAAATTATCGTATAATACACACACGTATATATATATATAAATTATATTTCTATTGAGAGTTGAAATTTTAAAATGTTTATACCTAGCATAACTGATTAAAAATCGTTTTCTGTCTGGCATTATGTTTTGTCTCTCTTTTTATAATCTGTTGTTTTTAATTAGGAGTTTATCAAGATAAAGTTTGGTTTTCATGTAAAAGTATTGTTTTCACATATTAATGCATGCTGGTTGCAAGGCTGTGGAAAGGCTATCATCGATACCCTGTATTCAAATTCATATGCTAAATAAATAGAAAATAATGAAATTTAATAAACCCAAATCAAATGCTTTGTTTCTCTTTTAGTATATATTTTTTTAAATAATAACTTTTATATTTTATTTTCAATACATTAAAGTTAATAATATTTCGTAACTTTTAAGGACTTATAATATATATGCAAGTGTTTTGTTTGTTTTATCAATGCAACTTTCACTTTAGCTCAGTCATATCACAATCATTCATCATCCAGAATTCAGATCAATTTCTCATACTATGGATACATTTGAAACAATCACTATACTTTTTCAAGTGAATAAAAAATATAGCACAATTTAAAACAATTTAACATCATATAAACATTTTTAAAACTACTTAATTTCATATATATATTAAATATATTAAGGACTTATAAAATGAATATATATATATATGTGTGTGTTTGTATTTATTTATCACATGTAAATTTATCAGTAACATATAAAACGTTCAACTCATGTTTTGTCTTATGATATCAAATTCATAAACTACAGCAAACCATAACAGTGGTTGCTAACAAGATTAAAGATATAGCACTTTACAATCTTATTTGGTCATTATTACGAAATGCTACAATATAAGATTTTTAAAAAAATGTTTAAAACGAATATGCACAAAATATAGAAGACCGATAAATCAAACAATAATGTTGTTTTTTTAATTGCGCAAATTATAAAAGGTTTTTTTGTTCCTTCCTCTAAGTAATTTTAAAATAGCAGTCCAATATAAACCTATTATTAACTATTGCAATTTTGAGTTCTTGCGAAAGAATATTCAAATTCTTACACCGATAAAAAAAAAAATGCTGGAAAAAAAGTATTTTTAGATAATTTACAATGTCAGATTAATATTAATGAATGATTTTTAGAATGATTTATTTGGTTACCACAGTTTTGTTAAAACGATGACATATAGTGTCACAAAGACAGTTTCAACTGTCAATATTTTATTTAAAACAGCAGGTAAATACTATCGAAGATAAAAAGTAGTTAAAAAGAGCATATCAGTCATAGCAGACTTTATAATAAAATTCTAATAATTTACGATTCTTTTAAAATGTTTATGAAGTCAAGATTTGAGCGATAATAATAATAAAATTATCAAGTTGAATGTTTTGTGTGTGTAGGTGAAGAAATTAATTGCATTCTCTTTTATTAAAGATTTACGCAAACTATTTTTGCTTAAAATTAATTAATAAAATGATCAAATTTCAAAATTATATAAAAAGTTATATAACTGAAGTTTATTATATATATATTACACGTTTTTATTTGCCTTACCTGATGAGGCAGTGAACCATTCCATAGAGTCAATAAAGATGGATTGAATTTTGTAGTGAAATGGGCGTAGGTCAAACATGTGAAAACAGCTGATTAAACCTTGAAATGAATAGAAAATATAATATATAAGTTTCAAGGTTTCCCAGTTAAGATTTCATTTTAAGAATCACGCAGAAACTTATGTTAATGTGTTCCATTTTTTAAAAAAAAAATTATTCTATAATTTTAAAAAAAATTAAACATTATATATATTTAAAACACATTTTCATACATATATATAAAAATAAATTATTTATAGCAATTTTTATTTTTGTACAGAACTTTAAGCCCGATTTTTAAAATTTGATTTAGAACCCACATTCCCAATTAACAATAAAAATAATACAAAGATTTGGAAGAATAAACAATGCTAACGCAGGTAGAATAAATTATTACAATAATTGGCAATTTATATTTATTCATTCTATTCGAACAACTAAACCACTATTCTTGTGGCTTAGTTATCTATTTTAAATAACCACTGGTGTGTTTAGTATTTAAAATGAACCAGTCTTTTACCAGGCCTTGATTTAATTATATGTTTATTAAATTAATTGAAAAAAATCACCTTTTTACATCACTCTAGAAATGATAAATATCAGCCGTATAAACGAGATAAATAACATTTTAATTCCAAATTTTTGCGGCCATTCTTTTCAGATACCGGTTTGTAACTACAATACCAGGGGCTATAAATTCAGCTTTTCCTCAACCCTCTCAATGTATTATTGTTCAATAAATGACTTCCTGTTTATTATTATTATCGTATTAATAATATATAGTATATATATTTAAAATAACAATTAGTCGGAACCTTTGATTCAAAACAACATTAAAAAGCAACCTAGTTAAAAAATGGATCTGTGAAACTATAAATATCTTTAAAAATATAAATTTATGTACGTGTTAACAATCAAAATATTAATGTTTAAAAAACGAAACCTTTTGTCAATATATTTAACAATAGTGATTTTTTTAGGGGGAAATAATAGTGTACTGTATTTTTTACCATTATCATAGTCCGGATTCTAGCGGAAACTATATCATATATATAAAGTTTTCCATTAACAATTTAAATTTATTGCTGTTAGCAATTCTTTATTTTTAATAATTTTTTAAATATAAATATGTAAATATTGAAATGTTAGAATAAATTGCGCCAAATTGCAGACAAGTTAATACAAAACTATTACTGAGAATGATTGATTAGTAACTATAGCCTCGTCTCAATCCTCCTTAGCGTATTAAATATAGTACAAAGAGCAATTCTTTTATTTTTAAAAATTTTATATATGTATGTGCGCGCGTGTGAACGCATGTGATAAAATAAATCGTAAACGTAAAATTAGGATTCAAATTTTCAGATCTTTTCATGTAGCTAAATTTATTTCGTATTCAAATCAAAAGTAGGCAAATCTAAGTGTAAAATTTAATCACAAAAACCATTCTTTTAATTCAGCTGCAAAAATCAATGAAATAATTATTGTAAACACTTGGCCATTTTACTTAAGGTTTATAAATATTTATAAATAGCCAATAATCAATTATTGTAAGTGTAAAAAAAAAAAAAACGGTAACTAATAACCATCAACAAAAAATGAATACTTTTCAAACACACAATTCTTTAAGTTTTAAAACTAATAGTAGACACTTGTTTGAAAAATATAAAATATTGGGTTTGAATCTGGATTTTTAAGATTATTTTCTAAATTTCCTCCTACTCTTTGATTTTTATTTTTTTTAATGAAATACCTTCTGCAATCATGTTATAAAGAAAATCAAGCAAATGGCTTATTGCTATATGTAAGTTCATAAAAAAGTTTTTTTTTTTTTTTCATATGTCACAGCATCGACCGGGAGGCGAACCCGCAACCGTCTGCAACCAACTACTTGCTTGCAAGGCGGTTGCGATACTGGAAAAGGCAAAGCTGGTCTTTAATAATAGGCCTTGATCTCCAGAGTCTACTACCTCATTGCTCCACCTAACCACATCAACGTAAACATGGCAATTAGAAAGAAGTGCCAATTAAAAAATAATTCCTAAACTAATAGTTACTCAAAAAAAAAAACTATCAATAATCAATTGCAATCTATAATTTATTTGCTTCCATATTTCTTCTACTGTTTTTTGGCCTTGGAATTAGCATTATATAAATAACATTATTTTTTCATAGATCCACTATTCTCTTAATTGTCCTTTGTTGTTTTAATCAAGCATACATAATTCATGGTACCTAATGCAATATTTTCCTGCATAGATAGTTTTATTTTAATTTAAATAATGACAATCAGTACTCGTTGCTCCCCCCCCCCCTATATTTCCTGGAAATAAACGAAGATTCGGAAACTATTCTTAAAAGTAATGCTTTGACAAGCCTAATTAAGAGCAATCACTTTTGATTTTTAATTCATTGGAAATGTTTTCTCACATACACAGAGGCAAAAATCTCTATATAGTAGCGCCACTCAGTGCAAGCCAGAGTAATCAATGATGCTCTGGCTTGCACTGAGTGATGCAACTGTATAAACAGTTTTGACTCTGTGTAAACAGCTTGTATAATAATGGTGGTCATGTAATGTTTAGTGACTTTCACACATACTTGTAATATCTATTTCAGCTAACACTCATATTCACAACACATCCTATTGATTTAAAAACCATCAATATGGCAAACTGGAAGTTATGTTGATTTTTGCCCAGCCTGATAATGTTCAGATAAACATAAATCATTTCAAAAAATAGCTGTATTATATACTGCATTGATGCATACATCATGCATGCAACTTAATGACAATAACTGTAGAAAGTCTTGAAAGATTATGCCTATAAAGTTTGCACAAAACAAATGTCAATTAATTATTGTTTTGAATAAGTACTGTTTTTAAATTTTTTTATATAAAATCTATAACTTTTCATTTATGTTTTGATATTTGAAAATTACAATAAAAATTGTTTTAAACAAAAATATAAATGTCTTCTAATATCTAATCACTATACTATATATTAATAACAGTTTTCTAAACACATATAATTAGTGATATTAAAATTATATATATGTATGCAGGCATGTGAAATGTTTTGAATTTTAATGTCAGACAGTTGAATTATACTTTGCATGTATTAAAATGTTGAATAATAATCATTAAATTGTTTTTATCTATAATTTTAATGGTTTTAGTACTATTGTTTTCCTGTATTATCTTTTTTGCTTCCCATCTCTTGAAATGATGCATTGAGATTTTATTGTAACTTTAAATATTCAGAGTATATATAGCAATTCACACAATGCACATCTGTATTTTCATTGTTACAGTAAAAATTACTTAACAGTTTTGTTGTTATTGTTAGCTTTTATAACAAACACTTTAAAATAAACCATTGTATTAACTGATAAAACCATGTAAGTAAATAATTCTCTTAAAGATTTTCTTTAGCGATATGTTATCAATAATAATTACAACCTTAAAAAAGTATGATCATTTTAATCCAAAAATTGATGATAGTTAGAGAGAAATAAAAAACTGAATTTTGCAATGACTACACAAACTAATAGCTAAAACACAAACATTCTCATGTATTTTGCATGTTGGTTCTCATGTCTGTTAATTTGACATAGTATGTTGCTTTTTTTAAGCTTTTCTGCAGCCAACTTTACTTTCTGAAAACCTTTAATATTTTGGCTAATTGGAGCATTTAGTTGAATTTCACTATTTGTTGAAAGAAAGTAATTAAGACTGCACTATTTCACATCTTCAATCCATTGAAGATGTGCTTTTGTAATATTAACACAATTAGCCTGAAAGAACCTACCAATTAATCATTACATATTGCCATCATATTTTCAAAATATTATGAAGCATTCTTAAATAATAATTTTCCAATAACTTTGTACTCCAATGATAGGAAATCCACATACAATTAATATAGTTGAAATAGTTATTATCTTAAGAATGTAAATATATTTAAATATCTTGATAGCTTTTAACTTCTTTGAGTTATTAAGCAGGTGTCCCACCCATCTTATTTGATTGGTTGAAATGTTGTTTTTTTAATAATGTAAAAACTATAAGCATGATGTCAACAGAAATACAGGCAGTTGGTAGATCTCTAACATCACTTTCTAAAGATGTCTTTAACAAAAAAATCCAATGAAATTTGGATTTTTTATTAATTTGTTTCCTAATCAGCGCATTTAATTTTTTTTTTTTTTATCAATTTTGTGATTTCCATGAAGTGATAAAAACAGAAAACTTTTATCCGCCTAAAAATGTGCTTTTATGAGATTAAAAATACGCTGATTCACAAACAAGGCCTTCCATGAAGTCTAAACGTATTGCAGAATATCGGGCTCATAAGTATACAATTTTAATTTTTTAATTTTTTGAATAATATTTTAATTTTTTTCAAATTATTAAAAAAATGATTTAATTTTTATTAATTTGCATTTGTAGTGGTGTATGTATATATAAATTCTGTATTTATTTATACTCATATGAATTCATATGTACAGTAATTTTGTGTACTTTATAAAAATAAACTTATTTTATAAAAATAATGATTCTCAAAAGGTTTAATAATTTATTATTTATTATTATGTTTATATGGTGTGTTTGTGTTTACAAGTAATGATTTACAAAACTAATAATCAAATGCACAGAAAGATTGCATATGCAGGCAAAGAATCAAATTCTGATTCTTGCCTAGTTTTGTCATATCTTTCATCACATTATTTTCAAGTCTATAGCTAACAAATGGATTATATGCAAATAAATTATATCTATGTGATACAGTAAATATAACAAGATAGCATCACTGCAATGCATAAAGAATATAAACATCACTATTGTACATAAAGAATTTAAACATCACTGATGTACACAAAAAAAAAAATGAATAGGTGAAACTAATTTTATCAGTGATACAGACAGTAGTCTACAATTTCTAGTTTTAGACAGATAAGATGCCAATTACTATGATGACAAATGCATATCTATCTTCTGGAAATGATTTGTTTTGTATCTTTTATTAGGATGAATCCTTTTCTTATAGATGCCTTTGAGTTTTGGGGTACAAGATAAAAATGAAGAATTCTTATGCGAATATTTTCGGATATTCTGAAGCTATGGATTATCTCAGATAAGACATATTATATATGATTTGAAAGATAATTTTGTGAGGAATACAAAAAAATTATCACTGAAGATGTAATTTAAACTTAGTTAATTATGAATTAGAAATTATGAACAAACACTAAAGT
Organism: Epiperipatus broadwayi; assembly: GCA_028023455.1. Lineage (NCBI taxonomy): Eukaryota > Metazoa > Onychophora > Udeonychophora > Euonychophora > Peripatidae > Epiperipatus > Epiperipatus broadwayi. The sequence goes on from JAQFVV010000154.1 coordinate 2,577,018, forward strand.
AATAATTATGTTGGATGTTGAAATTTCTTTTTTCCTTATTTTTTAAATGGTAATCACTATTTGTCTTAGCCTCATTGTTTTCCATAGTTTTTCTAGTTTCTATCAATGTAAAGTTGTTTGCTCTAACTTATTAAAACTGAAGTTATTGTGAAAATTGTGTCTCAGGTCAGTTTTTTAAAAAATTCAATATGGCGCCGGGAGAACATAGCAGTTAAGGTAGAGATCCAAGCACGACTGTTAAGATGCAATTCAGATTTTATCAGGGAAGTGGTTTATTAAGAAGTTTTTTCAAATATGGAGTCTTTTGAAAGCAAGTATATAAAAATAAAAGTATAAAGAAAATGTTGCATAGCAAAACAATTAAAAACACTCATGCATTAACTAGGAAAATTCAAATACTTATTATTGACTGTGATTATTTCAATATCATTACTGTGAGTATTTTTGAATTAATGGATGAATAAAATTACTATAATTACAGAAAAATACACTTTCTAGCTTAATTTTTATAAAAAGCAAAATTTGTAGATACCATCATCAAAGTCAAAGGTTCCTGAATCATAAATCATCTTGTTGCTTCTGATTTCAAACATTACACAACTTTTGAAAAACAAATCACTCAATTATTTTACCTTGACCTCATATGACAACAGTAATACATTGAACCTGCCATGTCTACAACTTAGATTCAAATCTAAGCCTGATAAAACTTAGAAAATTTTTCCACATTTCAGATAGGTTTAAATTTTTTCTGTTTTGTAGACTAGCCCTGTAGTATAATGATACTCTAAAGATGTTACTGGACAAGGTTAAGCTGTATATTCTGGTGATTGAATGTTGCATGACTTCTCAAGTTATCAATTATTGAATGATTACTACTATAAAAATAAGATTATATAAGGTGGATTAGAAATAATAAATAATCATACAGTTAATTCCTCAGAAGATTATGTAATTTTAGAGCACTAATAGTTATGTGATATGTTGGACTATTTCTATCATCTATCATTAAATGTTGAATGTGTAGAAAATTTTAAATTGTATTTAAACTTTTCAAATAAAAGCAACTTGTTAGTAATAATACACAATTAAATAACACGGGTTAGCAATTGTGCAACATTTCCAATAGTATTATTCTCTACTCTTCTTTACATTTTGCTGGCATTACCAATGATAATATTAGCATAAGAGTCAAATTCACATCTTTAGATTCTTGAATAGTGAATTTTAAGACAATGCTCTAACCAATTTATCTATTCTGTTGCCTCAAAGTAAGATGTTCAAGGATATAAAGGTGTGAGTTTGATTCCTATGCTAATATTGTCATTAGTCAGGCAGCAACACCCGAAGAAGAGTGGTGAATAATAATACTCAAAATATTGTGTAATTACTAATCTGCATTGTCTATTAGTGTGTTATTATGAACAAGTTGTTTGTATTTGAAAAGTTTAAATAAAGTTTTAAAATTTTCTAGACATTCAGCATTTAACAGTAGATGGTGAAAATAGTTCAACATATTACCACATTTAATATATCATCATCACAAACCACCACACTAGTAATTATTTGTCAAGGTTCAATTCAGGAACCTTTAGCTTTAAAATCCATCACTCACAATTAGTGCACTAAAATATATAGAATGATAAATTTTCCATCAGCAAAATTAATAAAAATAGCAATGTTATGGTGCAAACATAAAAAAAATTCTCAGAAATATAATAAAAAAGAAACAACTTTTGCTGTTAGAAAATTGTAATTTAGTTATATATAAAACATTTCATATTGTTAAACATTACTCAAATTTGTATCTGAATGGGATAAATTTGGTATACAAGTTAGCATTGTTCAGAAAAATCAAACCTTAGAGTGTATTAAGACATAGAATTAGAAGTCTGTAGTAGTAGTAGTAGTAGTAGTAGTAGTAGTAGTAGTAGTAGTAGTAGTAGTAGTAGTAGTAGTAGTAGTAGTAGTAGTAGTAGTAGTAGTAGTAGCAGTAGCAGTAGCAGTAGCAGCAGCAGCAGCAGTAGCAGCAGCAGCAGCAGCAGCAGCAGCAGCAGCAGCAGCAGCAGCAGCAGCAGCAGCAGCAGCAGCAGCAGCAGCAGCAGCAGCAGCAGCAGCAGCAGCAGCAGCAGCAGCAGCAGCAGCAGCAGCAGCAGCAGCAGCAGCAGCAGCAGCAGCAGCAGCAGCAGCAGCAGTGCAGCAGCAGCAGCAGCAGCAGCAGCAGCAGCAGCAGCAGCAGCAGCAGCAGCAGCAGCAGCAGCAGCAGCAGCAGCAGCAGCAGCAGCAGCAGCAGCAGCAGCAGCAGCAGCAGCAGCAGCAGCAGCAGCAGCAGCAGCAGCAGCAGCAGCAGCAGCAGCAGCAGCAGCAGCAGCAGCAGCAGCAGCAGCAGCAGCAGCAGCAGCAGCAGCAGCAGCAGCAGCAGCAGCAGCAGCAGCAGCAGCAGCAGCAGCAGCAGCAGCAGCAGCAGCAGCAGCAGCAGCAGCAGCAGCAGCAGCAGCAGCAGCAGCAGCAGCAGCAGCAGCAGTAGCAGCAGCAGTAGTAGCAGTAGTAGTAGTAGTAGTAGTAGTAGTAGTAGTAGTAGTAGTAGTAGTAGTAGTAGTAGTAGTAGTAGTAGTAGTAGTAGTAGTAGTAGTAGTAGTGTTTAGAAGATAATTCTATGTAATACATCTTAATGTATTAGAGCAATAATAGATTTAAAAATGGAAAACTTTTGTGAAATAATAGAACTGGAAGAGGATGCTATGTTACCAGTAAAGATGAACTATGGTGAAAATTTATCTTTATTAAAAGTAGAAAGTATTCTTTAGAGTAATTATCCAAAATAAAACTAATTGGAAAAGAATATTTGTTTTTGTTTTGAAGGGAGAAAAAAACCAAATCATTCATGTAGATTATATGTTTAATTGAAAAGGTAATATGGATTTTATGTAACTTGCTCTCAATTTTCAAAAGTAGAGGATTAATATAAGTAATAAAAAAACCAAGAAACTCAGAGAGACCCTAGTGGAATAAAATTATGAAGAGATAATTCACTATTAAAGGTTAGGTTGATTCACTTGTTAAGAATTAAAAGACAAGTTTAAATAACAAATGTAAAAATATATTGTAGGAGTAATTGTAAAAGTTTCATCACAGAAAGTGGATCAAATGTAGTTGCAACATATCTAATCAAGGACCATTTAAAATACTGTTATAGCTGTGGAAGGAGAAAAATCTTTCTGGACAAATTGGATTGCAGAGATTGATAGAATTATTATTAATTTAATTTTTTATCAGACATTATATTATTTTTATAAGAAATGATATTGAAATAACATTTGAATCACTGATGGGAGAAATAAGAACATCTTTATTCATTAGAATCAATCAATTATACATATCTGGGTAGGGAAAAAGTGTAATAGCTTATAGGAATAGTAAAATGGGTAAAATGAACTAGTATGAACTTAGGGATGGATGAATACAGGATATACACTGTTTGGTGTGTAATAAGGTTGAGCATGTAATTTCATATGTTGTAATATATTGATCAATTACATACTGACCAAATGAAAAAAATAGTAAGATGTGAATAATAAAATGATTATAACTTAAATTTAAAATAAAATTTTAAAAAGGTGTAACATATTTTTTCTTGTAATGATTTCTAAATCTTTAAGGATAGTGCAAGACTTTTAGGCTTATAACTAAGAGCTCAATAAAATGAAACCCTTGGAATAGAGATTAAAGTTATTAAGCCATATTTTGGTTTCTTTAGATGAAAGATAATCATCAACAAGTAAGGAATAAACAAAATTCACTGATAAAACTTCTCATTCAAAATGTTTAGCTTCGATACTGTTTTTAAATTTTTGGTATATATGAAGATGTGTGCTTCCATTATTATTTATCCAAATGTAGTTATTTTAATTTTCAGTTTTGGTTTAACAACATCTGTATCTCAATATAGAAATTTTGATAAGTCTTCAAATAAAATAATTTTCATATTTACTTGTAGGCACAATCCCAATTTATGCAAACCTAGATTATTGTTAACAATTTTAGGTGCATATAAAGTATAAAAAATTTGAAAAATGTGATGCTCAAAGTTAACATAACTTTCAGACATTGTATGCCTCACACTATGTGGAACATCTTTTGTAATATGTCATAGTGTTTATTTATTATTTTTACATCATATTTAATGATAAACTTGTATCCAAATGAAGAATATGGCTTGCATAAAATTCATTTCATCCAAAGACTCGTGGATCAGATCATTTTCATAATCAAAAAACTCAATTATAATTCCCAATTATTTTCTGTTTATATATTTCAAATATACATATTTTTGAATTATAATTACTTCTATTTTACTATCAATATAACGTACATCATATAGAGGTGAACAATTTGTTTTGAAGTATTTGTGATATTTAAATAGTGTTGACATCGATTATTGACAATTACAACAAGTTCAGTTTCATTAAAGTCTTTAGAATTAATTTCAGATTCATCTTTCTCAATCACATCACGAAATTCTACTAAACTATAATAAATAGTATGATATGATTTTTCTTAAAATGAATTTAACTTTTATCATAATTTTTGTAAGTATTATTGAAATATTATTACTAAATTTATCATATTTATAAAATTCATTTCTATATTTTGCGAATCTGACTAAGATTGAATTCAAATTATTAACAGAATGAATATGCCTGGTCAAGGATATATCCTACCCTTACAGCATAAGTTTTTGAATTCCTCAAAAGCTAGATCTTTCAAGGGTTTTTTAGTGACCTTTCTCTTACACCTTTTTATTTTTATTAATGTCCTTTGCTCATATCTCTTAAGATAGTATATTTAGATAAAATATATAAATTTTCAATGCTGAGAAATAAGTACTGGAAACAAATTAAGCAGACTGAAAGCCTTTAGATATGACCTTGTAAAAAAAATAAGGTTTACATGGAAATGAATTTGACACAGTATATTGTAGTGTATTTTTATATTGGACTATTTCCATCATCTAATATATGTATTGAATGTCTTTTAGAAAAATTTAACTTTATTTAAATATTCCAAATACATTTATCTATTAGTAATAGCACCTCAAACAGGTTAGTGTATGCACAAGGTTTCAAGAGGTATTAGTCTCTCTTGTTCAAGTATTGCTGGCCTGACCAGTGATAGTACTAGCATGAGATTTAAACCTGCGTCCTTAGATTCTTGAGTTTTTAATTTTAAGGTAACACTCTAACCAACTGAGCCACCCTGCCAAAGGCAATAGTCTGTAGTTATTTCATATACTTATCTATGAGGTTCCTCTTGATTCTTCACTTTTTTCTAAGAGCAAAGTTGATTAATGCTTTCCATACATTATGTATAGTCACACTAGGTTGGCTTATGAGATTTTTGCCATTGTCATGTGAGTAGCTTCTTTAAATTTTCTTCTTTGTACCTTTTCTTCTCCTATCGAATGTGTCAATGGTAGGGGAACATGTATGTGCCAATGAACATATGTTAAATTGGAAAAATACAAAAATATTGGATAGAGAAAAAAATGTGCAAAGAAGAAAATTTAAAGAAGCTGCTCACATGAAAATGGCAAAAAAATCCCATAAGCCATTTTAGTGTGATAATCAACTTTGCTCTTAGGAAAAAGTGGAGAAATCAGGAGGAACATCATAGATAAGTATATGAAATTACTATAGACTATTGCCTTTTGCAGGATGGCTGTTGGTTAGAACATTACATTAAAATTTAAAACTCAAGAATCTAAGGGTCCAGGTTCGAATTCCATGCTAGTACTGTCACTGGTCAGGACAGCAACATCTGAAGAAGAGGAGAGAATAATACCTCTCTGAACATTGTGCATATACTAACCTGTTTGGTGTGCTATTACTAATAGTTTAATGTATTTGGAATATTTAAATAAAGTTAAATTTTTCTAAAGACATTCAATACATATATTACATGACTGAAATAGTCCAAAATAAAAATACAACTAGAACACCATCATCACAAACTTTCAGGAAAACATAGTATATTGTAAAGTTGAAAGTTTCACGGTGTTAGATAATATATTCTACCACAAATATTTTATTTAAATGCAGATATACTTTATATCTCTGGAGTTTAAAATGTAATTATAGGGAATTTGAAACCAAACTTTCAAGCTCCCTTCAACTATCCAATCTATTTCACACACATTACCACACACATGTTAATAACATAAATGATCTCCACTATATTTATTTCATGCTGAACCAGCACTCATCAATTTGTCCAGATCATCATCTCCCATGCACTTTTATAATCAGCACTTGGTTTATATTAAGATAGTAAATCTTCAAACTTTAATGGACAGTCTTCAATCTACTTCACCAGCCTTCCATACCATTGAATATCTGATGATAGAACACCCAAATCCCTTGATGATGCCAATATTACTGTCTTGCCTATGTTGACTTTAAATCATTCTGATCCTGTATGTATAGGACCCTGGCATTTAAATACCCAAACCCAGCACTGATTATATATATGTGTGTGTGTGGGAGATGATGATCTAGATCACTGATGAGTTCTGGTTCAGCATGAAATACATATATTGAAGTTCATTTATCTTTTTCACATGTGTGTGGTCATGTATATCAGTTGTATGAGATAGGCTGGATAGCTGAAGGGAACTTGAAAAATCCCCTATAATTACACAAATATTTTATTAGAAAATTTGATACTGATTTTTTAGAAATAATTACTATTCTTGGTTGTATGCTTAGATAACTTATTTAGTAAAGCCCTGATGTCCACAAATATGGAAAGATTATTTAAATTGTGACATGTGGTCATGACTGGTAATGTATCCACTCACAGTAAGTATGTGTAATCCCAGTAATAATAATGGTAACAATATAGAAGATAATGATAAAAATTTAAGTATTTAATTATTTTCCCAAGTGCATGTGCAAATTTTGGTTGATGTGGACTCTTGACTGTAAGTCAATAATGTATCTCACAAGTGTCATGGTTCAAAGTTCATAACTATTATTTGTGAAACTCATTTTGATCAGAAAAAAATAATAATTAAATCATGTAGACAGCTTTAAGTTTTTGTGGAATTGTAGTTCATCAAATGATAAAAGACTTTATTGTATTGTAATGCTAAAATATCTAACTTAGTATTCCCTATTATAGAAACTTCTAAACATATCTATATCCAACATTGCATGCAGATTTGCTCAATAATACCTATAGCCATTTTTTCAGTATTATGTGTCAGGGTCAGATTCACAGAAAAAGAAAAATTTATTTTTTTATTTGATAGTGTTATGGCATCAAAATCTATAAAATATTAATATGTTAGTAGAACAGCAAATTATGGCCCAACAATTATTGGCAATAGTGGTTTGGCTTTGTCAACTTGAATGGTATTGAAATTTTCATGAAATATAGAATTTGGTGGAATTAAACAATATATCCTACCTCAAACATATTCCTAGAAAAATGATATTTACTCTTTAGAAGCAACAATATTAAATTTCATCTGATTAAAACTACATATTTTGATTTTCAATTTAATCATGTTACTGAATCATAAAATTCTCTTAAGAAATATGTTATGGATAATGATTATTTTATTTTAGAGAAAACTAAAAAAATTAAATCTGTTTTGTCTCATATATTATGTTATCAATGACATCTATGCATATCTAAAATGAGTATATAGTTTTATGACCAATATAGGAATTTGAGGATAGAAGTTCAGATACTAACATGAAAAAAGTATTAATACTGCTTTAGGAAGTGACTCTGCAAAGAAGAAAAAAATTATATCAAGATCCTATTAGACCCATATATTGTCATTTTTCATATGATAACGTGGTTTTAAATAGATGAAGATATTGATTTGATTGTCATTTGAATAACAATAAAAGAAGCCAGGTATCTATCTTATGAATTCTTTTAGATATGAAAATAAATATTCAACTTGAGAAAATTATGGTTTCTGTACTCTTAAAAATTACAATACTTCAAATCTTGTTAAGATCCCAGAAAAAGTTTTAAAATATGATTCTAAGGTATTGGTTACAAAATTATTAAAACTGTTTATGAGTATGTATATAAATTTATTTATTTATTTATGAATATATGTGAACCCACTATGATGTACTATTTGATTTCAAAAAAGGTTGTATTTTTACCATTAATAAATATACAATCAGAGTATTAAAAAGACTGCAAAAAAATTAATATCTTTTAAATAAGGCTGCAATAATTTTAATAAAAAGATTAGCCCTGGTCAAAGTTAAAAAAGATTCATTGTGATGTCAAAGAATCACAAGCAGGAGCAAAAGAATAATTTACATATTTTATTTCACTCTGTTAATTAATGAAGTAGTTCTGAAGAAGATTGCTAGGCAATCGAAACTGTCAATAGTAGGTTGTAAAAAAGCATTGTAAAAAGTAACAAAGAACATAGATGATATTAATATTAAATCAATATCCATAATTGTTGACAGTAGTTGGAACAGACATCAAAATGCTATAGAAATTTGATGATAAAGTTTTATATTAAAACTGATTCAATGATAAAATAAGAATTTCATCTTTGGGACCATTAGATTTTCAGTGTGGTGATAATTGTTACTCTTACCAATACAAAGAATGACTTTAGAGTCCACTTCCTGTTGCCAGCTGGAGCAGTTGACTGTTCACTGGCACCAGAAGAATGAGACTCATTATGCTTTCAAGTTTGAGTTTATGGGGGGAAAAGTTTTCCAAGATGTAGGTGAGTACTTGTTTTATCATTTCATCACCTTTACAAGAAATTTGAAATCAGTTTTCACTCGAAAGTATTTGAAATTATCAATCGTATCGTTCTATGCAAATGGCTGCCATTAAAAAAGGCAAAAGCCAGTACAAGGAAATCTTAGAATCATTTGAGCAAGAATAAAACTAAGGAAAAAGATTTTAAAACGAAACCAAATAAATAAATAAAATAAAAAAAAAAGTTACTAGAAATCCTAAGCTTAATGATAGGATTAATTGAGATATAGTTGGCGGGTCAAATTTTATTGAAAACGTTGGAAAAAAAAAAAAGCTTAATAAAGATAGTCTCAAGAATTTCACAATAGCATCAGATATAGCAAGATTCTACGGCTGCAAACAAAACAGGAAATAGACCAAGAAACAAACTAGACACAAAAGTAATCATAAACCTATGGAAATTAAAAAAAAAAAAAAGAAATCCCAGCGTTAATTCGTTCATAAGAAAAAAGTTACGATATCATCGTGGCTGAATGCGGTAGAACAGTGCAGGAGGGGGAAATTATTTTAAATATGAATTCGATCTCAATTTTAGAATCAAACATTATAGATTATGTTTTAAGCCATCTCGCTGCACAAGAATTATTTTTTTCTGATGATTAGATCAAAGTTACTGGGCCACTTCCAGTGCGATTGGGGCACCACAAAAAGAATAGAAAACTTTCAAATTGACACAGAATTAGAACGAAGTGTTTCCTGAGCCAAAAAACAATGATTTAAAGATAAAAACAAGTTCAAATGATGGTATAGACCCAAACAAAGATATTGAAGCTGCAATTCACTCAACTCTTTTAATCCAACAATGATTAGGAATAATCCAAAGATTACAAACTTTTACACTATACAATTGAAACCTTGACTACTAATCAAGACCTAGATTTCAATTAACATAAGCAGAATTCAAATAGGATCAATACAAGAGTCCCAGTTGGGATCCTACTACAACCAAGTCCACAACATGGTTACAGAAACTAGTTACTATAACAGGTTGCTGCCATTCAGCTCTACTGTACAACCAAACAATAAGCAAGAATCCTACAATGCTAATCACTGTTCATAATTGGAATAACCAAATGGAAATATATAAGCTAGATCATAATCCCTGGAGAACCTTGCAGTCGGATGAGTTGAACTAGTATTTAGAATATATGACACGTATCAAGAGTTAACAACAATGAAGCAGACTTTGGAGGCTGTTTCAACCCCCTGATGGCTTGTTTATTATGGCAATGTTGATTTGAGCTAATCATTTTTTTCTTTGGTTAACTTTAAAATTAGAGAGTTTGTAAGGTGGTTGGTCTGATTTGGGCCACCTCCAAATTTTTTAACTTTGATGGAGGCTTTGCTGCAATAATTTTTTCCGGGCATGGGTCTGCACTCCTCTTTTCTTCCTCGGGGGTGGTGGCGGTCATTAGGAGGCTGGTTCTTTGGTGCAGGCTGTTGACAATTATTGCCGCTACCTGGAAAACCTGCTGGGAGGGTACCTGGTCAAAGTCTCAGCACCATTCCTGCTCTGGTTGGCTGCTGTGCCCCCTTGATAGGTTGGTTTTAGGCAGTGCAGATCTGTGCTCGCTATGTGTTTTTCTTAATTGGCTTTCCAATTCTGGGCAGGTAGACCAAATGCGGTCCCTGCACATTTGGACTGTTGATTGGGAGACAGGGGCATCTGGAATGGTCTTGACATGGCTCGGCTGCAGGTCGAGAATTTATTATTCAATGGACTTGAGCCTTGGACCTCGCTGCCTGTTGTGGTGGTTGGCGCAATGCTGGACTTGTCCACCTATTCAGCTGAAGCATTTGGGTCTTCGCTTCGGGGCCCCAGGGGTGGGATCATTGGGTGATGGATAGCTTCTCAGTAGCTGGGCCATGTAGATCCATGTATAGATACTCATGTTCAGATACACATTAATATCAACATTATAGCAACTCTTTAATGGACATAATTATTATCAAGCATATTTACTTTATATAATCAATAATTGTTTTACCTTGTTTGTCACATTGAACACTTTGTAATTCTCAAGGGGTAAGTGTACCCAAAATTTTTGTAATCCTTTTACTAATAAAGGTTACTTTTGAAAGATAAGAATGACTTACAGAATGTTGATAATGTTTGCATAAAATCTATAAACTTTAGTAATTTAAAAAATTAAGGTATTCTATCATCTAGTAGAATTATTAATTTGATTAATGTGTATCAATTGAAATATCTTGGTAGTTTTAAATAAAACAGATTATTTCATCACAATGATATAATTGTTTCAAATAAAATACTAGTTTTCTACTTCACCTTGGAGTAGTAAGTAATTTCAATTGCGCTTTACACAAAAAAGTGAAGCTTGTCTAAATTATTATCAAAGAGTTATATGGCTAAGCACTTTCAGAAAACTTAAGTCTCCATATTCATAACCCACTATGGCAAGGGCACTATGCACTGAACGTAATGATATGAAACAAAAGATTAATGAGGCATGTTTTATTGCAAATGACAACTGTGCAATAAACTGAAAAAAATCATGTTTTGCAATCTCCCAAAAATGGTCTTTATAAAAGAAATATTTGCATAAATTTTGCATAAATCAACGCTAAACTTCAATTAAAGTAGGCTATGAATATGGAGACTTAAGTTCTCAGAAAGTACTTAGCCATATAACTCTTTAATAATAATTTAAACAAGCTTCACTTTTTTGAGTAAAGCGCAATTGAAATTACATAATTGTTTCAATTAAATTCATTACTTTATGGAGGTGACATATGGATCTCTGATCAACTTACCATAAAGCAATTGGAAAAGTTTATTTATGGATGTGCCATAACATTTTAAAATACAATAGTAAGGTTAATATAGAGAATTTGAACACAGATTTCCCAGCTCCAAATAAAAGACTTTTTGACTATGATCAGTGGTCCATTGATATTTTCTTACATTAATATTTTGAGAAAACACTATCTGGGCTTAAAATAATTGTAGAAAAAATCAAAAACTTTTCATTAATCGCCTCTTTTTTTCCTTTCAAGCAAATAATGTTTTTTTTTTTAATTGTGTAACCCACTAAGACATTCATTATCATTTTGTAAACTATATAAATATGTTATATCAACAAATCATAGTTCATTTATATATATATAAACTATCTATATAATTACACAAACCAAATTGTTTAGTACACCTGGGTCTTATTTTATGCGGATTATTTTAATGCAATTTTGATTCATATTTCTTCTTAATACCTTTCATATTTCATTATATTTATAAGATATCAAGAAATTTAAATTATTAATAACTTATTTTCACTTGAAATACTTTTTTTTTTTTTTTTTCAAAAATATAAAGTTATATTAGCAGCTAACGTGAATATGGCCTGAAGCTGTATTTGGAATTTTAGCTTCTATGTAAATAACCTATTTATACTAATGAGTAAATAATAATAATAGATTTATACTTACATATAAAAATATCGCAATAAATATTCAAAAAAATTAAGCATTTAAAATGTATATTTTGTTATATATAAAAGAAATAAATAAGCTTTTAGATTTTTAAAATAAAAAATGAAGATTTTATAAACTGAAAATAATCTTTCTAATAATAATGTATAATCTTTTTGTTTTGATTTTGATCTTAATATAGAAACAGAAAACTATTAACACAGCATAAGACTGAAAGTGGCACTAGTTGTACATCACATCATGAATAAAAATAAAGTGGCAACAGGGTTCTCTGGGCATAATTGCTAAGAGATTCTTGGCTTCGTTTAAGGAGAAGCTACAATACATCACATCATATCAAATCTGATTTCTTTCCAGTTTACAAATGAATGCTAGTGGTAATGATTAAAATATGTATAAAAAAATGTAAAATTCAATATTATAGTTAATAAAAAAAAATAAAAAAAGTTTGTCTTGTATTAATTTTTTTCAAATATTTGAAATTTTTTATTAGCCATACTTTATTTGCTTATTTTTTTAATGCGAATTTTAAAGTAATTTTTCTTTGTTGCTTTGCTTTTATGCGAATTCTGAAAATTTCAGACCCTATCCCCCATTTTTCAAGGTAAGTTAAGTCTATTTTTGTGCGATTTTTTTTAATGCGGGTTTTCTGTGGAATCTATCTACCGCATAAAATGAGACCCAGGTGTATTCAAAATCTTAGGTGATCTTGAATTTTAGATTATCATTCTAATAGTATAAAAAATATTAAAAGTTACTGCTAGATATAAAAAGTGGAAATCTAAAATCAATAATTAGTTTGGGAATATGGATCTATTGTAATTTCAAACTTGCAACAGATGGTTCTAGAGTAGAGTGGAAAGAATTGCTCCTAAAAACATATGTTAAATGTAAACACAAAAATTAAGTGATATGTTATATATACCATCTTAATCAATAGATAACAAGTGCCTGCAGCTTTAACATACACCTTCCTGTTGAGCATGCTGGAGATGACAATCTAATCCTTAATCCCTCTTTTAAAAACCCTTCTAAAAACACGTTTTATCTGCACCATCTTTGTTCACCCAGAAATCCTTCATCTAGCAGTAGAACCCAGTTCACTATCCATTAATGTCTAATTTATTTTGCATTATTATTGGGATTAATGTCAGGGAAATCAATTCTATGCTTAGAGTTCAGGCAATAAAACATTGGTTTCTCTTCACATCATGTTCTTTGGAGAAACTAAATTTCACATGAACTCCAATCCTACCATCATTTTCGAGCTTAGTATACATGCTATATGGAATGTCAGATGTAAGGGAGTTTTCAATGTGCCCATCCCAAAATCAGTAGGTCTATTCATGAACATTATAAGGAAAGTAAAAAAACAGAGACTTCATCATAGCCTCAAAACTCATGTACAATAAAACATGGAATTTACTTAATATACTAGATCCATTAAAGCATTAGTAGATATTCTAAGCAAAAGATGTTTAATAGATTCATTATGCCTCAATCCTAATAGGTGGCTAAAAAAGTTACATCAGTACATTATAATCAATCAGAAGATAATATACAAATTGTTCCAGCCTGTTTAAAATATGTAAAACATAATGTCTTTTTAGTCTGTTTAAATTATGTAAAACACACTATTTTTCATAAATAAAAACATCAAGGTTTTGCATTCATGGATGACATACTTGTGATCCTCTTCTCCTATAAACATCTGAAGACACTTCACTCCAACATTACCAATTATACTCAACATTACAAGCCATCCATCAATCCTCACAAATTGTCATCCTGGTGCATCAACACCAGTAGGAAAATACTATCTGATTTTTTAGTGGAATCCCATAGTTTTCTGGGGTTCCCTATCTTTAAGTCACAGACTGCTATGTCTGTTTGCCTACAAAAATCCATCATAAATAATGCTACCAAGGTGGTCGTTCAATTGCTGTCAAGGACATACCTGTCCCTACAAGGGAAGATTGCTCTGATTAATATGAAGATCATGGCAAGCATAAATTACTACTTGCCAATAATGACAGTTACCAAATCATTCAGCTTATAAATTCAGAGGCTCTGTGGTCAGCTCTTATGGAGAGGATGGACCACTGCAATTAGCATTCATAGACTTTAGTTTTACAAGAGACATAATGGTATGGGTCTCCATTCAATACAGACAATTAATTTCAAAAAGGTCATTCACTTTTAGTAAGCCTTGGTAAAAATTCTCTCTATCAGCTATCATAGAGACTGTAATACCTACTGACAGACCCCCCCCCCAATAAAGACACATGGCTTGACACTATTATTAAGCAACAATTTATATACATCGGGCACTCAATGGCAGGGTTTAATAATAAAATTAGCATCTGGCAGGCACATTGCCTGCTGAATCCTGAAAATACAGCAATGTGTACTCATCTAGGGTGCAGCAATCATAGAATCACAATATTCAAATCTCTGCTACTGGAGCCAAACTTTTGGATTATGTGATCAAGGTTAATATGGGCTCATGTCAACTAATACATTCTTACACTTCAAGCGGTTTCTAAATAAAATAGACCCAATCTGTCATGCCTGCTCTAGAAGAGAGGAGACCTTTAATCATCTGATAAATATATGTCCAAGCTATAATAGTATTAGAAATGTCATCTCTCAACACTGTGTTATAGCAGTGGACAAAATCCTGGACATCAGGGGTTGTCTCTTCTCTGGAGACTTTACGGTTATCAGGTTATCTACCTTTCTCACATATGCTCTTTGGAACATGAGATGCAGGACAAAGTTTACACAACCAGCACTGAATTCCAATGCTATATTTTTCAATAAGCTCAAAGTTCTTCAAAACAAGGACAGGATATTATCCTCTAGATTCTTATTTACAAATACATGGAACCTGCTAGTATGGCCAACAGACTCTACATGAATATTGGACCTGATATATTGACATTATAGTGTATTGTAAATGAAGTAGTCTATGATGCAACATGCTGGATCCTGCTAGAGAGGCAATGATTCCACACCACATGGATACCAGTTCTGATAGTCAGCATTATAGGGACAACCTCAAAAGGGGTGGTCAATACCAACAAAATGGAATGTTACTTATTCATACATCAACCTGTTAGTGCAATTAATGGCTTTGCCATACATCTTCCAGACCTAGGACACCTACATTACCAAGCTAGCTTTGATGGAAGAAGCCAATACCACCAATGGATTTGAGCCAACATTAGCAAAGTGTATTTAGTAATCATCTGTACAAATTTTGTTATATCAATAAATATAATTTTAAAATCAAATTCTTTTGAGATTAAAATGAGCAGTTATTGGCATAGAATCGTATCTATATATATACAAGCAAGTTTGTTTGCTTCAAATCTTAGTGTTTATGAATTTCAGACTATTAGCTTGATAGAATAAAAAAATTAAATATAGTTGCTGGATCTCAGTTTTATTAAGTTAATAATCTTATATATAAAAAAAAATAATAATAATCTTCACTGAAAAAGGCAATACACTAGAATTACTCTGAAGAAGTTAATATAATAATACTACAACTTAGAATCCATCGAGTGCTCAAAAAAAAAAAAAGAAAAGAAAAGAAACTGCTCCTAAAAGTGAAGAAAGTTAGGATTGGGCATATACTTAAAAATAATAGATGTATTGGAAAAATATAATAAAGAGAAAATAAAATAATGATCTAATATATATATACTTATAAAAGTCTGAAAGAGTAATGGATGGTAAATTTATAAAATTATAGTATTGCTGTATACGACCTTTTTTCTTTTTTTGGCAGATAATTAATGATGGTGATATTCTATTTAGGCAACAATCTACAATTATAAGTTATTAATTGTCTCACAAAACAATCATAAGGCACATAATTTTTTAACTCGGTACGTTGTGCATACTAAATAGTTTTCTGGAAAGCAGGTTTGTTGATTTTGATGTCTTCTGTCAAAGAGGAGATGTAGTCAATAAATAATTTTTAATTTTGTGAAAAAAAAAATGTATCCTTTCTTTTTATATAACTTTTAAGATGAAATATTATAGACGTAACACCGCCATTGAAATTTTAAATTTGGCAATAATATACATATAGGCGAAAATAATATTGCATTACATTAAAAAACAAAAACAAACAGAAAGTTAAAACCTTTTTCATTAAATGAAAAAATTAAATGCTTTCACACTTTACAGATCTGAGCTTTTTAATTAAGAAACTAAATTATCAAGCTTATCGGATTTGAACTTATTAATAAAATTTGCCTGGTTTCTAAAACTGAGACTCGTAACTACTAAACTATACAATTGTAAGACTAGCTCGCCAATCCCCTCATTGCCAGTGGCAAAAATCAAGTCTTTACATCTCTCCCACGCTTCCTGCATGTAAGAAGTAAAATAAATAAATAAATTTCCTTTTACTAGTACAGTTATTCTATAATGACATCACTTAATTAGAATCTCAATAAATTTTAGCATGAAACTTTATATCTCTTTTAAAAATTATCAAAAATTATCAAAAAACTTTATATCTCTTTTCTCGATTTCTCTATAATGAATTTTTAAGCAATTGCAAAAAGCAGATTTGAATAAATTTTTATAAACAAAAAAAAAATAGCACTTACATAAATAAAAATGTAGCACGAAATACATACATTGGTGATTATTTATCTTTTCAGCAAGTGTGTGATCAGGTGTGTCAGCAATATGAGATGGTATGGAGAGTTAAGGGTCGTGTGAAAGTCTGAGTTCGAATCCCTTATATATTACATTATATGTGCAGGTGTGAATAAGCCTGTACAGTGTATTAAGTTATAAATAAAAATTGTAATCTAAAATCATATTAACAAAAAAATATTTAAAATAAAGAGCTTAAATATGCATATAAAAGCGCTGTGAATTTATTTCAACAATAAACTGACGCATGACACGATTATGCGCCCAACCTGTGTTATTTGATGCTGTGACAAAACGATGATATTTGAGAATTAAAAATGTTTGGACCAAAGCTCAACCTATTATTTATAATGCTTGAATGTTGCATTCTCACCAAGCAACAAATTATATAGGTTTATAATGCTTGAATGTTGCATGGTCACCAAGCAACAAATTACATGGGGTTTTTTGGTTACCCTGTGCATTTTGTCCCATCAGAGAAAAACAGACTTGAGAGTTAAAAACTTCTGGACTGAAGTTCAACTAATGATATCCAGTGTTAGAACTTCACATTTTCTGACCAATTTGAATGTAAATGCATTTTATAGTTGAAATCATAACTAAAAGAGAAGTAATACTAAAATTGCAACTAGTATAATTAATAGCAGCAATAAAATATATCTTAGTAGTTAGAGTTTATTAAAGTTTATGATGCAGCTCTAAAATCAAAATCCTAAAAGAAATTGTGTTAAAATGATAGAAAGCAATAACACTTGATCTTCATGACATCTGGTTATATAACTAGTTGCTGTGTAGAGAAATTAACATAAGTGCATGCAATAATAGTGAAATCAACCTTTTCAATTCACTTATTAAGTAAAGTAATGTTACAATAGTTTAGAAAAATACCTGGAGAGTACATAAAATTGAATAGTAATAAAATGTATCTGTATATTCTACAGTTTCAAATAAATAGAGTAGTAATAAGTCAAATGCTGCCAAATATTATTGAAGTCTATAGTAAGACTAACAACATTTTTCTTTTTAAAGTGTTATTACAACTAGCATTGTCCCTAAAATAATGTCTTTTTTTTTAGTTGTTTATGCAATTTCATTTGGTAATTTTTTGAGGTGAACCTCTATTCCAAATTTTAGAGACAACTTTAACTTGTCATTCTCATAAAATTTAAAATTCCTTTTTGGTCTATTTTTTAAGCTCATTCTGGATTCAAATATGTGTCAGTAAATTCTTCCACAGCTTTCTTTTACTGTTCTCTTTTCTTTGCTCAAATAATAACTTTAAAGGCTGACATACATTGCATCAATTGTACTGTTTGTCTACAATCTGATTTTCTGCTTTTAGTCTAAAATCAGATATCAGTTTTGAATAAATAAGAGATTATATTTCCTTTTAACATAATTTCAGCAGTCATGAATGGAGATATACGTATTACAGAAAACATTAAACCAGGTTTATAAGTCAACTGAGCTTGAATCCTAGCTTGAAAAACTTACATTTTTAAGGCCTTTTTTCTTTGATAATAAATTGGAACAGGTGACATTATAAGATTGCATTGTTTCTTTCTTCTACCATATACTTAGCATTGGCCATAATATTGTTCATCTGAATGCTATAAGCTAAGCAGAGTTTGCATCATTTCTATCTAAAAATAAAATTTCCTTTTTTAAATCTGCTATATTACTATAATCATCTTTAGGATTTTCTTGCTTTGTTTTTGAGCAGACTGGATTTCTTCTAATGCATTGAATATTTTATCTGTTATTTCAAATACAGTATAGTGGTGTCTTTCTTTTATTATATGAATTAGCTATGTAATGCAGGATCACAGGTGTAGTTTCTCTAAGACATGCCCTCTAGTTCATATAATTCTTGTATAGAAAAAGACTATCAAATTTACTTATATACAATTTTAACCATCCTTTAGTTGTAATTATATGTTGAGTTATATCTACCATCTAATATTGTTAATGTTTTTGCAAAAATTCAAACTTTACTTTTCCAAAACATTTAGCTGTACTAATAGCAAACATGTTAGTATATAACACAGTCTTTTATTTGGAATTATTCTCAGCTCTTCTCCAATTCTTGTTGAGTCATACATTCAATCATGATATGTTATCATTGTGGAACATAGCAATAGAAGATTGATTAACAATTAGTAATATAGAAAAAGAAGATATCTGAATTTATGAAGAATGGCTGGCTATCCATCAGCTATCATTAAGACAACTTAAATGGACAATAAAAAAAAAATTATCCATACATACCAACAATAGCAAACAAATTTTAAAAAACCTGCAAATGACACATCAAACAATTTTCAAAAGCCATAGCACCACTATAAAACAATCCTAATCTCTACAAAATCTAAACTTGAAATGCTGAAAAATAAAAATTGCATCTATGAAATACCATGTGAATGTGGACGAATGTGTACTGGTGGAACTAATTGTCTCTCTGAAAAGTGATTAAATGAGCACAAACTGATGGTTAGAAAAAGCCATTTTATATAGTAGCATACCAGATATATACCAATGAACATATGTTTAGAAAAGATAAAATATTGTACAGAGAGAAAAAACTAAAAAAAGGAAATTTCAGCAAGCTTCTTATATAATAATGGCAAATGACCTTATGTGATAATTCATGTTTACAAGCCATTCTCTAACCTTGCCCTTAAGAAAAAAATAAAGAAATCATGAGGTCTCTCAATGACCTTTGATAGAATAGCCTATTTGGAATACAGTATCACCTTAAATTCAATATTCATGAATCTAAGGGTAAATGGTTTAATTTCTGTACTAATACTGTCATTGCTCAAGTAGAAATATTTTAAGAGAAGAGAATAATACCAATTAAAGTATTGTCTTATATATTAATATATGTTCTACTACTAATAGTTGAATTTATTTGAAAAGTTTAAATAAAGTTTGAATTAAAACATTTAACAATTAATATTAAATGATACAAAATAATCCAACATTTAAACTAAAATATTATCATCATGAACTTTAGACTAATACACCTTTATATTGCATGAATAATTAACATATTAAGTAATGAAATGTTAAAAAATAACAATAGATTAAATATTCAAATATTGCAGTGATATATTATGTAATGAGAATTTCATAAATGCTAATACTGATTTACATATATATATATAAGGGTTTTATGATATAATTAATGTGCCGTCTGCCTGCCATGATGTTGAATTGAGATTTGGAATCAGGTGAATAATATTCAGCATTTTAAACTAACAATCCCATAACAAATTAGCTATCTATATAATTTTACTCAGTAAATGAGTATCATAGCTATAAGATAAACCAAGGATAAAAACTTCCCAATACCTATTGCCCAGAAATGTTCAAGTCTGGTGAATAATGCCTTTTTTTCATTGTTTCTTTACAAAATATTGATTTAAAAAATCTTTTCTCTGTAGTAGATTATATTTGAGAATGTAGACTTAAAAAAACAGAAACATTAAAGTTGATAGTAAAAATATAATTTGTGCTTTCTGATTCTCTATATAACAGTTTATAAAAAATGGGCATACTTTTGAAATATTTTTTGTCTTTGATTGACACATATAAAGACTTCATGAAAAAATATTTTGATATGTTCAATATCATTTTCTGTGATGAGATTTCAAATTTTGAAGTATATTCAAAAGATGCAATGTATAAAGAGTAAAATAAAGATGATTTAACTGTTAATAAATTGTCTCATCTCAGAGTAACTCTTATTGTATAAAAAGCTTTGTTAAATATAGAAAGTGAAAATAAATCTTAGGCTCAGCATCCATATCATAATCCCATCTAAATTATTTTTTTTTATTTTTACAGTTAATGCATTGACTAATTCAGTTCAAATTAGAATTTTTACTTTCAAGCAAATATTAATTAAAAATTCATACACATTAATGACCACTGCAGACTGTCTAGTTGGGCTAACTATAGTCCAATTATTTTTAAATTACATTCTAATTCTGCTTGTGATCTGGATAGTTTGTAGGATTTCTTGAAGTATTATGCACAATTTTTAATTTTTTTACTGCCTATATTAAATAATGGTTTTCATTTTTTATCACTTGCAGGCTTCTTACCACTTGTTGATGATACTGCAGTGTCACCCAGTGGCCACATGTGGCATAAGTTACAATTACCTAAATAATTTTAGAACAAATAAAATTTAATACACCATAATATCTTGTTGATAAAATAGCTATCACATTCATTTTATCACTAATTATTAGCATTTATTATACTTAAAATGTTTAGAAGTTTGTATATCATTAAAATTCTAGTCAATGTAATTTGGACAGAGATTTTAAAAACTTCTTTCTTTTTTGTATTCTTTCAAATATCAAATTGTAATTACTATATTGTTTTGGTAATTACTTTACAGCCATTTATCTGCCCTGATAGGAAATGGAATGTATGTATTGGATACTTTATGTACATGGTACTTATACAAATAAAATGTACTTACATAAATAAATTGATAATTATCTTTATTGGCAAATAATATATATATATATATGATAAATAAATAAATAAATTTAACTTTCAAAACCTTAAATAATAAATAAGTTAAACCTTTTCAAGTGATTACAGTTTTAAAATTAAATACATGTACTATTTTATATTGTTTGCCATGCTTCTTGAAATTCACATTAGTTCCTTATTTAAAAAGGCAAAACTTTCCATAGAGTAGTGTCACTCAGTGCAAGCCAGAGTGAATGGATGCAGGACGGTTTCTGCATAAAATCACTATCTAGGACCTACTCATCCAGTATCTCAGACTAGTTTCTACCTTGTGGCTTTCATTGATGAAGAGCCTTGGATCTGAAAGCACTGCACCTAGATCTCTATGGAGAGTTTCACCTCTGTGAGAACAGCTTATGTAAGCATAAAGAGTGGCGATCATATAATGTTTGATGATTTAATTCCTTATCTATTAAGCAAATTACTTTCTCTAATAATAAAAATAGCTTTTTATTTTCTTTTTTTATAAGTATTTTCAGTAATATTTTTATCTTATCTAAATTGAATACAAAATATTTATTATATTTTAGTTCATGGTCTTTACATGGACCTTACTTGTGCATTATTGGTTTTATGTTTTTTAAATCTTTTTCCAATAATCAGCAAGAATCCCCAATATATAACTCTATAAATGCAAATAATTTTATATAGTGTATTATCTTTTTCTCTTTATTTATTTTCTAGTACTATTAAGTATCTATTTATCTTGAGTGATTTGTATGTACAACAGTATAATGCTGAAAATATATATTTATTCATTTGTTATTATATTTTTGCATGATATGATAATGAAATCCAATTTTTATTTTTAGTATTAACATTACTTAAATTCCTTCTAAAATTTTCTATAATTTCTCTAATGCATTCAATACCATATCTTGTTGATATCACTTCCTGCATATAAAGTTTAACATTTTAATTTTTGTCATATACTATGTAATTTTTCATTTTAAAAGAAAAACATATTTTAAGCTACCCCCCTTCTATATAAAAAGAAATGTAGATACTTATGTAGTTTTCCTCCTGGAAAAGTTGACCCTGAATATGGATAATTTAAAATAAAATGGGTGGCAACCTTTCAAGGGGGCAAATTACATAAGTACTAAAATTTATATACATAGTATATCAAAATATAGTACTTATTTCAGTGATATTAGATATTTTTAAAAAAATTCTAGACATCAAAGAGTTATATATCTTTAGTGCAAATTTGTATATTTATAAAACATTAATTATAATTATAGGGCATTTGAACACAGACTTTGAACCTTTTTCAGCTATCCACTCTATCTCATATAATTGATGCACATAACCACACACATGTGAAAAAGATAAAGGATCTTCAATATATGTATTTCATGCTAAACCAGTATTCATCAGTTAATCCAGATAATCATCTCCCACACAGATATATATAACCAGTGCTCAGTTTATATTAAGATGGCAAATCTTCAAACTTTAGTGGAAAGGTTTCAATCTATTCCACTCTCCAACTCTTCAGCCATCCATACCACTGAAAATCTGATGATGAAATGCCCAATTCCCTTGATGATGTCAATATTATTGTCATGCTCATGTTGACTTTAAATATATTGACTTTATGTAATTGTTAAATTTTGTAGTTCAGACGCACTGATAATGAACATGGAAAATAAATGTTTATGGTATCATGCAAGATAATGAGAGACAATTTTGAGAAGAAATTTCATAAGAAAAGTCCAATAAAAAGATTATTCTTGAGTTTTTATAGACTTATAGGGCATTTAACATGTTAGAAATTCTACACACATTAATCCAACAAAAACCCCACCGAGTAATTTGAAAAAAAAAAGGCATTTCACAACTTGCAAGAAGATTATCCTTGTAAGGTAATGATATGCATTGAGATTATTGATAAAATTAAAAACCATGATTTGATCAATAAAATTTTGTTCAGTGTTAAAGCAACATTCCACACGTGGAAAAATTAATTAACATAATTGTTGCATTTAGGAAAATGAGAAATTGGCTAATTTTGTTGAATAGCAATGAAACATATCAAAAATGAATGTGTGACTTGGTATGACTAAGTCAAAGATATTATGGAACTTTATAGGAACTGTGAATCTCAAAACATGTGAACAATTCCTAGAACCTCATCTTTTTACAAATAGCATTTTTGATGCAGTAGTTTTTTAGCAGGAAGAACACTGTTCCATTATGCAATAATAATATAGGTAGTTTTCGGTTAGTTGTTTTTTCTGTCGATGATTTCAGCCATTTTATATATATATATTTTTTGTCAATCGATGATTTCATCCATTTTTGAATAGAAATTTATCACTTGCAGGCTTCTTGGTGATTCTGCAGTGTTACCTGGTGGCCAGGGTACAACTAACCGAAAACTACCATATTATAATCATGGCGGATTATTTCTCAGTCACTAGATTGATCATAAAGAAACACAGCTGTGGGCAGTATCTTCACTCAATTTGGCACAATTAATTTTCTTTTGGATGATATTTCCTTAAGCTAAGGTATATACTGATAAAAAAATTAGTTATTTTGGTGAAATGCAAAATCCTGACAGATACATTCTCAGTCACTGGATTGATCATGAAGAAACACAACTGTGGGTAGTATTTTCATCTATTTAACACAATTAATTTTCTTTGGATTATATTTCTTTAAGTCTAATGTATATAGTGATAAAAAAGATAGTTATTTTGGTGAAATGCAAAATCACATTGCCAATGCAGTTCAGAAAAAAAGACCTAAAATGTTTGAAAGAGTATTTAGGAAAATAACTTATCGCTTTGATCTTGGTAGAGACAGCAACTTATTACTTTTGAGTTCTATAGAGACATTGATGACCATTATGTGGAACCTTAATTATTTGTAGTGTATAGTTTGAAAGAAATATATTTTTCATAAATTCTAAATTAGTTTTTGGGGCACTTTATATTAATATATGTATTAATATATTAAAGAAAAAATTTTCATGAATAAAAATATTTAAACATATATTTTAGATTAATCTATGCATAAAATTGCTTCTTATAGGTATTAACATTGTATTGGCTCTATTTTCTGAGTAATATTTCTGAGTAATAAAAATCAGTCTATTGTTTTACAAGATCTCTGAATGTCTTCATTGCCTGAGATGGCTAGCAAATTTAAATTGAGGCCTTGATTTCATAATGGGAAATCTATGCATTTTGTGATTAAACTAAATTATTTAGAATACTATTGATTCTATGTAATGTTTAATACTTTCTTTTTATTTTTGATAATGGAACAATATAAATTGCATAAAAGTATGTGAATTTTTTTTTCTCATGTGTCATAGCATCAGCTGGAAAGTGAACCCACTAACCCAGGACAACTTCTTGTAAAGCAGCTGTCGCTGACCTCTCGACTACCAATGCTTGACAAAGTTAATACTACAAACACAGAGCAAAACAGTTTGGAATAATTCTCTGCAAAAACCTCTTTAAATCTTTTCAAGTTAGGTTAGTGAAATAGATAATATTAATAATTTAATTTTTGGATTAGAAAGATTTTTGCAGTTTTTCTTTTTTGATTTATCTTTAGTTAATAATAGATCTATTTTACCACATCATCATAGCAGGATCAAGATATCTTTAATTCAGTTTATTTGATTCATGATCTTTTTTAAATCTATATTCTAATTGTATTTATCCATCTCATATGATGTCTATTCCAGATCTTTACACTTTTTTGGATCCAGTTTAAAATTTCAGTTGTCTGTCTATTATTGTCTATTCTAGCAACACGATCAGCTCAATTCTATTTCAGTTTCTGAACTCTTGCAGTAGTTACCAAAATGTCTAATCATTCTTATATATTTTTTCTTTTTCAATTACTTCTTATTAATCATGACACATATATTGCCTCACTCTGTTGGGTAGTTGGAAATCTCAGTATTACTTTTTTATTAAGCATCCAATTCTCACATCCTTTAGTAAACATAGATAAAATATACTATTAAAAAACCTTTTTCAAGTATATAATTTTTTTTAAAATATAAAAGTACTTCTTTCAAAAACACTATGCAAGTTTAATTCTATGATTAATTTCATCCATTATCTTTGAATAAATAATCCGGCCAAGTGATATGTTAGGATCTGCTGTGTGAGAATACAACAAGATATATAATAGTAATTACATAAATAACCCTGCCAAATAGTGACCATTAGCAAACCATGACTATTGGCCATTTATTATTTGAATTTTGTTAATAATTTATATAGATAATAAATTCAGTTCAATATTAATCAATATTATATACAAATAACATAGTAGAATAAAAACATAAGTATACAAATATTCCTACTTTTACGATTACTTATAAGATCTACACCCTAAGGTTTATCAAAAAATTATAAGGTTTGTAGGAATCTGTAAACTTCCTAAGCTCCTTTTGGACCTACAATGGGGAACTACACTGAGATAATGCCTATCTTTGCTGGAAGTTTTTTGTCACTTTCTTTCTTTACTCTTTCTTCTAGCTGCTCTAGTAATTGAATTTTTAGATAGGCTAATTTGAATTAGATTTTCAGGGAATTTTATATTATCAATTGCTATTGTTCTCTGAAGTTACTAATTGATATTTTGATTTATTTTGTATTTCGCATTGCCTTCCATAGTCTCTGGTTTTGATCTTATCTATAATTAGAATTCATCTAATTTTAGATGTAATTAATTTTTAGTTTTTCTGTCAGGAATTTTTAATTTATTTTTATCAGACGTTTTTACCTTAATTGATTTCAACTTATACATTTTAATACTTACCATTCCTCATCTTACTTTAGAAAACTATGTTTTTTTTTTCCTCAAATAATATAATCTTTAAGAAACTTTGGTGGCTTCCGCAATCTTTGAGGGTTATAATTTTTTTATTTTAAAGTTAAATTTCTCATAGCACCTACTTCTATTTTATTTTCACTATTCATGCATCCTGTATTTAATTCTTCCCTTTCTACTTCAATTTCTTAGTAATAGTTCTTTCTTTCATTAAACTCCTGTTTAATTCTATATAGGATGGTAAATCATTGTTGGTTTCATATTGTCTTATTTCATTAGTGTGAAAACCAAATTGTATTTCTGTTTCAGAATGTATCAGTATAATTTTATAATATTTTTAATTATCATGTCTGCTACCCATATTTTCTTTAAAGAACCTCTGAACCAAATGTTTTGACCTAATATGAATTTGTTACATTTTCATGCCACAGTTTCTATAGAATTTTATAGTAAATGCAATAATATTGTTTGATTCTTAGTTTCCAGCCTAGTAATTTCTCTGGGTGAAATTTCTGTTGATGTTATGAGAGTATAGGGCTGGCATATCATTTCTGTATGAAGAATTTCATGGTATTACAGAAACATTGACTTGTTAAGGGCTTTTTTTAGCTGATGTACAACCTTTTTGGTTAATCTATTGATTAAAATGAAGAATTCTTTAGGTGTGAAGTGAACTAAAAGCAATTTCTATTTCTAGGCTTTCTGGAGTTCCATGGAAAGCCAAAAATCTCTTTAAGGGTTGACATTGTTTTCACTGGACCCTGCATTTCTAATCAGTCTATATTCTACCCAGTTAGAAAATGAGTCAATCATAATCATAAATATGTTTCTTTTGAAAAGCCCTGAATGGTCTTTGTGGACTCATTATCATGGATTAGTTGCAATTGGCTATAAAATATATGATCACAATTTGTGTTTTGCATTTGACTGACATTTTATACATGCTTTTTCTATGTTTTTATTGCCTTTATGTATTGGTGGTCATCATACATAGGTATATACTAAAGCCTTGGTTCACATAATTCCTGAATGTCCATCATTGATCACCTTCATGACTTCTGAGTAACTTTGAAATGATATGAGCACTTAATCACCTACCAGTAAGTATTTCTTATTTACTGACATTTGATCTTGTATTTCCAAGAATGACACTGGGAAATTGTTAGGTTATTTGGCTATCCATTATATATCTAGTTATATAGAAGCTTCTACCCACCATCTACATTAGCCTATTTTACTATTATCTTACTATTAAAAGGGCTTACATGATCCATGAAGACTTATTTCCATGGTTATGGTGCAATTGTCCATGTAGTACATGTTCATGGTTTCTGTTTTTCATTTGATTAGCATTTTATGCATACTTTTATTATTTTTTAATGTCTTTAATTATTTCTGGTCATAATACATGAAAGTGTGCCAAAGCCTTGGCTCATATAATTTATAATTGTCCACCACAGAGCAATTTTAGGACTTCTAATCAATGTTGAAATGGTGTGAGCACCTCAATCACTTGATCTTGTATTTTCCAGAATGCCACTGGGAGCTTATAGGTTTGTTTATTTGACCATATATTACATATCCAATTATGTAATAACTTATATCCACCATCTGCTTTAGTCCATTTTGCTACTATGTCATTATTCAGAACACTTGATTCTCATGTATCTATATAATTTATGAAAGTGTCCTGTTATGATAATATCTGGTATTTGGAACAGTGCTTCCATATGTTATAAAGTGATCTTTTCTATATTTAATTACATAATGATATACAGATATTTTAATCCAATATAGCATGCATGGTTTAAAATGATTATGTAATTGTTTTGATTTTTCTTTATGGTTAGTTTTCACTGTAAAATTTCATCCAATACTGATGAAATAATCCCAAAGATGACCACTAAGACTTTTTTGTCTGGTTGACTGTAGCTTCATTTGTCCATTGACACTGTTTTTGACACATAATGAATTATTTTCCTTCATTCCTGGGGTGGTTTATTACTGTACCCATTCTATACTTTGATACAATACTTTGATATAACAATGGCTAGTATTGCTTTTGCATTGTTATAACAATTTATTAGTAGATTATTTAATGTCAGAAACTCTTTCTTGATGAATGCATCTTCATGGGCTCTCTCCCAACTTCACTTATTTCTGGTAACTCATATAGCTTTTTAGCTATTAGCCATTTATTATCTTAATTAATTTGTTAATATGTATAATAATAAATTTAGGTTTGTATTAATCAGTAATATATGCAAATAATGTAAGTGAATAAAAGTATAAGTATACAAATATCTCCACTTCTATAATTACTTATAAGATCTGTGCCATAAGGCTTATCAAGAATAATTATTACAATTTGTAAAAGCCCTAAGCTCCAATTGATCTTCAATGGTGAGATGTATTGGGTTAATAGCAGTTTCTGCTGAAAGTCTTCTGTCACCTTCTTTCTTCACTCTCTGTCCAACTGCTTCAGTGATTGAATTTCAAACATGCTAATTTGAATTAGACTTTTAAGGCATTTTATATTATATGCTGCTATTGTTCTCTGAAATCATTAACTGATACTTTAATTAATTTTGTATTTCATACTGCATTCCATTGTCTCTGATATTGATCTTATCTACAATTAAAATTTATATGATTTTGGATGTAATTAGTTTTTATTTTTTTGTCAGATATTTTAAATTTATTTCTCTCAGGAAATTTTAACTTAATTGATTTTAGCTTCTATATTTTATCGTACATATTTTATAAATAATAAGTAAAGGGTCTTTCTTGGAATAAGGATATCCCAGGATTGATTCTGGTGCAGGCAAGTTTGGTGCTCAAACTTCCTATGAATCCTCAAGCAATAAAACCACGTGTCTTTTTAATACCCATTGCTAAGAATCCCAAGCTGTCTGAAAATTGTCAGATATCTAAAAGAATTTCACCAGGTTTTAGACTCCAGGTCACAGATTATATACTAACTACTGTGCTATAAAATCTTTCCACTATATTTATATAATTTTTTAGTAAACATAAGTTTCACTTATAAAAATAGTAATATATTAGGCAGGAATTTTTTAAAACAATTGTTTTAGTTTCTGCTGCCCATGTTTGCTATAGCAGAATGCCATACCTTTTCACAGTGTGGTGTGTGTGTGTGTGATTGCACCAGCAGAATGCTATATTAAAGAGTGACAACTAATTATTTATTATTTTTTGTGCACAAATTATACTTTTCATATTATTAAAAATTTGACTTTTTAATACAGCATTCTGCTGTCGCAACCCCCCCACTGGAAAGCGGTATGGAATTCTGTTGTCACAAAGATAGGCAGTAGGTATAATACGTAAGTACCAACTTTTTTTTTTAATTGTATACTGAGCTGACTGCATTTGTT
This sequence comes from Epiperipatus broadwayi, assembly GCA_028023455.1. Taxonomy (NCBI): domain Eukaryota; kingdom Metazoa; phylum Onychophora; class Udeonychophora; order Euonychophora; family Peripatidae; genus Epiperipatus; species Epiperipatus broadwayi. Next base: position 2,606,714 of record JAQFVV010000154.1, read on the forward strand.
GTGGTAAAGTCTTCAGTGGTCTTATTTCTCTAAGAATTGAACTTACTCAGGCTAACTTTTTAAATGAAAAATATATTTTTAAGTTTGAGTAGATAATATAATCATTGCATAATTTATTATAAGTTTATTCATTACAATATTTTATATATCAAAGATAATATTAATTCACTGACAAGTGTAATTACTTTTAAATGGCACTGTTTAAGTCTTGATTTAAAATATAATTTGTCTATTGATTTAAAAAAATTTCTAAGTCTGGCAGTTTTGGTTAGCTGAAGAATTTTAAGATATTAAAAAGTAAATAAGTAGTTAAAGTTTAGAATCCCTCTCTTCCCGCCATCAGTGAAAGCCACATCATATCAGTATTTTTACCATCGGGACATTTACACTTATCTAGCCAATCCAGATTAATCTGGGGCATTTATCCTAAAAATACACAATATGAATGCTCTAAAGAAGCATTAGACTCCAAAAACGTAACAAGGAAATGTTCAAAGTATTCAGATAAGAGTAAGACTTCTCAAAGGCTATAGAAAAGGGGTCATTACATGTAACAGCATAACAGCATTTCAATATGTATAACTGTATATAATTGTTTTGAAATAATATATGGGAGGGGGGTCACAATGAATTTTCAAGCACAACCTGGCAATTATATGTTTAGTTTTGCTATATATTTGTGCATGTATGTAGATTTTAGAGGGCGCACTGTATATAAACTTGTCATTTTTATTGAAGAAGTTATATCATGTAGACTGGAATTATACAGTTAGAAATTGGAATAGTTTGTTTTAGTGTTACTTTTACTGAACTTTATTTCATCCTTGGTAAGAAAATATAATTTGTTTCATTAATATTTATATTTTTATTACTTCAAAATGTTGCATGTAGAAATATATCAGTAATTTCTCATGTCTCTATTGTGATAATGAAACTAAACTTTCAGTAATGTTCACACAATAAAATAAAAACATAATTTAATATTTATTATACATTTATTATTAAATAATTTGATAATAAACTATAATTCATTTTATTTACTGTTAGTTTTTTGTTTATTTTTATCAAACAAATAGTGACAAAGTTGCAAAAGTCAAAGATGAAAAGCATGCAATATCGTGTTAAATATTTGTGATATTTTTTTTAAAAGCACCGAAAACACTAATATATTTCATTTGTAAAAAATAAAATAAAAAAAAATTAATGATTCCACATTTAATAAAGGCTTATCCAAATAACACGAATGTGATTTCCAAAAGCTTTATGACAAATTTGAGTAATGATCAACAATATCAAATATTTCTGAATTTTTTTTTTTTTTCCATACGTCAAATCATCGGCCGGGAAGCGAACCCGTGATAACTGCCTGCATCAACTGCTTGCTTGCAAGGCAGCTGTGCTGACCTCTCGGTTACCAATGCTTGACTATTTCTGAATAATTTTTACAATAAAATAATGGTAATTTGTGAGCTTCCTACAACTTGCTAAACAAGAAAACTTTACACAATGGTGAAAATTTAATTTAATTTGAAATTTCAGTGACAATTAGTAGTGTTTTACTCAAAATACTTATAATATAATAAAATCAATTCCACTTAGTAAAGATATGTTTTGAAAGTGAATAGATGAAATGATCAAAAACACAAAAAATGGATTATTGTGACTTTAAATAAAAAGTGGAATTCATATTACTTCTAGACGAATCAAAATTGCATAGTAATGAATCTTTGCTAATTACGTATGTACAATTGAGAAACGTTTAACCAAGAATTATTATCTGCAAAATATAAGTTTTACAAACAATTATTATCTACAAGATATTTGCGAATAGATATGACAATGAGTCTTTATGTCATATTATTGAACATTTTTTAAAGATAAAAAATTTTCTACTTATAAATGCTAATTTCTTGTGTGCATGATGGAACCCATCATGTAGATCGACATCAATTGCATGATATCTTACAAACTATAATTATTATTAGAAGTTAATTCATATCTCTTCAATAATAGATCTTTTTCAAAAACTTAGTTTAACTGAATATTACTTTATATTGAATTTTGTTGATCATCATATAGCATGTCTCTCCAACCAGTAGCACCTACTCAATGCAAGCAATAGTAATCAATGAATTCTAAATGGTATTTACATCAACATTCCTATTTTGTGACTAAGCTAATATTCCCAGACTGGTTTCTAGCCTATGTTCTTTATCAGTGAGCCTTGGATCTGAATGTACTGCATTTATATCTTTGGATCTAATGCCCCCCCCCCCATAGACATTTTTCATTTGTTTAGTTAACTCTAAAGCTATGAGTCCAAAATCAAAACCCAATAATGTTTTCAATCCAAATTTATTCACTTGTATAATCATACAGAACTAATCCAATTCAGTACATATACATTTCGGTGTCTTTAGCATTCGTGACCAAAGATTCAGTGTTTGACATGATTTCACATACTCTTTCCATTGAAGAAAATTTTAAAAATACACTGAATAAACTCAGTAATAAGCATTAAGTGACACACTGAAATAAATTTACAATTACAAGGATTAAAGTTTCAAATATATCAAAGCACATAACACTTTTCAAATTAACATCCAAGTGAAGTAATAGCTAATGATACCTGTGTGACTTTTGGGAATCATTTACAAAAGCTGCATGAAGTTAGTATAAAAACAATTGAAGTTCTTTTTTAATTTGGAAATTTTTGATTGAATAATAAAACCATATATAAATATTGGAAATGTTAATTCATCTTATTGGGCTGTAAAATGATAGTGAAATTGAAATCAATTTTTATCAAGAAATTTCAATATAAAAGAAAATTCTAAAACATTGTTCTGCCATGCAGGCCAGTGTTAAAAATATTTCTAACATCTTTTTAACAAAAATTTGTATGCAAACTGCTGAACATTGAAATTCATGGCTTCAAATTACAGGAATTGAATCTGACATTAAATATTAACCAGAAAGTGTAGATATATTGAAAATACTTTAGGGCAAAAAGAAAACAGCGGTTTGAAAAAGATTGAGAATCATAAATCTAGATAAAAACAAAGAGATACCCATTTATGATCACTATTAAATGATGATCTGAGTTGGGTATTGACAGTCTGGGAAAAGTCCTAAACCTATTTCTGACTTGGAAATGAATTCTAGGTTCTTTAGGATAAAAATCCAACTCCAGGTTGTAGCACGGCAGGCAGATTTGCAACTATTATAACATGAGCCTCTTCATCTGAGAAGTATATTGAAATAGTGTAAATTAGCTGACTATTCATAATCATAATCATTAATAATTTTTTTGCATGTAAAAATTAATTTTTAACCAAAGTGCCAGTCTAAAATTCTATTTTAAATTAATGATAGTTTTATTATCTTATGGAATTATCTATTAGATATTACATGAATTTTGTTATTAGTTTGAAATTAGGTTTATAATTCCAGTGGGTTTTTTTCTCATAACTCTTTAGTTATTTTTTCATTTGAAATAAAACCAAATAGATCATCAAAGTAACAATCTTTGTGTGGAACTTAGTAGCAATTGATATCTATGAATCGGATAATAAGAAAATTTAAAGATATCCATTTCCTTTGTGTATTCATTTGTATAGGCAGACAAAATTTTAATTTATATCTGGTCTCCATTAAACATTGAATCATTTAGAAAAAAACTAGCAGATTAGGATCAATCTATTCTTGAAAGTGATGATGATTTGGCAGGAAAAATTTAATCTATTATTAATCTAATATTGCACTGAAAATAGTTTGCATCAAAAGAATATAATAATTCTCCAGTATAAATCAATATTCCATAGAATTGCATTTAGTGCAATTGACAATTTTTTAAATAAGATGTTACAATTTTCGCACATAACAATGCCAATTTTTGTCTGAATTTTGCTCCGTTTTTGCTATTACATAATATGTAGTATCATGCAATTAAAAAGAATGAGCCAGAAGGTTGACTTCAATGATATATAAATGTCATTAAAAACTAGTCAAAACTTAGACAATCCCAATATCAATAACAATCAACAATTTCAAACTGTTATTCCTTTCAACAATAAAAGTTGGATATATATAACTAATTAAATACTACATAAATATATAATAAAAGTGAATAATGCAAATTTTTCTTGTGCCATCCACAATGGTTAAAACTTTCTAAGTGGAAATCTGCTTTACAAATCAATCAGTCTTTACTGGATATATATTTCAGATATAATCAATATCATCAGCAATTTGAAAACTAGTCAAAATTTCATCAAATATGCAATGCAATATTCATTTAAATACCATTTCAACATTCAATTTGAATTTAAAGTTTCATATCAAATCAGAAGTTTATATATATATGATCACTAGTTGGAGCTTTACCAGTAGCTCCTAACAAGCTTTTGTTTACATAAATGTCAAGAGAGATATAATTTAATCTCTTTCATTGTCTCCCATCTCCAGACCATGGTTTCGAGCTAGTCTTCCAACCCTTCACTGACATGAGCCAACTAGCTTGAAACCATGGTCAGGAGGTGGGAGACAACGAAAGAGATATTGAATTCTATCTCTCTCGGTGTTTATGTAAACAAAAGCTTGTTAGGAGCTATTGGTAAAGCTCCATCTAGTGATCATAAAATACAAGCTAAAAGCAAGTTATGAAATTTATAACTTGTTTTGTTTATCATATATATATATATAATCATTGATATTTTCTGTGCTCTTCCCATTGTTTTTATTCTAATAATTTGAATTAATTTAATCCAAAATTTCAGAAGTTTCTTATTTAATAAAGAATTATTGATTTATTTTATAAGGTATAGTGATCACAATTTGTATATTAGATTTAAAAAAGAGTTACAATATTATATTAATAGAATACAATAGTAAAGCAATATAGTAAGCAAATGATTCAACTATAAATAATTGATAGGCATATAAAATATCTCAACATCATTAATTAGCTATGCTCCAAAATGTTAGATTCTGCCAGGTTGTACATTTTATCAGACAACTTTAGTACCTTGTTTATTCAATAAAATTCAGTATGACAACTTAATTAATGCACAAAATAAATGAAATATTTATATGAAAGAATGCCAATGCACAAAGCTTTAATCATTAAATATATGATTATTAAATGAATTACAGATACATAAATTAATAGTATTATGTAATTTTTTACAAGTTTTATTAATGACATATATTCCAATTTTATATTTATTATATTATTTCTTAAAAGTTATTTATATATACAGATTTCTAACAATAGGTTTATTAAAATCATCAAGAAGTGTTACAACCGTGCAGTTATTTTGTATTACCATGTTTCTATTTCACTTATATATTGTAATAGATAAATAGTTCCAACATAAATTAACTAAAAGGTGTCACTAGATAATAAGTCTAGACTTCTTTCCAATAACCAATTGTAATTTAATATTGGTAATTAATATAAGAAAATACCAAAGGAAGAAAAGTCAGCCTATGGTCATACTACGTTGAATACACAAGTTCTCGTCCGATCACCGCAGTTAAGCAACGTTAGGCTCAGTTAGTACTTGGATGGGTGATCGCCTGGGAACCCTGAGTGCTGTAGGCCTTCCAATTTAAATGGACATTTTCTTATAGTAAGGAATGTTAAATAAATGAATACTCTCCTCTTCAATCCATGATATAGCATTGAAGAGGAGAGTATTCATTTATTTAACACTATCAAAGGCGCGTGCTCAATTAGCTTGAAAGGCTGATATTGGAATGAAATATAATTGCAAGCACGGCGCTAGATAAAATATTTGCTTATAGTAAGGAAGAAAAGTCACAATTTAAAACAAATATTGGAAAGTTATGAATTACAAAATGAAACTATTCCACCTAATAATAAATTGCAAAATAAAAGACAAATTTATCACATTTGGACACCTATTAATCTGGCATATCAATATTTTATAATTCAAGTAATAATCAATAATAAAAGAAACAAGATAATTTATTATTAAACAAAATGATTTATTAAAAAAATAAAATAATAATGTTATTGTAATAGTTACCAATATTTAAATTAATGGGCAAACACGTGTATGATCAACAATCTGAGATATTGTCAAAACAAACCAAGCTATTCTTATCTCAATACCTAGTATCACAGTAACCTATACATTGGGGGCTATAAAATTCAGAAATGGATCAAATGCTTGTTATATATAAGCTTAATTCTCTACTACAATATTATAGGTAATGGCATAAAAATAACAATTCTGACAATGTCATACATAAAATATTTAAATATTAATTCTTCACTGTTGCCATATTACTTATAAATACATAAACATTGACCATGCTTAATAAAGTATTCACTATGAAAATTAAATTACAAAGTGAAGCCATAGAAATTTATAACTGGTACTAATAAATAATATCAAGATAAACATATCAATAAAATCTCAGTTGCCAATACATACAGTATCAGTCAATTATATTTATTACCATTTAGCAATCATTATTTAAAATTATAAATATCATTAAATAACACAGATCATATATTTCATAATCAGTACTGAAATGTGATGTCTATTAAATAAAATAAACTATCACTTATTATATATGTATTATTTTTTTAAATTTAGCTTTGATATTTACACACATAGTGATGAATGCAATATTTAAGAATTGACCATTTAAAATAATTAATATCAGCATAATATTCATATAAAAACAATTTATTGTGAATAAAAAATATTTAATAAAGATTTATAAGTTGGTTTGTAATTTTAACTTGCTTACCAGTAGAAAATGTTAATGTTATCCAAATTTATCTAAAGCAGATGATCCTTCTTTCATAATGGTGCTTCATTTGAAATATAGAAAATAGGCATAAAGGAAGATGCAGAAAAAAATCATGATTTTCCCACAGTTGATAATTATAAAGTAATCTTATTTATGCCGATGAAAACATGAAGAAGTAGATTATCCATTTGAATCTTGGTTCCCAAATTCTTGGGATAAAATTATTTAGTCACAAGTTCATTTGGAGAGTTTAAAAGCCAATGTTTTTTTTAATTCATCAGCTGACCATTTTGTTCATGTGATCAAAACAGTTTTCTTGATAAGAAATCATTCTTGACTACTTTCCAATAAAACAGTAAATAAATCTACAGTCAATTTTAAAATTATTTAAAATTAATTACCAATTCTTTAAAATTAATATTTTTAAATTAAACACGATTTTCTTTTTATATTATCATTTAATAAAATATTTTTATTTATAAAAAGTGTATATAATGCCTTTAAATAATAATAATAATAATAATAATAATAATAATAATAATAATAATAATAATAATAATAATAATAATAATAATAATAATAATAATAATAATAATAATAATAATAATAATAATAATAATAATAATAATAATAATAATAATAATAATAATTTAATATTTTAAAATATTAATGATATCACATTTTTAAATTAATAAAAAAAATTTCTATACATTTACTTAATTTATACAGCAATGAAATATGTTCCACTGGAATATACTATTACAATATATTGTAACCACTTGTGATTTTAGGGAGAGTACCTCTCATCCTGCTAGATTCTCCATTGGACATATCCATGGTTTTATTTCCTGATTCAAGGCCAGGGGACAATATAACAGTGTCTGAGAATGGTATCTCTTGGGACCCACTCAAACTATCATATAAATTAAATTCTTTCATGATACACAGTCTTAAAATCTATTAATATACTATTCAAAGAAAATAAGGCCCACCAGTCCCACCTTCCACCAAACTAACAATACAAACTCACCATCACCATTCAAAACTACACAGAATTTCTACAATCTATTCAATTTTATTCCCCCATATAACTTTCGATCTCCACACACAAAAAAAAATATTAAAATTTTCAATCAGATAACACTGATCCAAACATAGCTGGTATTATCAACTAAGGTTTACATGATCCATTTATGGTTATATTACAAATTATGTCAATCTAAATCTCAATAGAAATAAAATAGTTCAAATATGTTCATATATACTTATGGTGTGCTAGATACATTAAAGTATTATAGCCAACATACATAGCATTATGTCAATTTCATTCATAAGGTTTCAAATACTGACTGTGCCTAAATAAGTACAATCATCTCTGCAACTAGATAGTCACAATCACTTATAGCTTTCACACTAACCATACAAGTTTCTCCACAGTTGTTTATGCTAAAACTTAACCCACGTGGTCAACTAACCATCAATCAAGCCTAACATACTGGTGACCCAAACTACTACAGCAACCAACCAATCATCAGTCAATCAATCCCAATATATTGGATGTCAAAAACCAGTTCTATAATTAACCAACCATTAACCAATCGAGCCGCCACATTGCACGCCACTCACGTACCCTGTAACCACTTTGATCTACACTTATATCACCTTATATACATATAAATGCCCAGGCACCAATTCTATACAAGATAGAATAAAATCTATAATTTAGGTTGCATCTCTAATTATGGATAAGACTTATTATAGTATTATTTAATAGCTTAGCTCAGTTAGGGGTTATAGGGTCTCATGGTCATCTAAAATGCAAATGGGGTGAGAGAATCATTTATAAACAATAATTATATAATGTTTATTTAGTTATATTATAAGTATTTACTTAAGTTGCAATTTGTGGATTAAATCAAGAATCATGTTCGATTCTCTCACCATCCAAGTACATGCCAGACCAATCATGCCACTCATCTAATATGTTTGGGGATCACTGTAACAATAATCAATCTACAGACATTTGATTTAGATTGCACAGCTATACCAATGTTTATTTAAATGATGAAATAATCTCAGGGCTCTATTATATGAACAATAAGTCAATCCTATTATAAGATGATAATTAAGTAATGAGGAACTATTGTGAAACTGACAATTCTTACAATGAAATAAAGGATAGACAATGATAGAGATCAGGTGCATTTTTATCTCACATCATTATCTATTTTAAACAAGGTAAAATCTATATCTTGGCATTATACAATGTTTGGATCAATTAATTCAGTGTTATCTAGATAGATTGCATATACTATTAAACTGATAAGTATTACAATTATATTATGTTGAACATATGTGTGTGTGGAAATGGTCAATCGAGTGTACATAACAAAATAATTCAGAGGGAATCTTACTTCAACAAACATTTATTACATGACACATTTTTTTTACAAACACATCGATGATGATTTAACACTAATTTTGCATTAACTACAAGCTTGACTAAATAACATTTAAATCACCTAAATCCTATATACTTAATATTTGGAGGCTCTTCCTCTTATCTGTTATTTCAATATTATTTACAATTCTATTTATTAAATTATTAACAATACAAAATAATTATATATTTACATACCAACGTTTATGTCATCTATTCTCATTCTGTGCTCTCAATGAAATGAATTAAGAAAAGCGGTATCAAATTATTTCCGTATGTCCATAAATTTATACTTACTATATAAGTTATAAAGTCAGTAAATATTACTATATAAAATTAAGTAACCATTTTATTAAAATTAGCATTAAATAAAGTAAAAATTTGTAATCCAATGTTTCATTCATACCGGGAGGGTGAATTGCCAATAATAATAATAAATGAAATAATGATAATGTGGGTGATATGATTTGACAAGCTACTTAGAACTTACAATTCCAGCGATGGTCTCCCTCCATATCTCTAAGTTTATCATATCTCAGAATGTGTGCATATTTATAAATTCACAATCATAATGCATTTGTTGATTATATTTTCTATCGGTTTACTTGCAGAATGAATAAACTTCACAATACTGATGGTACAATGAGCTAATCATTAAATTATTAATCCAACTTCAAGTATATTAGAGAAATCACTGAAACGTCTATCTGAAATAACTAACATATACTACATGATGATAATTATGCGAAATGAAGAGGAAGAGCTAAATACTAACAAATAAATATTCATATATGGGCACGTGAGGGTTAACAAGACTCCAAATATCAACTTAATTCATCAACATAATAGCTACCAATTTTTCTGACACAAATGGTGTGGAACCCAGCCAACTTATGTATAAATGGGGCATCTACCACTTCACTTTAAGGAATATAATTATCGCATCATATACTATCAAATAAGGGAATATATCACCACCTACGGCTCAATAGTTGAGTAACTAAAGGGAGCATTATTCAATCCAAATAGCATGATTATCCCTTAATTGCCTCTTCACTCAAAAGCTATTTAACACATTTCATATAAGACAAATCTATAAACAGATAAACTCTTAAATTTTCACACTCTTTAACACATAGCACCAACTGAAACTGATAGAAAAACAAATAAGCATAAATCTAACTCTTATAAAATAGCTTATGACAGTGACACACAAACATATGATCATGTATGAAATATTTTCAAAATCACATCAGATAAAAAAAAATGTTATATTAGCATTAATTAAATTATAAATGAATCTAATACCTATGAAAAATTATGAACATCGAATTTCAAATTAATGTAAATACTATCAAGTAAGCCTGACCATTCAGCAATATTAGCATAAATATTTCCATGTATCTATTTATCATTACCAACTAATGAATAATGATAAAGCACTCAATTTGCACCAATAATATGAGCATGGGAATATAACATTTTTACATAATACAACAAAAGAAAATATTACCGGTTTGGTATAATTTATACCAAAATCACCGAGACGTTCTAGAGGAGATTAGGCATATAAATACAAAATATTAATAACTCAAATTAATATCAAACAAAACATAAAAGAAAATCTACCTATCTATCATATGCAAGGGGAAGAAATACATGTCAAACTTTCTAGCATTAAAATAAAAGTTTTCCTTTTCTCTCTCTTTTTTTTTTTAGTTCACACTTGAAATTTTAAGAGTAGAAATGTACACATAGCTCATGATGACAATGATGAATAAACAAACATTAAAACATATAAACATTAATCCTGCAGGATAAACATGAATTTGGAAAAGCAGCAATAATCTCCAATGTTCTTAGGGCTTCCTAATGGACATTACAAACAGCTTTTGCACATATTTAAATCAATTTATTTGTCATAAAATCTCCAAAGCTCAGCAAGATCATCCAAATAAATGTTTATGATTCACACTATTTTCAACTTTGTTCCATTTAAAATTTCCAATATTTAATAAAATTTAATAACGATTAAGATCAGGGTTATTTGGTCATCCATGCTTATACACATTTCTGATAAATAATTATCAAATATCATTAAGTCATGCATTCTATCACTCATTTATAGGTGTGAATGGTAAGGTAATTTGGTATACATAGCTATTCTAATAATGTAAAGTATTAGAATGAATAATTTCTCTGTTTCAGCCTTATTTTACACAATAAAAATAGAAAACTTATTAAATGAGAGTCAATAAAATATTTCATTAAACAGTTCAGCATAACTTTTCCAATTATTATCATTATTGTTAATTTATGTACTTCTAGTATCACACTATTCATTATAAGTAAGTTATAGCAAAATTGTATTAGCAATTTTTTTATATAATATCCATGCATTTTGAATAAAAGTAAATTCAAATTGTTAGTCGATAAAAGTTGGAGCTGGTGTACCTTTAAAAGTTTAGCCTTCCATATTGAACAATCCTATCCTGTGTCCTTCACAATTACACTTGGCATTTACACTTGAGTAGTATGAGAGAAGTTTACTTAGTAAAGGGAATAGTAGAGAATTTAATGAAAATATTAGGTTAATTTGTTTTATTATATAAATTATCTCTACTTTATTTTTACTGTCTTTTGTTTTTTTTTTTTTAGAAAAATATTTCACCTTCTCTAAAACTTTTTCTGAAATCCTCCGTCTACTTAGCCACGCCTCCTTTTTTTTAGTTATAATGAGGCCAACAATATGCAAGAATTTATTACTTGTAAAAAAAAATGTTAGGAATAGAGTATTGAAATATATATATATATTAAATTACAAATACTAACTAATAATAAATGAAATAAATAACTTTTACATTTTCAAATGAAAGATTTTATGCAATAAATAATTAATTTAAAAAAATTATATTAACTGATGGTGTGTGTGCGTTTGTCTGTCCATTAATCCAGAGGTCTATTAATGACTGAGCTATAGCAATATCTATGGCAAAATAAATAATGTTATTGCAAGATGGATATTCTGAGTGATAATTAGAAATATGAATGAGGTGTGAAGTGTGGAATGATGTGAATGGACATGCACCCACATATACAAGTTAGATCTTGGAATGGCAATAAACAATAGATTAGAAAATTAATGAATAAGCACTCATCAGGGCCTTACAGACAAACAATACTCATTCCCACTAGTTTAGCTTTCATACCAACAACTCCTGATACAATCCATTCCCCTCTCCCACTATTAGATATACATAAAAAAAATTTAATGGTTGGTACACCCCAACTAACATCCTAAGAACGTTTCAACTGAATTATACATTAAGTTATATCACAATTCATTCCTTTTTTGTTATTAAGGACCACTATTGGCACAATGTGAACTTCCCACATTCCTTCTTGGTGCCAATCTGGAAGGTCACAATATATATATATTGTACCATTTATTTATATATAAAGTACAAATTACTTTTTGATATTAGGTATTATAAAAAAAAAAAAGAGAGAGAGAGAAAAGAAAGAAAGCGAATACGATCTTTATTTTTTTTTTAGCATAATGTTTTTGAAAAAAGAGAAAAAACGTACAGTGAAAGTTTAATTTTTATTTTTTTTTAGAAATAAGTTAACTAAAATAAATTCAATGTTGGAAAGTGCATATTGAATCATTGATTAAAATAGCGAAAGGGAATTTCAAAAGGCGAAAGATTGCTATCAGAAACAACTTTCTGATAGTAATTAAAAATGGCCGAAATTCTTAGCGGAAAACAGACTTTGTAAAAAAGAAAAGGAGAAGAATGTAGAAGTTTATAAAGTAGAACAAAGAAAAAGAAAGAACGTGCGCAGAGCTTCTAAAAAGAATCGAGGAGTATAAAAGGAGCGGACAGATTTGAAAAGGGGTCTTTTTACCTGGGTGTTCCAATAGTGCTGAGCATTTGGAAGTGTTTCATATTCTTTTAATAAAATGTGTTCACTTAGATACCAGCTGAAATTGCTCGCCATGAGTGAGTAGAACAATATCGTTTGCCGACACTTTCTCTCGGAAAAAGTCACCTAGATCATCATCGTGCTACCTAAATTAGATTGGAGATTCGGAAATAAAACTAAAAGAAAAAAAACAGCTACTGCGGACTACTCACTAACTGAATTGTAAGTCGGGAAGATCGATGACCTACTTAATGTTAACTTACCGGTAAGTAAATGTACATAAATTTTTTTTACATAAAGCTTTATGAATAGTGAATTGAATTGAAATGTTATCCCATAAAATTTTCTTGGATCAAAAGACTTGTGAACTGAGAAATGAACCAAAATGTTACTACGGAAAATCAGACTAATTAATTAATACTCCAATATTTGACTCAGATTAATGAATTCATATGCACAATCCTTTCCAACGTTGTAATTTTTGTCTTAATCATAATTATTGAATGCTTGACGAGTTATAATAAATCTTTATTATTAACTTCACTTTCATTGTACATGTCTAAAATTAATACTATTCTATGTAATTTTTTTTTACCTTTAGTTATTTAAATTAGATCGTATAATTATTACCTTACAGGCTACAATATTTGACGCAGTCTCAGTGGGTCTAACGATCCTGGCGCCCTCAAGTAGAAGTTAAAAACTGATTCTGCTCACGATTGTACTCGGTAATAATTCTAGGCCGAAGTTGATCAGGAAAAATAGCTGTGTTAAGAATTAAAATACAATTTTTTTTTATTTTGATACAGTTTGATCAACTCACGCTCAAATATACATTTGAGGCGTATAAGGGCTTAGGAAAAAGAAAAATGTTACAATGGCGACCCAACTCGAGGCTTACGAAAAGAAAAAAAAAAAACCACGACCTGAGAAAATCTAAAAACGGCATAAAATTGAGAATTTAATGTCTGTAACCGGAAAATAAATATGACCACAAATAGTGCGCAAGTCTAAAAAGTTATTGCGTACGACTACAAAAGTTTTTTTTTTAGAGTAGGATTTTAAATAAGGACTATATTGAAAGAAAATAATAGCTTATAAATTATTAAATAATAAATAAAACCGATCAAAGGTAAGAAATGACGGAAAAGGTAGAGGGGGATGGGAGATTGTAGGGTGATAAAAGAGAGGGGTGTCGGTGAACGAATTTATTAGCAAAGCAAAATAAAATATTAGATTTATATCGTAAAAAAAATTGATAGCGAAGATTTTGTTTACTGTAGCAAAAATAAGCAACACGGCCATATAGGAAATCGAGAAGTAATAAAAATACACCAAATATGGCAGAAGGCGCGGAAGAATTAAAAGAGGGCTCGGAACCCTTAATAAAAAAACTATTATACGAAGGCATGACAGAATTCAAAGAAGAAATAAAAAAAGAAATGATAGAGATGGTCAGAGGATTAAAAGAAGAAATAAAAGAACCAGTAAAAAAAAAAAGGAAAAGAAATAAAGTGATCAGTAGAACAACAGAAGAAAAGAGGATAGATAATCTTATTTGTGAATGGGATGGCGAATCGATTAAGTACACATCTCAAGAATGCCCAAAGGTTGTTTTGCAAATAAACGATGTCAAAGTAGAGACCTTGTGGGATTCTGGCAGCCAGATATCGGTAATGTCAAAAACAACGTATGAGCGCATGCGGAGCCAACCCATAGAGATACCAACTCTACCAGTGAAAAGCACGCTAATAACATTAGCAAATAACAAAAAGGCACAATTGGGATCAAAACAGGTTTGGGTACAAATTAAGATAGGGGATAAAATTATGCCCCACACGCTATTAATTCTAAAAGGGTTGGTACATGAAGCCATATTGGGGTCAGATTTTATGCACAAAACTGGGAGTGTGATCAATTATAAAGATGAAAAGATTATTTGTGATGGGGAAGAAGTGGAGTTTGGGTCGCGGAGGAGAATGAACCATCAAAACGTATGTAATGTGGAGATTGAGACAGAACGGCCTTCAATAGAGGCACGGATTGATGAAGTAATAAAGGGAGTGAAGGAAGGATGGAAAGAGGACCTAAAAGAAGTCTTAAATGAATATAAATCGGATTTTTCAGATAAACCCGGGATTATTAAAGGGTATGAGCACAGGATCAAGATCGCTGACAGTACACCGTACCAGACAAGATCATACCCAGTGCCACACCACTATAGAGCTGAGGTGGAGAGAGAATTAGCTAAAATGGAGGAGTGGGATATTATCACTAAGGGTTCGTCAGCATATAATAACCCATTGGTGGTTGTAAAAAAAAAGATGGAACAATACGACTGTGTTTGGATGCCAGGCAATTGAACAAGATTACATGGCCAGATCAAAATGTTCCACCCCCAATAAATGAGTTGGTAAATAAATTCCGGGGAAAAAAGATATTTTCCACATTAGATCTGACTGCCAGTTATTGGCAGATCAGGTTACACCCTGCTGACCGGAAGTACACAGCATTTCGATATAATGGTATATCGTACCAATTTAACAGAATGCCTTTTGGTCTCAAGAATAGTGGAGCAGGCCTGCTAAAATGTCTCGATCGTGTGCTGTGCCCAGAAATAAAAAAGTTAATCACTGTTTACATGGATGATGTGATTATTGCATCAAATAACGCCCAGGAGCACTTACAACACCTCAAGTTGTTTCTACAAGAGTGCCATATGAAGGATATTCGCATTAATCTGCAAAAAAGCTGTTTAGCAGCAGAAGAAGTGAATTTCTTAGGGCATTTAATTAATGCCAATGGGATTAGACCCCACCCGGACAAAATCCAGGCAATATGAGATTTCCCAGCCCCTCGAACACAAAAACAGGTGAGGTCGTTTTTGGGGATGTGTAACTTCTACAATAAATTTTACAAAAACTTTGCTTCAGACATGGAGCCTCTGCTGCAATTATTACGTAAGGGAACGTCATGGAAATGGACGGAAGAGCATGAGACCAATTTTAGGGTTGTTAAAGAGAAATTCCTTAGTCAAGTGGTGCTGGTTTACCCTGACTTAAGGAAACCGTTTATTGTTCAGGTAGATAGTAGTGGGTATGGGTTAGGTGCTGCTCTTATGCAAGCTCAAGAGGATGGTACCTGGGGTGTAATTTATTTTGTCAGCAGACCACTGAGAGGTGCAGAGATTAATTACTGTGTAACAGAGAAAGAGGCCTTGGCTGTGGTGTGGGCATTTCAGAAGTTCCGCCAATTCTTGATAGGATCGGAAACGGTTGTTAGGACAGATCATAAGAGCCTAGAGTTCTTAAATCATAGTTATTTAACAAATAGTAGGCTAATCCGATGGAGCCTTTTTCTCCAGGAGTTCAATTATTCCATCCAGTATTGTAAGGGCACTGAAAATGTGGTAGCAGACACATTGAGCCGGAATATTGTTCCCGATACCCAGGACCATTTGCAGATGGAAGATATCTGTTTGGCAAGCATAGAAGTAGAAACAGACGCTGTAGTAGAAGAAGGATTGAGACACTTAGGAGAGGTACAACGGCAAAGCCTGACCTACAAGAAAATTATTGATCAACTAGAAGACAAAGATGAAGCGGGAGAATCCGCAGAGGCTTACACTGATGAGAGATACCGCCTGAAAGAAGGGATCCTATGGTATACCACCGATCCTCAAAAGGATCAATGGAAAATGATCATACCAGAAAGTTTACAGGAAGGACTTATTGACTACACACATCATTTGTATGGGCACTATGGTGTAAATAAAGTGGAAGCCTTATTGAGGACATGGTTCCACTGGCCGAATATGAGAGCACAGGTCACCAGGATAGTAAGCTCATGTGAAATGTGTCAGAAGACAAAACCAGCAAACAAGTCGTATCAAGGTCCATTGAGTTCTATCATCACTAAAGAACCCAATGACCTGGTGGCTATTGATTTCTATGGACCCTTGCCGGCTTTTGGGAAAATGAAATATTTACTAATAGTATATGACCTTTTTTCAAAATGGGTGTCAGCATATCCGGTAACCCAAGCCAATACCAAGAATGCCATATGAGCCCTTGAGGTACGATATTTTAAAAGGGTAGGCAAACCAAAAGCTATTTTGTCGGACCACGGTACGCCGTTCACATCTTATGATTGGCAACAGTGGATAGAGAGGATGGAGGTAAAACACATATTGTCATCCATACGAAATCCACAATCAAACCCTTGTGAGCGGGTGATAAGAGAGTTAGGACGCCTCTTCAGGACTGCCTCCAACCATAGAGGATGGGTGAAACAACTCCCAAGGGTGTTAAATTTCATAAATTGGTCTCATAATGAATCTACCGGATTTGCACCTGTAAGACTTCACTTCGGACAAGAAATACCTAGGTTGTACCAATTCAAGTTACCCGCTGATCCAGAAAACATTGATAAAGTGAGAGATCATGAAGAAGCAAGAAAAAAATTGGAACACTGTGCCAAGCTCCGAACCCAGCGGAAAGGAGGCCTGAATGATAAGTTTAAAACAGGGGATACAGTATGGGTAAAAACGAACCCTGTGAGTCAAACTGGGAAACATATTTTTAAGAAGTTCCAAAATTTGTATGAGGGACCTTACCAAATCAGCCGACAGGATGGTCCAAATGCTTTCACTTTAAAGAATGGTGAAGTAGAAAGGGGTACCTATAACGCTAGGTCACTAAAACCATATAAGACTAGGACGTGGGTTAGAAGTACTCCATAAAGACTTATTAAGAATAAAATTAGTTCAAGCCCATATTTTATTCTCATTCCCCTACCCCGGTGGTATTGTACCATTTATTTATATATAAAGTACAAATTACTTTTTGATATTAGGTATTATAAAAAAAAAAAAAAGAGAAAAGAAAGAAAGCGAATACGATCTTTATTTTTTTTTTAGCATAATGTTTTTGAAAAAAGAGAAAAAACGTACAGTGAAAGTTTAATTTTTATTTTTTTTTAGAAATAAGTTAACTAAAATAAATTCAATGTTGGAAAGTGCATATTGAATCATTGATTAAAATAGCGAAAGGGAATTTCAAAAGGCGAAAGATTGCTATCAGAAACAACTTTCTGATAGTAATTAAAAATGGCCGAAATTCTTAGCGGAAAACAGACTTTGTAAAAAAGAAAAGGAGAAGAATGTAGAAGTTTATAAAGTAGAACAAAGAAAAAGAAAGAACGTGCGCAGAGCTTCTAAAAAGAATCGAGGAGTATAAAAGGAGCGGACAGATTTGAAAAGGGGTCTTTTTACCTGGGTGTTCCAATAGTGCTGAGCATTTGGAAGTGTTTCATATTCTTTTAATAAAATGTGTTCACTTAGATACCAGCTGAAATCGCTCGCCATGAGTGAGTAGAACGATATCGTTTGCCGACACTTTCTCTCGGAAAAAGTCACCTAGATCGTCATCGTGCTACCTAAATTAGATCGGAGATTCGGAAATAAAACTAAAAGAAAAAAAACAGCTACTGCGGACTACTCACTAACTGAATTGTACGTCGGGAAGATCGATGACCTACTTAATGTTAACTTACCGGTAAGTAAATGTACATAAATTTTTTTTACATAAAGCTTTATGAATAGTGAATTGAATTGAAATGTTATCCCATAAAATTTTCTTGGATCAAAAGACTTGTGAACTGAGAAATGAACCAAAATGTTACTATGGAAAATCAGACTAATTAATTAATACTCCAATATTTGACTCAGATTAATGAATTCATATGCACAATCCTTTCCAACGTTGTAATTTTTGTCTTAATCATAATTATTGAATGCTTGACGAGTTATAATAAATCTTTATTATTAACTTCACTTTCATTGTACGTGTCTAAAATTAATACTATTCTATGTAATTTTTTTTTACCTTTAGTTATTTAAATTAGATTGTATAATTATTACCTTACGGGCTACAATATTTGACGCAGTCTCAATGGGTCTAACGACCCTGGCGCCCTCAAGTAGAAATTAAAAACTGGTTCTGCTCACGATTGTACTCGGTAATAATTCTAGGCTGAAGTTGATCAGGAAAAATAGCTGTGTTAAGAATTAAAATACAATTTTTTTTTATTTTGATACAGTTTGATCAACTCACGCTCAAATATACATTTGAGGCGTATAAGGGCTTAGGAAAAAGAAAAACGTTACAATATATATATATATTGAGTGGGTGATTACAACAACATCTACATCAAGCAGACTTCATAAGATATTACTCATTATAAATCAAAACTTAAAATTTGAAAATATATAAAAAATTTATCTCCAAATCTCTTCTGTTTACATATATCAATATCATCTTTTTTTAAATATTATACAATGCATATAATTTTCTTTTTGATTTTATTTGAATAAACTATGTCTTACATATTAGTTAAAAGTCACTGTTTAAACCTTTAACATAAAAATAAACAATATTATTACCATAAAATAGTGGAATGTACACACAAATTATATAAATATTATTGTTTACCTGAAAGTTTATAATGGCAACATTTTAGTTTTTATGTGTTGAACTATTTCCACCATTTAACCTTAAATATTGAATACCTTTAGAAAAAGTTGTGTTATCTTAAAATTCAATATTTAAAGATCTAAAGGTCCAGGTTTGATTCATGTGATAATACTGTCACTGGTCAAAGCATCAACACCTGAAGAAGGGAAGAAAATAATATCACTCAAAACATTGTGCTACTTACTAAGCTACATTCTATTATTAACAATTGAATTGGAAAATTTGGATAAAGTTAAAAAAAATTTTTTTAAATACAATCAATATTTAATATTAGATGATAAATGTAGTCCAATGCAAATATTATTTATATTTATTATAAATAATTCATAGGATTATATTGATTTCATTTATATCCTGTAAAAAATGCTTTAAATTATTTTAACACTTACATGTGCCATAGAAAAAATCACAAAGAACTGCATGTGAACTATGGAATGCAAGTTATCCATAATAAAATTTACTCTTTAAAATAAACTATACAGTTTTTAATACAACAATGTTAATGTAACATTCTTCAAATAATCATTGGATTGTAAAATAGAAGTTCATTGAACTGCTATAGTTGACAGTTCAGAAAACATTAGAACTAGTAACAGTATTTTTCTATACATTATAAACTATATATATTCCAATCTTATCTTATTATATACATATAGAATAAATATAATGACATATAAAATTTACTGATTCTATTTCAAATAATAATTAAATTACCATCTAGCTGCCTTATTCAATAACTTTACAGTAAGAAAATGGTCCACTTCTTACCATATTTTAGATCTTTTATTCAGAACTATTAAAACAATAATATTTAACAATTCAAAGATAGACTACTACAAAATACTTAATATAAAAGAATGCATTCGTGGAAGAGATATTCCTACAATCAGGCTGTCAATTTTCATCACCTATGCCATTTGGATTGTAAGGTGCAAGGCACAATACCAACATCCCAAGCCAGATAAAAACTCATTATTTATTCAAAGCATAGAGAAAATTAAACAAAGAGACAAAACTCTTGCCACAACATTCATTTTTCAAGAGACATGGAAGCTATATCAGACTCTCTAATAAAGTTAACAAAGAACTTAACCACTAAATACCTAACCCTGTTTAACTCAATAATGTTAGTTCCATAACTCATCTCCATATTTGTAATATATCATCCATATTAATTAGTTTAATAAATGTTTTGAGAAACTATTGAACATGGCAGCTAGAGGGCAGTTCAATTATTATTTTTAATAGAATTGATAAATTTTACATGGCATTGTATTTATTCAATATTAAAATAGTATTTATCATTACATATATATAAATATTGTACAAATTTATCATATTTTTCTCAAATACTTGACTGAAGAAATGTCTTAATATTGAAATGCATTTTAAAAGCTGTTTACACATTTTTTTTCTACAGATATATTAGTTATAATTTTTAGAAAAATATATAAAAAAATTGTAATCTTCTTAAATTATAAATGATATAATAAAATATTAAAAGTGCAGTATTTACAATATTTCTGTAAGTTACACTTTTTTTAATAACTGTATGTGCAATACCTGCAATAAAATTTTAATGTGATGTGTATATACTGCATATACATATATTTAGTGTAATGAATTCCATAACTTTTACAATTAAATGAGATTGGGTATCTAAATAAAGTTTTATTTAAAATATTTTGTATATATCTTATTCTTTATCATAGGAATAAAATCTAAGATTTTTTGTTGGTGTTGTAGTTTTTGTTTTCACATATATCACATTTTATTCTGTTCCTGAGAATATTTACTATTTCTTTCTTTATACATTTATATTTCATTCAAATATACATATTGTAAATGTATAATTAAATAAGGCAAAACTCCATACAGTAGTGTCACCCTGTGCCAATCAGAATAATCAATGGATACCAGAAAGCTTGTGCATAAGATCCCTATCTAGTGCCTACTCATGATAAGGATTTTATGCACAAGCCTTCTGGCATCCATTGATTTCTCTGGTTGGCACAAGGTGGTACTACTGTATGGAGAGTTTTGCCTTTTTTAATAACAATTATGTGCTAGTATAAGAAATGGTGATCATGTGATGTATAATTAAATAAAATATTAATATCATATTTTATATTCTAGAACTTCTGTTTATCTAATTTATATGAATAAATTATTATTTTAAACTTTGCATAAAAAATTATATTAAAATTTTACTTTTAAATATTCAATTAGCCAAATTTGATAAGCCAATTTCATTAAATTCATTCTTAGAAGTACAAAAATATAATCTAATAGTTGATCAAGAAATCATATAACATTTAAGCACTGAGAGAGTCATTTTGAAATTCAAATGGGGGAAAGTTAAGCTTTGAGTACACCTACATGTACTGTGCTAAACCTTAGAGAATTTGGGGTTAAATGTGACTACATCAATAAATAACTTATAATTCACTATACCTTTATCTATTTGTGTATGTTATGTAAGTAATTGTTACTTCAGGAATATATTTATACATAATTACATTATTTTCTTATATATATATGAAATTACTGCATACATATATTGTTAAAAGGAGGTTGCCTTGACAACAGACTGAGATTAGTGATTGTTATTGATATTGAGATTGTCTAAATGATGAATGATTTTAATGGTTATATATTTACATATGTGAATGCAAATGTTGTTACTGTATATATATATATATGTGGGGGTGTGTGTAAAAGTATTATGTTTATATACATGTATTGGACATACATAATTCATCTGGTTAAAGTATTACCTTAAAATTCAATTTTCAAGAATCTAAAGGTCCAAGTTCAATTCCCTTACTATTATTGTCACTGGTCAGACCAGCAACACCTAAAGAAGAAAGATGAATAATACCACTTGAAACAGAGAATTAAATACTAATGTGTCTGCTAATACTAACAGTTGAATGTATCTGGAAAGTTTAAATAAAAGCTTACAATTTTTTAGGCATTCAGTTCTTAACATCAGATGATGAAAATACTCAAACAAATAATTAATATAAATGTTTATAGTCACTATTAAAATTTATACCATGATTTTCTTCCAAGACCAATTGCACATACCCTGAAAAAGAATTTGATGTCATGAGCAAATATAGGCATAATAAAACTATATTTTTACCATTTATATTTTAGTGTTTCCTCAGCCAATTAAGTAAAAGCATTTTTTATAAAATATTTTATATATATATTACTTTTTAATATTTGGATATTTTGCAACAGACTTTTTATAACTATTCATATTCATATTTGAAAATTGAGATTCTAAACAATATCACAGTATTCACAGTATTTGAAATGAAATTCAGGTGTAGCAAAAAGTGTTTAAGATTTTTGTGTTTATCAAGAGAACACTTTTTTAAAAAAGCAAATTTTAATTAAACAATCAAGAGAAAATCATCTTTCATTTATTTTCTTTTAATCAAGTATAATCACTTTTTAGTGAATTAGGCATGAAATTCAATGAAAGTGTATTTTTAAAATATATACTGCAATCTATTGTGCATCTCTGGAAACTTATTGAACTGATAGGCTAGACAATCAGCAAGACAATCTTCAAATACTACATTGTCATATTTCATTATCATCAATACTTAGCACATATATAAAAACTTGAAGAAAATTTATTTGATAAAAATATATTATAAAGTGACTATAAGATTTGACTAAAATAAACAAACAAACAATAGAATTTCTAAGTTAAATAAAAGTAAATATTACCAAAATCACCCTTTTCTTTATTTTGCTGTAATATCTTATATAAATACAATTTATCCAAACCGCTTTGAATACTTTTTAGCAAAACCCTTTATTTTTACATATAAATGGTTTTGCTAACTTTGAACTGGTTCTGAAGAAGACTGCATGACAGTCTAAATGTAGGTGTATGTATATGTACAAATAAAGGGTTTTGCTAAAAAGTGTTTGAAGTGGTTTGGATAAATTGTAATTAAATAAAAGCATTTAATGACTTGTAAACTTTCTATTTAATATTATATCTTTTCACCATTTAATTTTTTTTTCTTTTTACAAAAACAATAACATGTACATTACTATTTGTGAAAATTTTATACTTAATCATTGATATTATTTTTTATATTTTAGATAGATCAACTTATTGCAACTTCTAGTCAGAATATTACTTTTTATTTATTTTTATTTATTAATAGCAAATTCATATTTTTTTAGCATCCATCTTTTCCCCCTTTTTTATCTATAAAGCTACTAGACCAGAATTTACAAACATCTAAAGATTTTAAATCTGAGTTAATTTGCTTATGTAGTTATATAGATCTGACACCAGTTCAGCATCCCTACATTTTGGTGTCTTCAGTTGTTTTTAATTGTATGTATCTATATTCTTTGACCAGAATTATTATAAACTCAATAGAAGCTCATACATTTCTAACAATACAATACTTAATATTGAATTTCAAAAATCTTACGTTTCACTTTTCAATACTTTTCAGTAGCAAATTTTGTTTCTCTTTCAGTTCTATTATCTAGAATAAGCTTGAGTAATCAATACATTCCAGATGGTAAGGCTTAATAAATCCCTATCCACTGTTATCTTATTACTATCTTCAGATAAGGTTCTATCTTTTGGTTTCCATCAGTGAGGAAATTTTGGATGTAAATCTGGTACATATTGGGGTTTTTGAATTTAATATATTTTTCCTTTATCAATTCCTTTTTTACAAAAGATCCAAAAAACCTAGATAGGTCCAATCTGTCCAAAGTTTCTCATGACAAAAGGAACTTGTCTGGAGATATAGATAGGATAGTACTAGATAGAGATTTATTGATCACTATCGTATGGCATCTCTTGCTTACTGAAGTTTACATAGAGGAAAATATAAATTTCCATTAAAAGGGACCTAGCTCTTGTAATGGTGTGTTGGTTTTATAATAATCATGGACAAAGAATGCAGGTGCCTACAGTTATTAAAAACCTGACTAACAAAATATATAGAAATACTAAACTACTGTTGCCTTAAATCAAAATATTAAGATAGTTGCCAGAGTAAAAGTACATTAGATTAAAATAATCCAGATACATTCAATTCAGATCCAAAGCTCCTCACTGATGAAAACCATAAGCTTGAAACTAGTCTTGAAGATATTGATAGAATAGTACTATATATGGGTTTATTAAAAACTGGAATCTATTGGATTCTCAAATTTTTAAAACGTGTCATTAATTGGAGAAGAAATATAATTTGCTAATGAGTTAAAATCATACAATATAGTTATCAATTTTGAGAGATACTGGAGTCTACAGTTATTAAAAAACTGAGGAAATCAAAACACATAACTTCTGAACAAATCTCAAAAGTACATTATTATGCAAGTAAGTTGCCCTAGATGTAAAACATTAAGGTGTTTTTAAATTTCAGGCTGGTACCTAGATAGTAAACCAAAAGGAGTAAAACATAACTTCTCCAGGAAAGATAATTAGACCCAAAAAAATTTAAATGTACTATTCCAGATCCAAAACTCCTCACTGATAAAATTCATCAGCTAGAGATTACACTTGGGAGTAAATAGAACAGCATGGAATAAAAATTTATTATGACCAACTATCTATATTAAGTAACAGAACTGCAGTAATAGAAATAGAATCTGTTTTTGAAAAGTGTTATGTATGGTCATGTGTTACTCTATTAATTATTAATATCATGGTCACATTTATAGAAATGTTCTTATGGTGCAAAAGTTAACATATTCATCTTCCATGTCTGTGTCCTATAATTCAAATATGAGTCAGGTAAACATTACACTTTTTTTTAATTAACCTGGGTTGTCAAATGAGAGCTGACATATTGACTTTAAAAAATAAAAATACAATTGATATATAAATTTTAAGTTTATAGAGATATAAAATGATTCTATATTAAATAATATTTATATAATTGTTTTTTTTTTTACACACAAAAAATATTCTATCTCTATTTCTTTGAAAAAGCTAAATAAAACTGTTTACTAGTATTGAAATAATTTTTAGAAATGTGACTCAAATCATAAGCTCATTTGAAATTATTCTTATCTTAATATAAGTCAAAATTTCATTAAAGCATTTATATTTTTAATTGAATCATGTATATATAAAATGGGATATAATGGGAATTATTCTCTGCACATAATAAAAAAATTTTAGGCCAACAAAATCATCACTGAAGACAAAACATCTCTTAAATAATTCACTATATGACAAAAAAATTCCCAACAACCATTCAGAGAGGAACAGAATTGGAAAAAACATATTAACTTGTTTTTTATTTATTTATATTTAACTCTCTTTTAATGGTACCTATTTACTAATAAATATTTGATAATTTGATAAATTGTCTATAGGTTGACTGCTAAAAAAAAGGTCTAATTTTGTTGGGAAAAAAATCAAATTTGCAAGACTTAAATTTGAACTTAGATTTAGGGCATGGTAAAAAAGAGAACTGTCATTGAAGCATGATGCATTTCTTTTGAATGTATCATTAACAAATTTCAAATTAGGCAGTGGTTAAATACTGTACAAGTTGCATCTCTGTATTAAAGCAAAATTTACTGTGTTAATTCCAGATTTTCCAGGATTGTTTTTTTTTCAGATTCAGTGATGTATATAGTCTAATGTCTTTCATTGTGATGTAAATAACTATAGAAAAATGCTTTTGTTTTGATGAATCTACACTGTTTTTTGTTTGTTTTCTATAAATCAAATAGATTCTACAAACTACTTCAATATTGGCTTCAGAATACAAAAATAAAACCTCTACCTGTTATGTCCTATTACAGGTTTATGGTCAGGTAAACTTGAAAATCAGGCTTGTGATTTTTCTTTGAGGAAGATGGATCATGGCCAATCCACCTAACCATTCATTATTGATAAGTAAATGGATATTTATCTAATTTGACTTAGAAGTTAAAATAAACATGGAACACCATTCGAATCTTCTGTTGCCAGGCATTCCAGTCTTAAAGTACAGACAATGTTTATAAAATACATCATGGAAGAATATCTATAAGAATTGAATATTAATAACTTTAAACCATATAACATATAAAGGCCTAGCTTACATTAAACTAAAGCAGCTCACTGGTTAAGAGATCTCTGAATGTTTTCAATAAGTTTTTACCATTTAAGGTAATGAATTTTGTGAATTACATAGACATGAAATACTCTTTAAATATGTTTAAATTATTGTCTGTATTTTGATCATGTTAATTTTGTTTGTCTGATACAAAGTAAAATGTATAGACTTGTGCTTTATTAAGTGGATTTTCAATAAGATATAAAAAAGAAATTTAATTAGAAAATATTTACAATATACTTTCTTTCATAATATGCTGGACAAAAACTGTTCTTTGTTTTGGACATCAGAACATTCATTGCAATTAATAATTTAATAAAAATAATTGTATGATTTGTCATTCAAGAGATCATGTGACAAGGTTGAGCTTCAATATAGCTATTGATTTCACCGCTCTATCACTACATTAAACCATGCAGGGCCATAATTTAAATCATTAAGTTTGAATCATATGCATATTCTAAAGAAAATATGATACAAACATTTTTATAATAATGGTGACTATTACCTTAATAATTTTTATTACTATAGTATTAAAAATATAAATGAAGATTTTTTTTTAAATGGATACATAATGTATATTAAAATCATAATAGTACCAGTAAAAGACCATATAGTAGTTTTCTTTTGAGCAATAATAATGTACAAGACAACACAAAAAGGATATAAATCATAAGAAAAAAAAGCAATCAGATTATCATTAAATATTATTCAAACATAGTTTAGCTTAAAAAACACTTATCAAAATAACAATTTTTTAATTGAGCTATTGGTTTCTTCAACTATTTTAAATAGCTTCTAACACAGCTACCAATGATTATCAGTTGTTATTTCCAGATTGCTTAGATCCCCTAACATGCCTGTATGAAAAGAACTTGACATATATATTGTAATAGGTGATCCCCTTTTTTGCAAGTATAAAGTTTATTATTCCTTATTATCATATGCAGTGGTGGACATTTAGTTACCATTGAACGTATATGAAACCAGAATATGGATACATATCAGTAAAAACGAATTTAATATCGTTTCATTCTCTAATTTAAATTGCTAAGAGTAGAGTCAATACCAGTGCTGGTCATTAATTGCCATTGAAAGTATATGTCACCAGAATACGGATACTTACCAGTAGAAATGAATGTACTCACTTAAATTGTTAATATATGTTCGATGGCGACTAAATGTCTATTACTTACCCTTAGCAATTTAAACAAGACAATGAAACGATATTAAATAAGTTTTATGTATCCATATTCTGGGCACATATACGTTTGATAACGACTAAATGTCCATCAATTGTTATATAAAAAAGGAAGAACAAACAGTATACTTTCGGGGGGGGGGGAGTAGCTCGTTACAATATGTAATTGTTAAATAATATATATATATTTGTAGCAATAAATAATCAAAATTGATTGACTGAAAAAAATTTTCAGTCAAGATTGAAATAATGAACGAATGAGCTTTCTGGAATCTGTTTTTATAATGGACTTTGGACATTGTTCACAAGTTTCAATGTTGGATAATTCTGAATTAATTCACAGCAGTCGTAGGTTACACAGTTGAGAACTAAAGGTTCCTAGATTAAAGCTCTCAAGCAATTAATACTTGATTTATGTTTATTTCTGCCATCCAAATACATTTGTTAATCTGTTATCAGAATAAAAGATTTTATTTCTATTTACAAAAAAAGTTGAGGAAAAAACTAGTTAAAAAATAAAAACAGTTAAATAAAATATATACAAACGTGTATAGCTTAGTATTTTTTATTCAGGTAGCTGGCCCGTAGTTAACCTAAAAGCCATTTGACATTGATTAGTAAATTGGTAAACTTCTGAACTAGAAGCTTAAACAAGAATAAAATATCATTTAGACATTCATCACTTGATAAATGACAAAATTGGTAATTAATATTTTCTTCTTGAAGTTTTTCTTAAAAAGGCTGTTCAAATTTTTTGCCTTGAAGTAGTTATTTATAAGTTGTTTTATCTTATCTTACACAAGTATTTTCATAATTTTACTATTAATATAGGAATTGCTTAAATCGGTTCTTAATTTCTTATTATTTTTCTTTTCAATTGATCTCACTATGTTAATATTTACCTTTTTTTTATTTATGTATTTGACAGTCATTAACACCAAGAAATATATCATTTACAGAGTATTTAAGCGCTAATTTTTTTAATTGATAAATTTTGATTGTGCCTTTATTGAGAACCCATATAAACATGACTCACAAACATATTTACACTAATTACTATCTTATTTATATTCTTCTATGACAAAGCAATAATAGTTTTTTCACAAATTAATTTTTTTTTCGATGTTACATAAACTAACACTTTTCATACATTTAAAAATGAAGATTTTTTTTTCCTCTGAATATGAGTTAGAGGGCTGAACTGAATAATTCTGAAGGCCAGTGCTAAAAACTGAATGCTTTAAAATTGTTTAAAAGATTCTTATGATGCAGAAATAGAGCATTCACTTACCATATCTATAATGTGAAGTTCAAATCCAGGTCAAATTAAATTTTTTAAAGAGGTTTATCAATTTCTTTCAGATATACTGTGCGTAATCAATATAGATAACCATCCAACAATGGTTGTACATAGATACTCTTAGCTAGAAAATAACAATGAAAAAATACTTAAACCCACTAAAATCAATTGGCAAAATTGATAAGTATTGCATTCTTCATCAGTGTTTCTCTATGAGGAGCTGTTGGATAATATTTTGTCCTTAGGACATGCACAATGGTGGGTAAAGAGATGGGGGTTAAATTTAGTGAAGAAAAATCAAAAGTAATGATGATTAATTAATACTGAAGAAAGAGAAGACAGAGAATTTTTATTGGGGGATATAAAGTTAAGTGTGGTGGATAGATATAGTTATTTTGGAATAATCAAGAAAATTGCTTGGATGAATGGGAAAAAAAAAGATAAATAAAGCAAAGAAAAGAAAGGAACTGATAAAGAAATTAATAGTCTTTTCATATAATAAATATGATGTAGCTAGAATTGTATGGAAGGGAGTGGCAGTAGCAGGGTTAAAATATGATAATGATGCATTATGTGTAAGTAAAGGGGTGTTATATTACTTAGAAAAAGTACAAAGAGAAGTAGGAAGACATGCATTAGATGCTGATGTGTGGATGGCAAAGGAGGCAATTCAAGGAGGAATGGGATGATCAAGTTTTTATATGAGAGATGCAAAAAACAAAATGAAAATGTTCAGTAGATTGCAATTTATGGATAATAAGAGAATAGCCAAAAATAGTATTTAATTGGGTTCTGAGTAAAGGGCAGGTAACAAGATGGGTAAGAAAGGTGGTATGGTATGCTGCAGATTTGAATAAAGAATTTATGTCAGTATACTTATCCAAAAGGTGGGATGATTGTGTTAGAAGAATTATTAAGTGTAATAGTTGCAAGGAATGGGATAGAAGAATAGATGCATTACTAAAGAATAGGGAGTTGGAGAAATGGAGAACTAGTATGGAGAGTAAAAAGAGTTTAAATATATATAGAAGTAAACAATATTGGGTGTGAGTTAATGTGTGATAATAGCAAGGAAAGGAATTTACTATTTATGGCTCGAACAGGATTTTTAACAACAAGAGAATATACACATAAATGGAAAAATGTGGGTGATTTAGTCTGCAAGTTGTGTAAGGAAGGCATAGGAAATATTATGCATCTGTTAATTGAATGCAAATGTCTGAAAGCAGAAAGGATACAAATAATGCAATTGTGGAAAAATAAATTTAAACAAAGGGATTATATAGAAGATGGGTTCTTGTTTTTTATGCTGTATTTGGAAAAAGATAAGGAGGATTTAGATATGAAGGCCATGGAGTTGACAAAGATTATATTATGGAAATAGAATATAGCAGAATAGAGAAGAATATGTGGAAATCTTTAGGGCAGGGAATGAAAAAGGGAAAATAAAGTGGCTAACAGGTTCTCTGGGCATGGTAGCTGAGAGATTCCTGACTCTGATAAAGGAGAAATCATAGTGCATCTCATCATCATCATCCTTCCATGGCCTAGTTATTACAGAAGACTGTTTTTACTTATTCAAAATTGTCTACTGAATAATAATAATAATGATGATAATGGTGGTGGTGATGATAATAATAAAGGAAATGTATTTATTTAAAAATATATAAAAATAAAAAATAATATATTTTAATTTATTAATTTTGTTCCAATTATCTTCATATTTAAAAATTAGAATGAAAAACTTACAAAATAAATATAAAAACATACGATAGCTATTTTATAATTTGTTATTTTATATATAGCTTTGGAATCAATTTATTCTTTGTATTCAGTCAGGCATGAAAAAAAAGTTAGATCCATTTCTTATGCCAATAGATGTAAAATAAATAAATAGAACAGTTCAGAAGTATCACTAAACTTTTTTTTTCTTTTTATCTCTAAACCAATGAAAGATGGTGAAGTAAGCAGTCAGGGGAACAGTTTTAATCCTCACAGCACTCATTCCAATTCCATAACCAGTGGCCACTTAGTTTTATTTTTAATTTCTTTTTTATAATTAATATTTGGAAATAGAGGATCGTTTATGAATTAAATTATAAATATTCTTTCAGAAACATTAAATATATTAGTAACACTTTTTCAATTTCTTGTGCAAACTTGTATTTATTTTATAGATCAATATCTATAAAAAATAATTAAAATTTCAACATTTTGATTATTTATAGTTTTTATCATGATAATAAATTATCTAAAAAAATTATATATATATACACACAAATTTATATTTATTGTATATTAATATATATATATATCCATCAGAAACAGTCAACACTTAGACAATCCCAGTATAGATAACAATCAAGAACTTCGATGGTTGTCAAGGTAACCTTCTATATATGTATCTAACTTCATTAACAATATCCAGCAATAATCTTCTCTTTTTTTTTTCAATATTATAAATATAAAATTGATTGTGCATAATCAAAATATTAAAATGACATAATTTTATATATATATTACCTATTATCTATAGAATCACTTATATTTAGTTTTCCTCTTCTTTTATTGTATTTTACTTAACATTAAGTTAATTAAAAAAATAATTTACTATCCATATATCTATCTGTAGATATCAAAATACAATTACTTGTTTTAATTGATTCAATTTAATTCAATTTTATTAAACATGTAATAATAGACCAGTAAAAATCCAATTATAGTATAGTTTTTACAAACCAAGAATTAGTTTACATTGACTCAAGAAAACATGAAAATTCAAAATGAAATATATTAATATCCAAAAATTTCTTAGTATACAACGTGAACATTCTAATAATGGCAGAATTTCTATAACAATTATGATTATATTTTTAATATAAAAATAAGACATTATTTTTAGTTATATTAGTAATTCTATAATTTATATTATGAATAAATTCATATATCATGTTTATATAAAACAATTTTTCTTAAAATTATTTTTTTCATAAGATATGTTTTACTACCCACAGGTATTTGATTGTAAACCCATATTTCAAATACCTTTTCACTATATTCTGCAATCGTTCATCATAATTTTTAGCATTAGAATTCCTAACAACAGAATAATAATTAATTGTAGGAATAAGTATTATATAAAATTAAGA
This sequence comes from Epiperipatus broadwayi, assembly GCA_028023455.1. Classification (NCBI taxonomy): domain Eukaryota; kingdom Metazoa; phylum Onychophora; class Udeonychophora; order Euonychophora; family Peripatidae; genus Epiperipatus; species Epiperipatus broadwayi. The sequence continues at coordinate 2,639,165 of JAQFVV010000154.1, forward strand.
AATGCATGATTGCAAACAGAGTAGCTCAGCATAGATACCTCTATAACAGGACTAAAACTAAGCTTGAAGACAATTCAATTTTCATTGAGCATGAGAGAACCACTGGCCATGCCTTCCTACCCACCACAGACAGTGTTATCTGCTCTGAAAGAAACAATATTAAATGCAAAGTCAGAGAAGCTTACTACATAGTAAGTGACCCAGCAGCAATCAACAGAAGAGAGGCCTGCTCTTCTCTGTCTCGAAAATGGTCTATGTAGCATCTTCACATGAATTTGCATAAATTTGAATTAATATTATAGTTCTTAACTAAGCTCCAGTAGCCATGAATATGGGACTATAAACTGTCTTGAAAGTGCTTGGTAGTAACTTTTGGATAATATTACTTATGTTTAACAGCTTCATTATCTGTGCGCAAAGCATATATATATATTGCTTTCAAACGCTAATGAAGTAAAGCCTTAACTATTTCAATAATTGCTTATGTAAAACTTTATTTGACCTTGCTATGATTCAAGTAATTCTTAAGGATAATTTCATTGATTTGGGTCCAAAAAGACCATTACTATTAAATCAGATTCCTTAATGATTTATTCTATCCTTTCTAGTAAATCAATAATATTAACATAATAATGAAAAAAAATTGAGCAATGTTTTATTACAAAATAAGACAACAAATATTTTCTCAATATTAACAATCATCTGATTCTTTTACACTAAATCATAAAGCTATTTACACATTTCTGCAACCTTAAATGATAAGACAAATTATCAATTACAAGAAATGACTTTTAAAAATATTAAAATTGCTAACAATTTGAGATATATCATAAGTACATACTGAAAATAAAAGTGGTCCAGGAATGCTTTCTTGAAGGATTGGACAATAGGTTAAACTGGACTTCAACTATAATAAATGAGAGGGAGACGAACTCTGCCAATCTAATTTAGATAATAAAATGCTATGATTTGCCTAAATTCAAAATACATTACAATCAAACAATTTTGTTCAAATATATCATTATCTATATGATCATACATTATTTTCAGATTTGTCTCCACTGATCTACTTGGAATAAATCCATACTGAAAATTGGATATACATCTTTTAACTTGAAATAATAGAGAATTATATACAAATCTCACAAAATTTTTTGAAATATTGCCTAACATTGATATTGGTCTATAGTGTTTTCGAATCATTTTTATACCCTTTCTTAATGTCAGAAAAAAAACAGATTCTTTTTAAAATAGTGTGAACATGTGACTTAAAGCAAGAGCAACAAACTCTGCACAATCCTTTACAATGAATATAGGAATATCATCAATAGAAATAGATATAATGCCTTTTATATCTTTAATATCATCATTTACCTCATTGTTTAATATTTTGATTATCATACAAAACTACATTATAGACATAACAAATGTATTTTTAATTTAAAATGTTTAAATAGGAAATAAATTATTTTCCCATAAATTTTATTTCATTTGTAAATGATATTCTGTCATTAATTAATGTACTACACATTTACATATTTATCAATAAAAAATTTCAGAAATATATAATAATAATATGTTGTTGTTGTTGTTGTTTTTACAAAAAACAAATGATTAATATCATATTCAGTATGAAGACATTACTTCAATGAACTGTTTCAAAAACAAACTATAGAACTTTTGCAACAAAACAGAAGAATAAGAATTAGCAGGAATTCTTTTTTAATTTTTTATATTCTTTGGAAGAAATGAGATTGAAAGCTAACATAACTGTTTATTTGTTGCATTGCTTCCAATCTCAGACAATTTTCCTTCCTTCAAATAGATTTGAAATCAGCTATGATGATATATCAACAATATCAACAATATTCTAAGAAATTTATTTCATCATTTGTGAATTTTAGCTGATTAAAAGCAAGATATATTTCATGGCTAATTCCCTAAAAAAAATTTGCTAATATTTCTAGTAATATATAATTGTTTCATTACAAAATTATTTGAAAAAAATTTTTAAGAGTGAATAAAAAAATTTGTTTAGGAAATTGAATATTTTTTTCATTAAAAATGCCTCGATACTTGCTGAATTTTACTTTATTTAGATATTTTTAACTACTAATTTAATTAATTATTTATTTATCTAGTGCTGTGTTGTTGTATTTTTGTAATAGTCATAAGGGAATCACTCCAACACATTCGCTATATTAATTTAAAGTTGAGGAATACTCTCAATTCTAAACATAAGATAGTCTTTGAAAAGATAAGAATGAATCCACCTTATTTCTTTTATCTAAATTTTTATATATATAGGTCAATCTAAAGCATTTAGAAATGAGAGTGTGAAGGTCTTAATCAATCACTTTTAATTCCATTCACTATATATATTAATAAATGATGTTTTCAAAATATTTACAATTTAATGCATGCCAGTACTAGAATATATTTAACTAATTATTTATTTATTTAGTGCCATGTTTTTTCTTTATTTGTAAAAGCCATAATGGAATCATCCTGACACGTGCTGTATGAATTTAAAGCTTCCTCAGCTTTAAATTCATATAATGGATATGTCAGGATGATTTTCTTATAACTATTACAACTATTAATTTAATAGATTTTTTTTTTTTAAGTTTTAGTTTCATTTTTTATTCTATTTTAACATCGAACATGGTTACAATGATAGCTTGTGTATGGGCACTGTGGAACTGCTTTACCCCCTATAATATTCATAATGATTCTTTTTCCTTTAATTGTTTCTTTATACGTGTACATTGTATAATCCTTAAGCTTAATGTCAATAGCCATCATTCCCTAATTCATAAAAAAAAAATTCAAAAGTCCTTGCATGGAACTGTGCACTTGACAATTCCAGCAACACAGTGTTTGGTAGTTGTGTGCATGTACAGATGTCCAAGATAAGAAGCTGCATTCTAGTAGCAGGTAAAGAGATCATTGTCACTCATAAAGTGCTGACTCTGCTTTTGGTAACATTCAATATAATGACTTAATGAGTCTTTTCTTTTATTTAATTCTTTTTTTTATACTTATACATAATATAGTCCTAAACAGCAAAATAAAACAAACAGAATATATTTTCATTTTAAAATAAAATGGATCAAGCTTGAACTGTAACAATTTAGGGTATTAGTAAGTAAAAAAGATAAAAATTTCAAGCGTTGGTGGCCGAGTGGTCAGCACAGTCGCCTTACAAGCCGTTGTCCCGGGTTCACGGGTTCGCTTCCCAGCCGATGCTTTGACACATGAAAAAAAAAAGATAAATATTACAGCCATATTTATCTGGCAATAATTATTCTAATTTTGTGATCTTGTAAAATAATGCCTGCATGGGATTTTAGGACAAATGGTGATCTAAGGTTTTATTTTAAAATAAAGAAAATAAACACATATTTTCCTTATAATGATGACCAAATTTATTCTAATCAAAATAACGAGTAATCACTGGGGCACGCTGAACTTTTTAATGTTCTCCAAAATAGAAATAAAAGCATCTGTTCTTTATGCCAGCATTTTTGCACATCACAGCATAGTTTAAAATGTTAAATTAGCAGCAGAAGTAACAATATTATCCCAATTGGAAAATTATGTAATACTGAAGTATATATATATTAGAAGATTATAAATGTGTTTAATTCCATGTTTATTTACAGTTTTGTTTCTGGGTTAAAAGTTTCAATCACAGAAAGTCTAATACTTGTTTAGAATTTTATCAAGTTTATGCATACATTTTCTTTTCTTATGTTTGTTTTATTTTATGCAATATTAGAACAATGACTACATATTTTCTGAACCAATAACTTCACAAATTTTAGTGATGAACCACCGCTGGGCAGTTAACCCTTTGCATCAACTATCAGACTGAATATGATTGATATTTTTTTATCTTTGTGCTAAATTTGGGTTTTTTAGTGAAATATCATGGAGTAACAATTAAAAGAAATGTACAAGCTATATATATATTAAACAAAATATTGTGAAAGTTGGAAAACACAAAAATATCAATTTTCCAAGCTTCCCTAACTTAATAAAGTATATACTCAATTCACATGCTGAAATAGGATTGCGCCTAAGCCTAAAAAGCAACAAAATACGCGCGAAAACTGAAGTAAATATAATAAGAAACCTTATGTATTAAATAAATTAAATATATGTTAATAGTATTTAATGGTGTTTTTAAAAAGCCAAAACAAAATTCAGAATGCAACAAAATATGTTGCATTATTGTGAAACAACTAGCAAAATGCAAATTAAACTTATGTAAAAGTTTCAAAATAATTACAGCAAATAATTTTAAAAACATACATGTTACAAACATACACATAAATTTTATAGTTTTTACAAAAATAATTTTAATGAATGTTTCATGCAAATGCATCTATTTCATCTTATGCATGAACTATTATGTAAACTAAAAATAATGGTTCAAGTATTTTAGAATAATTTAAATACACATGTATTTGACTATTTTGAACATAAAAGGAATATGGTCTAAATTCCTAAGCTGCATTATGTTTATAAGCGATTTACAGGAAGTATTGATTATAGTGCCAATATCTTTACAATATAAAAAGTCAGAAAAGGACTCTAAATTTTGATAACTTTTTATTACTCTTTCCTGTAATATTTTAAATAACAAACGATTTTTCTTTTGTAATTATAAACAGCATTTCTATAGGATAAAATTAATTGTATAGTTAGTGTCATATCTGACCTTGCTTTCAAAAGTAGACTAGTTCAGATTCCTTTACCTGATCAGATTGAGTACTCATTGCCACTGCCCAATGTGTAAACATATGGATAACCAATGCCAATGTGTAAACGTTGAAACAGTAAGGTCTGCTTTGCAGATCTTCGTTTCACCTTTTCTCACCTACTTCCTACCCTCATACCTTAGTTTGAACCCCAATCTATCGTAGTGTGTCTGAAATACACTTATATACCGAAAATCCCGCCTAATTTTAAACCACGAGCACAATGCTCGTATTATATATATAACTTATTCCCAAATAAAATAAAATATTATGAATTATGTATTTGTTCACATAATTTACATTTATTAAAAAGTAAGTTATATAAGTCGTAATTGCGCACACACTATGATATCCATTTTAAAACATATCAAAATTATAAATTGTTAGTTATTTTGTTTGGATCTATTTACAAATATATTACCGTCGTAATATATTTTGATTTAAAATAAAATTCATTTAGTAAATATTAGTTTAGTAGATAGATTCAAATATTACAATTTAAAATAAAATAATTTTCGTTTTATTTAATAAAAATCATCCCAAATATTTCTGTTAAAATAAATGAGGGACAATAGTTTAATTATATAAGTTTATCTAAAAACAGCAGCTGTCCACTTAAGTTTTCTTTAATTAGTAGCAGTAATTTTAATTAAATCTAGTTTGTAATTCGAATGTCGACGGGGAAGTTAACAAAAGAAATTAATTAATGTTGAATTCCTTTAGACATTCGGATAGATTTAATTACAGCAGATAAGTCCAATAATTTTGTACGCTCCAGGACAAGTCTATTGTTAAATTTTACTATAAAAAGGATGTTTTTCTTTTGTTCTCCATTCTAAGCTTTTAAAGAATTCTGAGTTGTCTAAAGGTTTCTGAGTTGTTCTAAAATTCTAATAATTTGCTAACCTTGACATGTCCGAGTAGAGGCGTTTAAGATGGCTATGTCCCCTCGGAATAGCCAGCCGCTGCTCCATACCATCAGAAATTATCACACGGATCCCGGAACTGCTGCTGCCGCTGCCAAAATATGAACATTCCAGATTTTGCTGCTGAATTATAAAACCTGCCGAACATCTACCTGCAAATGCGTTTCCAGAGGTAACCTAAATTAACCCAAGAGCTCTTGTGATCACTAACTAACATGCTATAGCTATTTAACATTGTTTTCTTATATTTCACAACTTCATTATGTATTTCTTTCATGTATTTAAATATACTCAACATTTTGCTCTATCCTTGGGTTAATATTTTCTATTTATAAAGCTTTCTTTTATTTTATTATGATAATGTGTCAGAATCGTCTTTGACCGAGTGAACTATTCCCTCTATTGAAAGTAAGACGCCGCTATTAAGGCATATTTTAAATTTATAATTTTCCAATTTTATTATCTTGCAAATCACTCGTTCGAGGGCGATTCTTTTCTTTAATGTAATATAATCACATAGTTTAAAATCTACATGCTATTGATTTTAATCTAATATAAGAGTATGTGCGAAGTCAATGATTTAAATGTGTCCCCAAATGCATGATTGCGTATATAAATCTATACTTACTTTTCAAACCCGCAAGCATGCATTTTCCTATTTTAATTACCGTGTTCTACTTTCATTATAAAGTTCATCATTGACGTCGAGAATGTGCGGACCCTCTTAAATGAATTTCGGGGAATTTGATTGGGCATTTCTCTTAATCCAAGTAAAACCCATTTAGTATGTTTTTATATACACTAGTCTCGTATTGCTGGTACATGAATTGGTTGTTGAGACCGCTTTGTTTTATTTTTCCAAGGATTCTTTACACGGCAAAGTCCGTTCTTTTCGCTTATTGCAAGTTTCCAGGCAGAGGGTGTTCACCAATGACACCCCTGGGAATTAAACGCAATCGTCACACAGTCGCTAAGTTTCGGCTGTTCGTCAAAATACTTTCCTACGGGTTAGCGGCGAGATGCCCTCCGTAATTATTCCGGATCTTCAATATTGTTTCATTTTATATTTATTTTACAAAGCATCCGTGACTTAAACGAGTCACACCCTCCAACTTTATAAATTCACTATCAGCAATACTGACCTCCCAATACAAATCTATTATTATTCTCAAATAAATGCTTTGATCCCATTCCCACGTTTGCTTAGTAAGCTTTAGTCCGTTACTATTCTCGAAATCAATAAATATTTTAGAACATTTAATTTCAAATATTGTCTTAAACTTGTCTATTTACTCAAAGCACCTCGCACATGTTCCTATCTTGTCAAGCACATTATCGTAACGCTATTAGCCCGAGGAATAGAATATATCACTCTGTTTTAAAACCTTTTGTCATTACTGAAATATAAATGCCAACAATTATTTAATACGCGTCCCTGTCTCATATAAGCAGACAGTGGCGTTATATATATATTTATATAAATAAATTGTGTGAAATTATTTAAAACTAAATTTTATCTCTTATTTTATTTGATTCCTATCACTGTCTCGGTCTATATATATATATTTTCTGCATTTCTTTTATAAATCCATAGACGTTAATTAGCCACCCAAACTTATCTTAGTATAGAGTCTTTTGTTTCTCCCTGACCACCAGGCACCGGTAAAAGGTTATACTAGTTGTAGCATCAGATGCGTTATCACGTAGGTGGCGCTGTGAAATTTGGACTTTAGATTCGAACTTAGTATATCTAGAAGGCAACCCCTCCTAGAATGTTCAGTTTAGTGTCTGGGGTTTGAATTATGCAGTGTGTTAGCGAGATAGACGATTCTGACCGTTACATAGTAAATTTTTTTTTCCGGGTCCATGGCTTGCCCAAACGTGGAGCCTCGAATATTTAAACACCCACATCCCTGTAGATCTTAATTATTTAAACACCCACATCCCTGTAGCTTAATTTTAGCATTTTGTTTTCGTATTTAATCACTCAAATCCTTTATATTTTGATATATAATATTTTTCAAACTCTATATTATCTATTTGCGTGTATATTTCATATATTTTGTTTGACTCGGGCATTCAATTACTTATCCTATATAATCAGAACTTGTCCAAACATGCTATAGTGCGATACGAGCCATCTGTATTATCTGTATTTATTGTTTCACTTAAATCACGCTATGTACGCATAGCGTAAATTACTTAAATATTGTCCCAAGTGAATATTGTGACAATCTATGAAGATTTCAAATATTGTATTTTTCTATCAAAATAAAGTTTTATCGGCTCAACGCGCAATATAGCATAATGATAATTTTGTACGGTAATGACCTAGATATAATAGGCTATCGTATGGAATTCAGAAATAATTATAAATCAAATGTTGTAATCAATAAAAAAAAAAAAATGCGAATGTTTTAACGAGTGCCCGTAGTTAAATGGAATAGTTATTAAAATTAATTTTGGGAAGCTAACAGTCTATGGATATTTTTAACTGGTGACATGGCGCCCAAGGGTAATTTCACTAAACGGAGTTACTTCTAAAATAAATTTTGTCACCAGGCTCAATTCTTTTGTATGAAATTTGTTTTTTTTAACGTGTGTAAATTTTTCTTAGACCAAATAATGAGACGTGAATCGGATCAATAATTATGTAAATAAATATATATGTTTGCAAATCTTAAATAAGAGGGAACGAAATAATTATACCCGGATCTAGCGAATGTTTATATATATAAATAAATTTGCTTGAGTTTAAAAATATATTTTAGCGAAATATTTTTGACAGGTAGAATTTAAGAGATTTTATATATACGGGCAGTTAAAAATATATATGTTGGCAGCAGATTTAAGCGAGAAATTTTAGCAGTAGTAAGAGGGCAGTAGTTGGGGTTTTAAGTGATAAATATAAAAGCAGCAATTAGGCCAACAGAACCGAGAGGGAGATAGCCTATTAGCCATTAATAAAATTTGAAGTCAAACGTAATAATCGCAGAGATTTAAACAAGGAAAAATAATAAGAGTATTTTTTTTACCGTATTAGTTTTAATAAGCTCAACGTAAAACAGTTTAAACATTTTCTTTATCAGTGCTATACATTGTGTTTAAGAGTTTTTAGGATATAGTAATAGTTAGCAATAAAATAAAAGGAAAAAAAATCATCATCGATCACGGTAACATCCAAGGCCATGGAAAATACGGATACCAATGAGATCCAATTCCGGAATCTTATAGAGATGTGGGAGCAAAGTGAAGAAAGAGCGAGACGATGGGAAGAAGAGCAAATTCGCAGGAGAGCTGAGGAATGTAAAGAGTTGGCCAAACTCATCCACGAATTGGCACAAGTGAGAGAGGGACAGGAAGCCCTCCAACTTGCATTTGAAAAATGCTGCATGAAGAACGATAAAAGGGTCATTGAACCAAGAAAAGATGAAACAGACCTGAACTCGGTAGGGTCATTAACAGATGAATCCCTGAACCAGAAATTAGAGTCCAATGATTCGGCAAATGAAAAAAATGATGTCCAGGACACCGGACCTCAAACCCAGCTAACCAAGCTTGTCAACGTTAAAATATTCCATGAAGTAAAAAAATGTCCCAAACTTTATTTGGAAAGAGTACTTCCAGAAAATGATCCACCAGACATAGGACATCCAACCCAGCTAACCAAGCTTATCAATATTAAAATATTTCATGAAATAAAAAAGGGTCCCAAACTATATTTAGACAGGATATTCCCAGCAAATGATATACGAGACCTAGGGCCTCAAACCCAGCTTACCACCAATATCAAAGTATGTAAAAAACACAAGGAAAATATCCCACCTGATATAGCAAAAATATATCAACCGCATGAAGTAAAGGAAGTGTCCGAATTCTTAACCAGTCTGGATTTCAGTCTCTGGGCTAAAGAACCGCCAGACAAGGTAAAGAGACCTGATAATCCGAGACTGCAGTCATCAAATTATAAAAGCAGTTATTACCCACCAGACCCAGGATTATAGTAGTTTTTTTTTAAAAAAAAAAAAAAAACAACAACAAAAAAAAAAAAAAGAAATGGACACGTCACAGAATAATATAAAAAGGAGATCGGATATAAACAGTGTTAAACGATTAGTTTTTTTAAATAAAATTTTGTTGAAAGAGGGGGGTGAAATAATAGAAAATGTTCGCTAGACGGTAGATTTATTAATATGATCCGGGTATATAATTCAGTTTCGTTTCTTCATTATATTTATATCCTGTACATTATGGGTTATCTTGTAAATTTTTTTTTATGCAGGCTTCATAGGTGGACACCTGTTGTAAGATCTTTTTTTTTAACAATTTTTTTTGTTCCGTCACTAAGGGAATGTGAAACAGTAAGGTCTGCTTTGCAGATCTTCGTTTCACCTTTTCTCACCTACTTCCTACCCTCATACCTTAGTTTGAACCCCAATCTATCGTAGTGTGTCTGCAATACACTTATATACCGAAAATCCCACCTAATTTTAAACCACGAGCACAATGCTCATATTATATATATAACTTATTCCCAAATAAAATAAAATATTATGAATTATGTATTTGTTCACATAATTTACATTTATTAAAAAGTAAGTTATATAAGTCGTAATTGCTGCACACACTATGATATCCATTTTAAAACATATCAAAATTATAAATTGTTAGTTATTTTGTTTGGATCTATTTACAAATATATTACCGTCAGTAATATATTTTGATTTAAAATAAAATTCATTTAGTAAATATTCGTTTAGTAGATAGATTCAAATATTACAATTTAAAATAAAATAATTTTCGTTTTATTTAATAAAAATCATCCCAAATATTTCTGTTAAAATAAATGAGGGACAATAGTTTAATTATATAAGTTTATCTAAAAACAGCAGCTGTCCACTTAAGTTTTCTTTAATTAGTAGCAGTAATTTTAATTAAATCTAGTTTGTAATTCGAATGTCGATGGGGAAGTTAACAAAAGAAATTAATTAATGTTGAATTCCTTTAGACATTCGGATAGATTTAATTACAGCAGATAAGTCCAATAATTTTGTACGCTCCAGGACAAGTCTATTGTTAAATTTTACTATAAAAAGGATGTTTTTCTTTTGTTCTCCATTCTAAGCTTTTAAAGAATTCTGAGTTGTCTAAAGGTTTCTGAGTTGTTCTAAAATTCTAATAATTTGCTAACCTTGACATGTCCGAGTAGAGGCGTTTAAGATGGCTATGTCCCCTCGGAATAGCCAGCCGCTGCTCCATACCATCAGAAATTATCACACGGATCCCGGAACTGCTGCTGCCGCTGCCAAAATATGAACATTCCAGATTTTGCTGCTGAATTATAAAACCTGCCGAACATCTACCTGCAAATGCTTTTCCAGAGGTAACCTAAATTAACCCAAGAGCTCTTGTGATCACTAACTAACATGCTATAGCTATTTAACATTGTTTTCTTATATTTCACAACTTCATTATGTATTTCTTTCATGTATTTAAATATACTCAACATTTTGCTCTCTATCCTTGGGTTAATATTTTCTATTTATAAAGCTTTCTTTTATTTTATTATGATAATGTGTCAGAATCGTCTTTGACCGAGTGAACTATTCCCTCTATTGAAAGTAAGACGCCGCTATTAAGGCATATTTTAAATTTATAATTTTCCAATTTTATTATCTTGCAAATCACTCGTTCGAGGGCGATTCTTTTCTTTAATGTAATATAATCACATAGTTTAAAATCTACATGCTATTGATTTTAATCTAATATAAGAGTATGTCTGAAGTCAATGATTTAAATGTGTCCCCAAATGCATGATTGCGTATATAAATCTATACTTACTTTTCAAACCCGCAAGCATGCATTTTCCTATTTTAATTACCGTGTTCTACTTTCATTATAAAGTTCATCATTGACGTCGAGAATGTGCGGACCCTCTTAAATGAATTTCGGGGAATTTGATTGGGCATTTCTCTTAATCCAAGTAAAACCCATTTAGTATGTTTTTATATACACTAGTCTCGTATTGCTGGTACATGAATTGGTTGTTGAGACCGCTTTGTTTTATTTTTTCAAGGATTCTTTACACGGCAAAGTCCGTTCTTTTCGCTTATTGCAAGTTTCCAGGCAGAGGGTGTTCACCAATGACACCCCTGGGAATTAAACGCAATCGTCACACAGTCGCTAAGTTTCGGCTGTTCGTCAAAATACTTTCCTACGGGTTAGCGGCGAGATGCCCTCCGTAATTATTCCGGATCTTCAATATTGTTTCATTTTATATTTATTTTACAAAGCATCCGTGACTTAAACGAGTCACACCCTCCAACTTTATAAATTCACTATCAGCAATACTGACCTCCCAATACAAATCTATTATTATTCTCAAATAAATGCTTTGATCCCATTCCCACGTTTGCTTAGTAAGCTTTAGTCCGTTACTATTCTCGAAATCAATAAATATTTTAGAACATTTAATTTCAAATATTGTCTTAAACTTGTCTATTTACTCAAAGCACCTCGCACATGTTCCTATCTTGTCAAGCACATTATCGTAACGCTATTAGCCCGAGGAATAGAATATATCACTCTGTTTTAAAACCTTTTGTCATTACTGAAATATAAATGCCAACAATTATTTAATACGCGTCCCTGTCTCATATAAGCAGACAGTGGCGTTATATATATATTTATATAAATAAATTGTGTGAAATTATTTAAAACTAAATTTTATCTCTTATTTTATTTGATTCCTATCACTGTCTCGGTCTATATATATATATTTTCTGCATTTCTTTTATAAATCCATAGACGTTAATTAGCCACCCAAACTTATCTTAGTATAGAGTCTTTTGTTTCTCCCTGACCACCAGGCACCGGTAAAAGGTTATACTAGTTGTAGCATCAGATGCGTTATCACGCAGGTGGCGCTGTGAAATTTGGACTTTAGATTCGAACTTAGTATATCTAGAAGGCAACCCCTCCTAGAATGTTCAGTTTAGTGTCTGGGGTTTGAATTATGCAGTGTGTTAGCGAGATAGACGATTCTGACCGTTACAACGTGTGGGTAATCAATGTATAAACATAGCTAAAGGGTAAAACATAAGGTATGACCAATGTGTAAACATGTGGATAAACCTACCAGTGGTTAGTATGAGCCAATAGGCAATGGTGCTCTCTGAATCCAATTGCTGCCAGTAAGGTAGGGGATCTGGCAATAAATAGTCAGTCTTTGTGGATGCAAGCTAGAGAAGGTCTGTCTATCCTGAATGACTGAACGTGCTCTCAATTAAAACCACTTCCAACAGTAGTATTTCTACTATAATCATTACTGATATGTCTACACAGTAAGTCCATGATAGGTTTGGAAGCTGCTAAGACTTCAGCTGACTCAAGGCAAACTGTCATTCCGATGGAAAAGTCTTGACAACAAGGCAAGCTGCCCAGTACAGCCGGAAGAATCTTGACTAGAACTCATGAGGCAACCTAATAAATACAACTGGAAGTGAGTTCGGCACAACCAGTTCATTGTTGGCTATGTTATATGTAAAATGGTATTTATTGATTGTACTAATAAATTATACATATTAACTTCAAAGTTCATATTTTTATTGATATCACAGTTGTTATGAATCTAAAACCTGAAAATAAGACCATAGACAACAGATTTGACACAATCTGAAAAAAGAAATATTTTTTCCCATGACTGGAAAAAAACAGAGTAAATATGTGAGCATGTAGTTAAAGACCTTTGTCATATTTACAGGACAGTGATAAAGTCAACAGATTTGGTGCAGTCAGACAAAAGAAAATTTTTACCTAAGACTGAAAAAATAGTATAAAATATGCCAAATGCAGCAGATTTGACATAGTCAGATGAAAGGAATTTTTTCCACATTGACTGAAAAAATGTAGCAAATATGCGAATATGCAGTTAGACATTTGTCATATTAAAATCACTATTCTGCCTGAATAAAAATCAGATTCGGCAGTTTGGAATAAATTTGCAAGTGCAAAGAAAATAGCTTCATCATATTTACAAAATGGTGATAAAATTCTATCCCAAATAAAAAACAGATTCAGCAGATTGATAAGAAAAATTGATCACAAACATAATAGGTATGTCAATTAAAATCATAAACCAATCATCAGTGCATAACTCCTAATAAAGTGACAGAAGTGGATTACAAGTTTTGTTGGGATAGTTACCTACAGTAGCTGTCAAAATTTTAAATTACAAGTGATAACCCACAAAAATAAAAAATCGGTACTTTGTTTCTCATACAAAGAAATGAGGGAATGGCTAATTCTACTTGCTCTATGGAAACTTTTGATTCAGCCCACCCTGAGGGCTGGTCAAGCTATAAAGAGTGATTAATATTTTATCTAAAGGCTAACCAGATCAAGAAGCCCGAGATAAAATTAGTCACATTATTGACCATAATAGGTCTTCAAACATACAAAATACTCAAGTTTCAATCTATGGCAGAAAAACCAGCTGACGTAGATTTGGACAAAACATTAACTCTCACAGATTATTTCCTCCCAAAATCATTGCCAATAATGCCAAGATATTATTTTAATCTCTGCATGTAAGAATGAGGGGGGGGGACAGAGAGTTGGCATTAAATTGTGAATTCAAAGATTTCTTGAAGGAAGCACTTCATGATTGTTTTATTTGTGGCATAAATGATCATAATTTAAAACTTAAAATGCTGATGATTCTGGATTTAGATGTTGAAATAGCTGTAATTCAAGCAGTACTAGCAGAATCAATAGCTAGTCAGGCAAACCCATTAAAAAATTACTAAATATGATGTGCAAAAAATTGAGCATAACACTGGGTCAGTGAGACACTCAGTCAGCTCAGATAATTCAGCATCAAATAGTCTAAGGCATTGCTATAAATGCAATGAACAAAGGCACGCACATACAGAAGGCCTGCACCACTATATGACATCTACATTTTGCAAATGTGTCAGACATATAAAGGCTGCAGTTTAAAATTAAAAAGACAGATAGCTGATATGAGAATGGAAAAATCCATTCCAAAAAATAGAAAAGGCAATTATAAGCAAAAAAAAACAAGTTGCCTGTACAAATCATATCAAAGACAATCAGTCTGGATTTATACATAGTATTATAATTAATGATATGCCAGTTACAATGGAACTGGACACAGGATCTGCAGTGTTTATTGTTCAAAAAAAGATTTGGGCTATCATTAATAAAATAATGAATATATGCTGCATCCTAACAACAAGTCAATCTCAGACTATCAAGGCAATAAAATAAAACTGATGAGCCAAACCTTAGGTAAAATTACTATGCCTAACAAGATTATGCACCTACCACTCATGGTGGCATCAGATGATCATAGTAACTTATTAGATTGTGACTGATTGTCACTTAGGCTTTGCAGTGCCAAAGGTGAACCAGGTCACAATATTAACTAAATTAAAATCTGATTACTCAGAAGACTTCAACAAAAAGTTGATACCAAAAATGGATACGGAAAGCTGGAACACCAGGGTTGCCAGAACACTACTAGCACAGCACTCCACACTAAGTACAGCAGCAGGAAAGATTCCAGAAGAACTGCAACTCAATAGACCTCTGCAAACTAATCTGTCATCCCTGTAACTTGATTCCAAATATGTAGAAAAAGAAAATAGCAACATAAAAGTACAAATAGGCACTCAGGTGCTACACAGAATGTGCTATGGATCCACAAAATAGATACCAGGTTACACAGCCAAAAAGGCTCTACACTGTAGTAGTTCAAACAATAAATAGTTATCAACATCATTACTACCTAAAACAACTGAGACTGAATCATGCAGAAACAAGTACATCAAGTGAAAATGATGATCACCAAACCAAAGACAGCAACAGCCCAGGTAAAACCCAGGGACAAGACCATCAAACAAGGATGATGAACAAAACTTGAGAAATCTATAAGGTGGATAATACAACCAGCTCATCTCAATGATTACATTCTCCATGGCTAAATGTAACCAGAGGGAGGGATGTCATATCTGACCTTTCCTTTAGATGTGAACTAGTCCAGATTCTTTCCTTATCTGATCAGATTAAGAACTCATTGCCACTAAGCAAAACATGTGGATAACCAATGTGTAAACATGTGTATAACCAATGTATAAACATGTCCAAAGGGTAAAACATAAGTAGGGCTAATGTGTAAACATGTGGGTAAAACTACCATTGGTTAGTACACACCAATAGGAAATTATGCACTCTGAATCCGATTGCTGCCAGTAAGATATGGGATCTGGCAGCCTTTATGGAGACAAGTCAGAAAACATCTGTCTAACCTGAACAACTGAATGTGCTCTCAGTTGAAATTCCCTTCCAACAGTGGTATTTCTACTATAGTCATTATTGATATGTCTATACAATGAGGCATGTCCACAATAGGACTGGAAGCTGCTAGAACTGTGGCCAACTCAAGGAAAGTTGTCCAGTACAGCTGGAAGAGTCTTGACTAGAACTCGAGGCAAGCTGTCCAGTACCACCAAAAGAGTCTTGACTAGAACTCATGAGGCAAGCTAATATATACAGGTGGAAGTGAGTCCAGCATGACCAGTTCATTATTGACTAAGTTATACATAAAATTGTATTTATTGATTGTTCTAATAAATTATGCATATTCAAGTATTCATATTTTTTATTACTGATGGTTGGAGTCTGCGATCCAGACCAAACGCAACAGTTAGTTTCTCATAAAATTACATGGCACTCAAGCATCAAATGACAAATTGCTCTAGAAATTAATCCAAAAACTCATAGCACTGGAGCTCCGTCAGTTTATCATGATGCTAACCCACACAGAACACTTAAAAAGAAAAAGGTACACAAATATTGATTACATAAGTACGAATATTAAATTTCTTCTTAAAGGCAAGTAGACTAATTCGGTAATACAAGTGATGATGCTCATTCACTAATGCCATGGCCGAGAGTGAATATTATATATCAAATCATAAATAATTGCCTTTTATTTTACAGTTTTCAAAACCATTACAAAATAATTTAATACGTTGCATGTGTAACATAGAAAAATTAACAGAAAAATTATAGTTCTATATCCAAACTTTAAATCATTTCTTACAATATCAAGTAAAAGTAGAATAAATTTTTAATAAGATCTCATTAAATAGTAACGAGATTCAGTTATTAAAACTGTATAGTGTATTATGAAATATGCAAAATAAAGCTTTCGATTTTAAATTTATTTAAAAATCATTAAAATATAGAACTGATAGAAAAGAGTTATTAAATTAACTTCCGACTAAGCATAATGAAGGCTATTTATTTATTTAAATACACGATTTTTTATAAAGAAAATGTAATTTCCTAAATTTGCATTTTTTTAAATTTATGATTTAAAATTAATTCATAATCGCTTTTTTACTTTCTTAACATTTTTTTATCCTTTTCTTAAACTAGTAAACACTTTGCTTGACATGTTTTGAATATTTTTCTACAAATTTTGAAAGAATAACATTACAGAAAAAGTTCAAATTTTAAAATAATTTTCTAAATTTATTAAAGGTTATTTAAAATAAAAATAAAATTGTAGAAAATGCATCTAGTTTTTTAAAATATGCGTGCATATATGTGATATATATTGTATTATCATTTTTCTGCCCAAGGAATTCTATTATTATTAATAGTTTCAATACAGGTTTTTAGTTTTAAAATAAGATTTTGTGAATATAAAACGCTTTATATCAAATTGAGATTACGTTAATTATGAAATTGAAAATTTAGATTTGATAATGTAATTTTCTTAAAGTTGGATATTGTAGGTCCTATTATAATTTTTTTGTGTTATCTCAAATTATAATATATATTATAATTTGATATTTTATAATTTGAGATAACACAAAAAATAAAAAAAAGAACTAAAATAATTACAATATATGATAAAAAGAAAGTATTGTATGAGGGAAGATTAGTATTAATTTACTAAAATGATTATAAAGTTTTGCTAACAACTGAAATAAAAACACGCAAAAAAAAAAACATGGTTACAGTAGTGATAAGAAAGAGACTAAATGCCAAGTAGTTGCAAAAAAATCTGCAAAAAAAAGGAATGGCATTGGTGTCTGTTTTTTATTTTATTTTTTCAAGTTTGGAGAGAAAGAGAGATTTATATTTTCTTGATAATCTGATTGAAGACAAAGTGATACTTTAGATATCAAAAGGTAAAGATTAGAATACAAGGAAAGAAACCCTTGCTAATACTGTATTTGCATACTCAGGCATTGTCCACATTAATACTGAAATATATCTATATAATTCTTTATTTGTAATAATGATCAAACCAAGTACTTCTCAATGTTAAATAACTTGTGATTAAGCCTTAGAAAACCCTGATTACATTTGTCAATTAACATCATTCTTCAAAAGAAATAAAATCAAAATTGAGAAGGATCTAATTTACAAAGGTCAGCTTTTATGTTAAACGTAAGGTAAAGGATGCTTATTTGATAGCAGAAGACTCCTTCACCATTAATCATAAAGAAGCATGTTTTGCTATATCAAAAAGACAGGTTAATTGACTCATTTGCATAGAGTTTGCATATTTTACATATAAAATGATTCCAATGAATGAGTTATAACAGGCTATGATTATGAAAAATACATTTTCTTGAAAGCGCTAAGCCATTTTAATTGATTAATTGCTATTAATTTATATAGCTTTATGTTATAAGTGTGATAGCACTATTTAATATTATTATTTTGATTTGAAAAAATCTGGAACTTTATCTCTTTGCTTAGACAATTACCTTGTAGACCCAGGTTTGAGTTTGAACCCTTCCTTGATTTTATTAAATTTCCACCATTTAGCATTGATTTGTAACTCATGGAGAAACACCTTAAATATTCACAAACTTATTAAGTTAATTTAGCACTATTTTAATATTATATAATTTGAGAAGAAGTAAATAAAAATAGGCTCTGTCTAAATTTAACAACTATTTTATTAAACAAATATATAATTAAGAAATTTATTACTCACAAAATAATAAAACAAATGATGATTAAAACAGTATGTCAAACAAATACTTTATGAAAATACTAAAGTATTATTTCATTTACCATTCATAAGCATGGGATTATGTATGATTGATAATTATACTTTAATATTTCAAATAACACATAAAAAATAATATTTAAAAAAAATCTAACTATATATTTTACACATGATGAGAATAAGATTTATAAAAGTTGTTTATTAGAAAAAAAATTATTTACATGGATATTTAATAAGAAGAGGCTGAATTGAATTTTAAAATCTTACCAGTATTATGTGCATATAAGAAATTCAAAGTTTTTATGTACCTCATTATAAATGAATAATAACTTAAAATATCTTTATCTTTTTTATTGCATTGCCAAATTCAAATAATATTAATGATCAGATATTTTACGGTAATATCTCCACACTAAAACTCCAATATATTTCTTTCTTTATTTATTTCTATACTTAGCACTTTCAATGGAACTATACCTTGAACATTGAGTACTAGATAAAAGTTTAGATTAGCTCACTTTAACATAATTAATAGTTATAAATTCAAAAATTAAAAATTCTGGCAGTGTTTTATGCTGATCTCAGTTTAATCTCTTGAAACTGTTGTGTTAGATAGCCACTTGTGATCCTGAGTAATTCATGTGATTTATTTAAATAACATAAATCTCATCAGAAATAAAATTTCTACAGATGGAATAATGATTACATTATTTCAGACATTAGTTTGAGTAGAAACTATATTTCTAGATTATGTCCTTTGACAAAATTGACAATATCATTTCATTTATATGACAATAACATGTTACCCACCAAATAAGATCACACAACTTTTTCACCTCACATTTAGCATTTTCAATAAAAAAAAAAAACAATCTAAACTATTATTTACTAAAAGCATAAACAATTACACTATCGGCAGCAGGTGACAATGCTAAACAAATTCTTAGACTACTTTTTAATTATCAGGATCACACATCCACATCCAGCAACCAATTAGGGTTTGTTAAATGCCTATAACTTGCAATAAACAAATCTTGAATATGCTAAAATATATTGCTGTCACCATCATGTCATGTCATAATTTTTCAGATTAATTCTTTAATTCATCCTTCAAGTAAACATTTAAGTTTCAGATCTAATGATTAATTTAAAAAAAAACAAGTTCTGATGATTTTGTGTAAAGAATGAGATGGAATTTTTTAAAAAAGGAAAAAAATAGAAGGCTTCTCTGTAATAATGTTAGTAATTCATGATAAAAAATGTTATGCTCATTAAATAAATAATTAGTGAACTTAAGGGGGGGGAGGAACAAATGAACACAAAAGGCTATTTAGAAAAGTAACAATTAGACTTCTCAAATCATATTTGTTTTTGAAGTAAGTAAAGATAAAATAGCTAACTGCAAGCAAAGTCCTATCTAGTAGCTCTTCACAAAAACAGTGCAAAAGTATGTATTATCACATTTTATCAAGAACTGAATAGTGAGAGACTGAACTGTTTTTCATTTTGTAATAATCTTTTAGAAAAGAATGTAATTTAGTTATGGCCAACATTTATTGGATTAAATGAATTTATCACTCTCACTGTGGGACAAAAAAACTGATGATATGGCTTTGATTAAATCTAGTAGGTATAGGAAAGTAAATGTTACCACTATTATGAAGTAATTTAGGTTTTGAGCTAATTTAATTATAAGCAATAGCAACTCCTAACATAGCTGATTAATGAAGAATAATTACAACATAATAAATTCAACCTCTAATTTTACAATAAACTATTAATTAGAAGATCACTAATTATGACTTGTGTAAATTCATAATATTAAGTAATTATTCTGAACAGTATCTGAAGAAAACATTAAATCATGAGTTTATATAGAATCTCTGTAATTTAAACTATAAATTAATATACACTTTTACTATAAAATAGCTAACAAATTAGTTCCAAATTTATTTTTATCCCAACTCCAGGTCTTTATATGTTTTCAGGCACAATTTATCTTCATTCCAATCAATTATAAATCTAATAATCAGTAGACAGTTGGTAATATTGAAATTATATTTACATCACCAGACTAGTTTCTATTTTATGATATTTTTTCAACAAGGTTTAGAATTTAAAATCAAAACAAATGCACTTATACACTGGCAGTCACCTTTAATGTTTTTAAAAGCTAAAAATTTAACATTCAGACAAGACATGAACTCAAGACAACTTTCATATATATTCATAAGTAAGAAATTAGTCTTTGGATGTGAAGGTAATAATGCTATCATTAAAAAATATTGAGTATTCAAATTTACAATAGATGTCTCTACAATAGAATGATGAGAACTATTATTGTCAGCATATGTTAAGTTTAAAGAGAGAAAATTATATTTTTGTAACTCCTTGTATATATTTAATAAAATAATAGTATATAAAAATTAGTCATATTTTATGGCTTTTTTTTTTTGTAGTTTTATGATAAATTAGAGTGCTGTAACTTGCTACATTATATAGATATATTTAATATCTATGCAATGTAGATAATCTGATTTATATTGTTTGTACATCTATATTTTACTACATTCAGCATACTCTTTGCTTATAAAAATAAAACTGTAACTCTACTTCTAACATACAGAGCTACATTAATATAAACTCATCAGTTATTTTATAAGTATAACTGTTAATGACCAAATTAATTATTAAAATATGAATTCTATTTTATATCTATGATTATTTATATTTGACATTAATAAATCTATGCTCTGGAAAACTCAACAAAAAGCTAATCAGTAGGGACATAAACTTTTAAGAGGTCTTAGATGTAGTAATCAACTTTAATATTGTATTTTAGAACCATCTGCTGTAATTTGAGTAATCAATGAATATTAGAAAATTATTCCAAACATTACTATAATGTATAACTGTTGATTTTAATTGGGGAGGAATATTGTCTATCCCATAGTCAGACCCTACTCTGAGGATTTGATATAGAATATTACAATAACTAGACCTCCAAATGTTGAATCTAAGCTAGAAGAGTTAGGAGGTGTTTTGTTTAGATAACATACTATTACAATTTGTATCATATCATTATAAGCAGTACAATGAATTGTAGATCATTTGAAATTTGGGCTATTTCAATATACAATAAAAAAAACTTCTGAAGTGGCTCAAATAATGCATATATAGGGAGAATATTACATATTGAAGATATAATGACAGAAAAAATGAAAATTAGACTTATGTTAAGATGTTTACTCTGAACTCTTTATTGGTCATATATTTAAGCTTCCTTTAGACAATGAACTTATTATATATACATGTATATTTCAGCAGTATATATTATTCTTTCACTATTTCAATCTTACTTACTGCAAGCTTTAGTAAACAATAGATGTCAGGTTATGTACTTAATAAATCATTATCCTCTGCTATCCTATTCAATATTCCAGATTAATTTTGAGCTTATGGCTTTCAATGAGGAGCTTTGGGTCTTGTAACAGTACATCTGGACATTTAGGATCTAACACATCTTTCTTTCAGTTACTATCATTTACCTCTATGTTATACTATCAAGCTATCAGTCCAAACTAAAAACCATTGCTTGTGCAGTCAGAGCGCGCTAAAACCAGTTCAGTTTCTATATATTATGTGTCCTTTACTATAGGTATCTCTATCCTGTGGCCAAGATTTGGTATAAAGTCCTGATATAAGTATGACTGCATGGAAAATATACACAAAAAGATTAATACAATGCCCCTAATAATCATGGATAACAAAATTAAATTTTTCAGTCAATAAATATTATAAAATTTACAGGCAAGTGGGTTTTTGATATTATATTCTCCTTTTTAATCAGAATTGCTAGACTTTTTATCATTTAATATTACAAATAGTTATTAGTCAGATTTATTTACTTCAGCAATCATACCATTTATTGCTCGCTTTTGATTTTTAATTTACGGATTATCGATAAATAGTTTGTCCGGTTTTATTTTTTAGGAACATTATTTATTTTACTAACACAATTGTAAAGAATTCTTATAATAGACACATTTTCCCGCAATTCTTTATTATATTTAGTACATGATTAATATTTATTCATACAATAATAGGAAGTAAATCTATTTAAATTATTTTATTACTTTATCAAAGAGTAAACTGTTTCTAAAAATATCTGAAATGAAATAAAGCAAATAAAAAAAAATACTTGTGGAAAGTTTCTATTTCTAAATTTACAATAATAGGTTTACAAAAGTTATTTGAGCAATATAATAAACAATACTGTTTGAATAACTTAATCATTCTATAATTTGATTTTCTACGTACATTAATCTTATTGAAAACAAAAATTAAAGTCTTTATAATTTTTATTTATTCATTTTCCTTTTATTAATTAAAATCTATTATAATGTGGACAAAGAATCAATTATATAATATTTATACTACTTCTAATGACATTTAGGAATTAAGAATAAATAAATGTAAAGATTATATAACAATAAATGGAACTTCTTTATTTTCATAATATCATCATTAATTTTCCAACTATTATCGATTCACTGCGGAATGAAGGTCTCTCTAAGTTCGACGCTGTATACTCAATTTCTAGCGTCTCTTCTCCACATCACCCCAGCACCCTTTCTCATTTTATCCATTCATCTCACACGTGGTCTCTTTCTAGGTCTTTTACATGATAATAAGTGACTGCAAGCATATATACTAGTCATACCAAATAATAGCAAATAAAATCAAGTCGTACATACATGACTGAACTTGATATACTAGTCATATGATTATACTGCAGACTCTAGTACTTCTGCATAAACATTGGTTATACATGAGACAATATAAATGGCTAAGCATGTTAAAGGTTTAACAAATCTGTCTAGTTATTTGATGATAGTTTCTTATAAAAATAAAAAATTGATGAGAAAAATATATTAGAGCATTTTATGTATTATACAAAGTTTAGCAAAATGATTTCTAATAAATGATTTGGCATAAAAGATTTAATTTTTGTCAAGCGTTGGTAGCCGAATGGTCAGCACAGCTGCCTTACAAGCAGTTGTCCTGGGGTCACAGGTTCACTTCCTGGCCAATGCTTTGGCACATAAAAAAAATTTTCATTTGACAAACATGATAATAAGAATTTGTACTTGTTTCATCTTTTTGAATCTTGAAAAATATGGATAGAGATTGGAGAGAATAGAGACTTTTTTTTTAAATCTGAATATCTAACAAAAGATAATTCCTTAAACTAAATTCTCTTTTATGAAAAAGCTGGCACTTTAGTAGTGATCCCTCCTAGATGAAGATAATTTATTTAGAAACTGTTTGTTGGAATCTGCTTATACTGCCAGTGAATACTTACCTGGAGCAGGTATTCACAATATTTTCAAGAAGTCAATCATGAAACATTTGTCATCAGCATTTGGGCACTATAGAGAAATTTCACAAACATTGTATTAAGTACCAACTATACCAAAACAAAAATTTTGCATGCACTGTGTTAATATAAAATACACCAAAACAAAAAGAAAATTTATTTTTATAATTAAATAAAGTTTACCATATTTATGAATTTCATTGAAAAATCTTGATTAGGCATTTTTAAAGTTAAACAAAAGAATTGTGTTAGATCATCAAAGTTCTTGTGATTGTTAATGTGAAAAATAAATACATTTAGATGTATGAGGAGTATCCCCAAATAACTGGAATTGTTTTCTGCTTTGTGTGTCTGTTGTAGTATATTCTTCTGCTGTTCCAAACTTCTTGCAGGAATCCTTCTGCATCATGGTGCACCATAGCACATTTTTCTATAAAGTGTGGTTCACATATTTGGTAATTTTTGTAATGACTAAAAAGATTAAATAATGTGAAATTCTGTTTTCACTTACAGAAAATGGTAGGAAAATAGTTGTAATGCTTGAAACAGATTATAAGCAAGCTGACCTCAGAAAAACACAAGTTTATGAGTGATTTAATTGAAATGTTAAATTCACCACATCCCTAAAAAGTGTACCAAGTAAAGTCCAAAGGTTATGCAAAAGACTTTTTCTCTCTGACTTAGTTTGTAATGAACAAGCATATTATGTTTTGAAACATTTACATGATGCAGTAAAATATAAACTTCTCATTTTGTGGCAAAGAAAGGAGTGTAAGCTTCACCCCAACAAAATGTCATCTCAAAACCTTGAGTATGAAATACTTTTGAATTAAATTCAGCATGACCCAATCATCCTTATTTACTTGATCTCACTTTATGTGATTTTTTAAAATATCTCAAATAACAATGAGTGTCAATTTTTTCAGACTTAGAAGTAGTGAAAAAATGTTGAAGGCATTGAAAGGCATCACTTTACAAGTGTTTACAGATTATTCTGAAAAATGAAAACCAAGTTTAAACTGGCGTATTGCATAAATGGAGAATAATTTGAAAGAGATTAAATTTATGACATTTAAAAATAAATGAACAATATTACAAAATTCTGGTTACTTTCAGTATCCCCTCATATCATTAGTTCCAAAATGATTTTTTCTAGATTCTAAGTTTTTTTTCAAAAATTTTAATATGACTGTACAGTTCATTAATTAATTGATTTTCCTTCTGCAATTTTAAAGTAGGATCATTAAATAGTTGATAAACAGCGCAATAGAGCATAGGAAATGTGATCATGTGATGCTTAATGGTTTAATCATTAAATAGGTGATTTTATTTATGACAATTGCAAGCTCACTTATTCACTGCCCTATATGGATTGTACGATAGTAGAGAACTTTGGAAATCAAGGTCCATAATCCAGATTAATTTTCAAATTTCTTATGAACTCCCAAGCAATAAAATCATTTAATTATTTATTTTAATTGACTTTTTATTTTTTTCGGCACAGGAACAAGTTTGCCTTTCACTTCTAAGATGCATTTCCCATTTGCAAGGAATAAACAGTTTAATCCTATTTTCTATGCTAAGATTTAAATTCTAAAAAATTTTGAAACTGATTATGGATAAATGTTTGGAATTTTATAAAACTGACACTTGAAATAATAACTGGCATAATATTTTCAAGTTTTATTGAATTGGTACATACAGTTTCTTGAAAGAACATGACAATGAATTAACAGAAAATCATTGAAAGTAGTTTTATTAAGAAATAAAATAAAATTGCAATATTGAATATTTCTATAGTCTAACCTTTACTACATTACTCTCAAGCAAGGTAGGGACTGATTTCTATCTGTTTCCAAAACCTTGTGGAAGGATAGAAACCAGACTCTACTTTGTGAGAGAATGGTATAGCGAAGCCGAACTACAGAAATATTATTTATTATTGGAAAATCTCTAGTCTAATAAATGACTAATAAAAATTATTAATGTACTTTTATTAAGTGATTTGTGCCAAAGTTGGGAGAACAGCATGTTTGACATTTATTTAAACTGTAGTAATCTATCTATCTATCTATCTATCTATCTATCTATCTATCTATCTATCTATCTATCTATCTATCTATCTATCTATCTATCTATCTATCTATCTATCTATCTATCTATCTATCTATCTATCTATCTATCTATCTATCTATCTATCTCTCTATCTATCTATCTATCTATCTATCTATCTATCTATCTATCTATCTATCTATCTATCTATCTATCTATCTATCTATCTATCTATCTATCTATCTATCTATCTATCTATCTATCTATCTATCTATCTATCTATCTATCTATCTATCTATCTATCTATCTATCTATCTATCTATCTATCTATCTATCTATCTATCTATCTATCTATCTATCTATCTATCTATCTATCTATCTATCTATCTATCTATCTATCTATCTATCTATCTATCTATCTATCTATCTATCTATCTATCTATCTATCTATCTATCTATCTATCTATCTATCTATCTATCTATCTATCTATCTATCTATCTATCTATCTATCTATCTATCTATCTATCTATCTATCTATCTATCTATCTATCTATCTATCTATCTATCTATCTATCTATCTATCTATCTATCTATCTATCTATCTATCTATCTATCTATCTATCTATCTATCTATCTATCTATCTATCTATCTATCTATCTATCTATCTATCTATCTATCTATCTATCTATCTATCTATCTATCTATCTATCTATCTATCTATCTATCTATCTATCTATCTATCTATCTATCTATCTATCTATCTATCTATCTATCTATCTATCTATCTATCTATCTATCTATCTATCTATCTATCTATCTATCTATCTATCTATCTATCTATCTATCTATCTATCTATCTATCTATCTATCTATCTATCTATCTATCTATCTATCTATCTATCTATCTATCTATCTATCTATCTATCTATCTATCTATCTATCTATCTATCTATCTATCTATCTATCTATCTATCTATCTATCTATCTATCTATCTATCTATCTATCTATCTATCTATCTATCTATCTATCTATCTATCTATCTATCTATCTATCTATCTATCTATCTATCTATCTATCTATCTATCTATCTATCTATCTATCTATCTATCTATCTATCTATCTATCTATCTATCTATCTATCTATCTATCTATCTATCTATCTATCTATCTATCTATCTATCTATCTATCTATCTATCTATCTATCTATCTATCTATCTATCTATCTATCTATCTATCTATCTATCTATCTATCTATCTATCTATCTATCTATCTATCTATCTATCTATCTATCTATCTATCTATCTATCTATCTATCTATCTATCTATCTATCTATCTATCTATCTATCTATCTATCTATCTATCTATCTATCTATCTATCTATCTATCTATCTATCTATCTATCTATCTATCTATCTATCTATCTATACTGAACAACAATAAAGATATGTGTAAGAGATTATGGTCTGGGATAACTGATGAAATATGAATCTTTGGGATAGATCTTTTTCTCATGTTTTTGGTCATGTTTATGATTATGTCACTGATCACATGATTATGATTACATTCTGGTCACATTTTTATGATTACCTTCTTCCACAAGGTTTTAAAAGTGGATAGAAACCAGTCCCTATCTTGCATGGGAGTGGTGCAGTGAAAATTAAACTACAAAAACATTATTCATTATTGGATAATCTCTAGTATAATGAATGATTAATAAAAGTTATTAAAACTGCAATATTTTTAAATGTTTTGATTTTTAAAGAATATAGTAATATGCTTCATTCCTTCATAAATATTGTATAAGATATTCTTCCTGATTAGCAAGAATTTTTGCAACAAGTCATTTTGATGGAAACAGAATTGAAACTGTAAGTAAACATTTTAAATTTAAATCGTCGATTTTCATCTGTTGATTATTTGAGGAATCACTTACTAACACAAAATATCAACTGGAAGAAAACATGAGTGAATATAAAATAAACAACATGAAACACTTTAATAAAAGTTATAATGTTGATTTAATCATGAAGCTGAAAAAATGTGTATTAGTAAAAAATCATAAAAGGTCACATAGAAAGTAAAACGCTTCAGATGGTCATCAAATTTCAGTTTGTTCATGATTACTTTAGATTACAGAAAAAGAGATCATTGCTATCTAAGAAGAGGCCAATGGATTGCATATGATCATGTTACATGAGAACTTAAAATAGTGAGAATTATATTAAAATTTCTAATTAAAAAAAAGGTTAATGAAAATTGTCAAATTTTTAAAATCAACATAATCTTGAGTAAAATTAAACTATGTAAAAAAATAGATAAAGATGAAACACATATAATTAATAATAATTGCATCTTAGCATTATGGGAGATAAAAAACTTTTAAATAGTCTACAGTAGGGCAAAGGCCTTTCTAACAGCTCTTTGTAAAAGAATGCCTTTAAGCTGTACAATTAATTGTAGTGATTAGACGGTGAATTTAAAGGTTAAAGATCTATGGATTGCAGCTCAATTCTGTTACTTCTGCTGACTGAGCACCATATTTTACTGACTGACTAGTAATTAGATTACTTTAGTTTGCTTTGGTTCAGATGAGTAATAATGGAATATGCACATGTTAGTTCTTTCCACACATACACATTTAAAATACTAAAAATCACACATGATATAAACTTACATAAACTAGCTTTTATTTAAATTTTGGAAGTGATAATAATTAGAGTAAAAGAAAAGTAACAAAAGGAGTGCAAATTCAAAAACATATAATCATTTTGTTACATTAAAAAATAAATAACTTTTACATGACAGAAAAATTAATTTAAAAAACTAGGTTAGTTATTTCTTAGGCATCAGTTCTAAAATAAAAGGCATTCTTGAATAAGTTAAAAAAGAAATATTAAAGAAA
Organism: Epiperipatus broadwayi; assembly: GCA_028023455.1. Taxonomy (NCBI): domain Eukaryota; kingdom Metazoa; phylum Onychophora; class Udeonychophora; order Euonychophora; family Peripatidae; genus Epiperipatus; species Epiperipatus broadwayi. Next base: position 2,668,257 of record JAQFVV010000154.1, read on the forward strand.
CAGCATGTAGTATTAAAAGAAACATCTAGAGATAGAAGGACTTGGGCAGGTCCCAATACTCAATGATATAAGGCCAGAAATGGGATTTCGGGATGTTTAAAAACCATCTCAGTTTTAATTATAATAAGCCTTCAATAGAACTATAAAATTTGTAAGTGGTTATCTATTAACATTGTACTATTGGTTAAATCTTGCATCTAATTTCATATTTAACTTTTTATATTCAATATATATCACAAACTTCTATACTTTGGTGAATTCTTTTATTGATTTATTCTTTCAGATTTCTATTTTTGAATCCATGATTGAAGTTTGTTTGAGAAATCTGGACAGTATATTTAATGTTACTGTCTAGGAACTAATGGTGAAATAAGCACTAAATTAAAATTAGAAGCTGAACAGTGCAATATTCACTTAAAATTGAAATTACATCTTAAAAAAAATTTTGCATGCCATGAATCACCAGAAATTCTGTTGTTGGAAAACAGCATAGGGTTTACTTCTGCTGAATTTGAAGCTTTCTTAGACATATAGAATATGAACCCCACCATATTGTCATAAATCAAATGAGCTGTTCAGCAGACTGTGATAATATGCAAGAAGCCATAAATTTTTTAATGCTTCACCAGCATATTATTTCATCCTCAGTCATTAAAAATTATGTACAGAGATACTTATAGGCAGAAAAAGCTTTGATTGCACCAGGAAAAAAACACAAGATGCTAAGTCAATAAAAAATACTACTGATGATGGAAGCAAAGTCTGGATACTAATAGGCAGAAAAAGCTTTGATTGCACCAGGAAAAAAACACAAGATGCTAAGTCAATAAAAAATACTATTGATGATGGAAACAAAGTCTGGATATGTCTCTATAAGGTGTGGATAAAAAAAGGTCACTAAAACAATATCAGATCAGATAGAGAAAATCTAAACAAAATCAGTAATTTGTTTTCATCATCATATTGACTTCATTAAAAAAAACTGGACAGATGCTAACACTGCTGAGAACAAAAAAATTGTCCCCAGCAAATTAACTGCACCAGATGAAAACAATATAGATTCTCAAAATAGTGAAATGGAGGATACAACTAAACAGGCAAATGATGTGATACTTGGTTGAGGAGATGCAAAAAGAATACCCCAAATATACAAATGGAAAAATAAACATTGCTGTAATAGATGGCTACCTGGGTATTTAAAAGATCACATGTAGGACTATGAAAAAACATAGGGTACTTTCGAGTGAGTATGGGTAATACTCTGATTCAGTTATGTGAATGTTAGCTATTCACATACATATATATTTAAAATGTTAAAAAGCATATGGGTTATAACTTAATATATATTTAAATTGTGTAATAATAATTAAAATAGGAGATTAATAATAAAAGGAATGTAAAATTTAAAATCACATAATCAAGTTATGCAATTAAACAATATAAAATGACTTAGAAAAACGAATTAACAAGACATAGTTATTACTAAGATAACAATCTTAAAATAGAAAATAAAGACATTCTTTTCTTGGATAGATATATCTATTAAAAAGTGATTAAGCCACAAACCAGAAAAGAGGGCAGCACTTCAGGAACTTCAAACTAAAAGAAAAATCTAGAGAATAAAGTATTTGAAATGGTCTTAATATAAAGTGATATTCCAGCTAAAGATCATAAGTGAGATCTAGAGATGTTTAAAAGTCTCTTGATCTTAATTACAATTTTAGTAAGCCTTCAGACAGAACTGCAGAATTTGTAAATAGTTATCTATTGATATTGTATTATAAGTTCAATCTTGTATCAAATTTTATTTTTAACATATTACTAATATCTAACTTTATTATATTAAATAATTATACTGAACTTCTACAATCTGGTGGACTTTTTTTAATGATTTATGTTTTTGTTCAGATTCCTTATTTGAAGCTCAAATGCAATTTTTTTGATGGATTCAGATATAGAATTTCATAGAACAGTTACTTTACTCATTAATCTGTCCAATACCCAGCTGCTGAGGATTTTTTGATAAATTAATTGTTAGTTATGAACCAATTACCTGCAAAAAAAAAAGATAAGCCTGATTATAATAGAAAGTTTATGATGTAATTTCTAAAATTAAAAATCTCGAATAAATTGCATTAATTAGCATGTAATAACAAAGTAATACCAATAATAATCGATTGCCTTGTTTGATCATAATATTTCTTTACAGGTGTTATCACTATCAACTGAAGGCCCAAGAAATTGACTTTTAATTAAGTTAATAAATGTACTTGCCTTGATGTAAGATATGTATAGCTCTGGATCAATCAGGCCAAGACCTCCTTTTTCTTTTGGCATCTGCAAGGTTGATATTGAGATCCATCTTGAAGCTCTGTCCCAGACATATTTCTTTGCAATCTGGTTTATTCTGAGTATTGATTTGTTATGGAGGGTTACCTAGGGTTCACAGTATGCCAAAATCCCTGAAACAATGGAATTAAAAATTAACATAATTTAAGTGATGAAAAATTACTTAGTTCATCTTCAATTTTTGTTATAATTAATTTATTCAAGTAAGTGTTCATTTTAGTCTTGGACATATATAATGGTATGCCCAAGAAAGCAGATAGGAGTGCCATAAAGTTAGATGGCATTTTTTTACCTGTAGCTAACTGCCAGGCTGCAGACTTCATTGGTTGAATAATTGAGCCAGTTTCAGCCTGAAAATTTTCTAAGATATTCATCACAACTTGGATATTATAGCTGTTTTGAAATATTATTATAATATCATCAATGAATGCTGTAACAGCTACCTGATATCCCAGGTGTGAAAGACAAAGGCCAGGAATGAGATTCTCAATCTTATTAACAAGCGGGTCTATATAAACTGCAAACAGAAGAGCCTCCTTGTAAAATACCCCTCTTAGGAATAAAAATCTGATCTTCTCATAAAGTTTTTAAGAAAAATTCTACTATTTTTAATATAAACAAAGGCAAACTCTCCATACAGTAGTGCTGTGTGATATTTTTAATATAGTTTTAAACTGCATTCACCAACCAAAGGTGATCTGGGATTAAAAGATGGAGGGACTGAATTAAATGTGGCCAATGGACCAGATTAAAAGCAGCCCTAAAATCTATTTCGATAGCATAATATTGAGTTAAGTTTAAATCCCTGGTATATTTAATAGCCTCGTGAATTTTTAAGGCAGCATTTATTGCACTGTGAATTTTTAAGGCAGCATTTACTGCACATTTACCTTTAATGGAATGGTGAGTGGAAGATATTCTAGTATTGATAAGGTGATGTAATTTTTTCAAGAGAATCCTAGCCAGAATCTTTGAATCAATATTTTCTACAGAAATATGTCTTAGTTCATCAATTGTTGGACTTAGCACTAATTTGTTTTTTTTAAGGCTAAATTATTACTCTGTTGCTAATAAAGGACCACTCAATTTTCTTATAACACAACTGATTAAAAAATCTCCACATTGCAAATCTGAGAGCATAGTCAAGTTGTTTATAAACAGAGGCTAGGATTGGGTCATTCACCATTATTTATTGTACCTTGAGGATATTAATTTCATCTTGAATATTCTGATTTGAAATATACTCTTTCTGTTCCCCAGTTATGATACTACTATAATCATCAATGAAACCTGTACTTACACCAAATTTTATTTTTAAATTTTCAAATATGTAATTATCAACATAGATTCCAGAGGCAATGCCATCATCATCTTTGGTGATACTGTAAATATCTCTAGAATGGGGGCTATATAATTTAGCATAGTTTATCATGGGTTTTGATAATTTACTCAAGTTAGAAATTAATTTCCTGAGCCATATTGTATGAGCGTCTTGATGCATATGTTGATATAAGCTGTTGTATTCATCTTGTAAATTATTTATCAATTGATGTGATTAGGTCTGAGGTATCTTTTTTAATTTTAAACCAAGCAATACAGGGTGGTAGGCCTGAACATTTTGTATAATAATTAATGATAGTTAAGATAACAGATAATTGATCAATCGAGAGCAAAACACCATCTCTTACATTTCTCTTAATAGAAAATCTCTATTGATTTCTGATTTGATAATAGTTATAAAGAACTAACTTTACACAGATGTAATCTGAAAATCCAACCAGAGATGTATTAATAGTTGACTCATTGAGATTATGCCCTGACACAAAGAAAAGGTATATAAGAGATGAGAATCTGCTACTAAACAAAGTATATGCATTATCTGGATATTTTTCATGCAATGGATATAGTGAAATTTCTTTCATTTTATTTTGTAATGCAATAGGAAGAGATCGGAATGTACAATTAAGGTCACCATCCAGAATTATAATCCCTAGTTTTTGTAAGAATCTATTGTGAACATTATGGATTATATTTACAATATCATTACCCTTAGCTACAGAGTATACAACAATCAGATAGTGCAAGACTGCCTGATAAACTAAGGAAAACACAATATAGTTTGTTTGTAAAGACAATAATAACTGAATTTTTTCAATCTCTGAATGCATATATATTAAAACCGCAGTGCCCATAAGCAGGTCTATCATTAGGTTTAAAAAGCAAAAGGTTCTGTTGAGATAATTTATCAATTATATAACCAAGTGTATTATGGTTAATTTTAATCTCAGTTAAAATTACTATTTCATATTTTTCTTTAGATAAATAGTCAATAATTTTATCAACTTTACCTGGACTATTTAATCTTCTAATATTAAGAGTTAGTATACTGAGGGATTTGTTCATAATTATTGGATCCACACATATATCACTTATAGTTTCATTCATCAATTCATTTGTATCATTGTGATAACCAATTTTGATATTAAACTCAGAATTACTACCCAACTGATCTAGCATCATAGGGTTATTCTCGATAATATTAGTATTTCTGTCAACTCCTTCTTCTGTATTAATTCTAGTATCAGTATTGTTATAAACACATTCAGTAACAGTATCACTATTGACCTCTATTCCTTCACCAAAATTTATATTAGAATTTTTATTGTTGTTAATACACCCAGTATCACTGGGGCAAACCGACTCATCAACTTCTTGAGCAAAACTATTTACATAAGATGATACTTCAGCAGGCTCAGAAGATTGGCTGGGACTCACATCAATGTCATCACCATCACAAAAATCATTATCAATATTTTGATAATATTACTATCTACGATATCTGCCCACATCTTAACATTATTAGTTCCACCCAAATAATTGCTTCTATCGAACTTATTACATTTTACACAATTTTGAGTCATACATATTGCAGCTATATGACCAACTCTGTTGCATTTAAAGCACAGAGTGATTCTTCCTTTCAATATAATAGAAATTGGCATTTGGTCTTTGAACAACCTATGTGGTAGTTGATCTCTCACAATACCTTTTTTTAGCTTGAGGATACAACCTTCCATGAGTTTGTAGGAATTTGGAAAGAGATACCAGTGGTCATCTCTCTTTCCAATGTAATTACTTTGGCATAACTGGCTAATTGGGTTTTAAAGAACTCTACATTAAAGTTAGGGTGTGTGTGTAAAACCCTACCAAATACTAAAGGGTTAGGGTCTTTTGATACATAATATATCTTATGCCCTTGCACCTCTTTTATTAGACTTTCCACTAGATCTTTGTTCTTTATTAAAATATTTGATAGAAATAAAACCTCTTGTTGGGAAGAATACAGTGTGCTTAATTGATTGTATTAAACCATTATTACTCGACAAGATTAGATACTCATTTAAGTCAGGCCTGTCTAAGATGTGCTCACTGTTTTTGTCATTTGTTTGAATTATCAAACTAAAAATGGAAGTATTATGAGACATGCAGTTAATAAAAATCTTTTTCCAATATGAGTTTAACTTTATGAAAGTTTTTGAGGATAGACGCGATAACGGTTGAGCATGCGATAATTTATCATTCAGTTCGGCGAATTGCGTCAGTTTGTTAATATTTTCAGCTGATTTATTTGATTCAATTTTATCATCTAATAACTTTGTGTTATTGCTGGTATTATTTTGTTTGTCAGATTGATTTTCATTAATCTTAGTTTGAAAATGCTCGTTGTAGCTATCAGTTCTTTTTTTGTGCCTACAGAGGATGTTCCAATCAGCTCCTTGATAAGCTTCAACATTATCATTTAAGTTCATCAACTCTGGGAGACCAGCACTGGCAACAGTGGATGAGGTAGCATATCTTACTGTTTTAGGATTTATTTTCATATCTACACCATTTGGAGAAGTATTACATTCAGGGGTGCTAATTAATTCAAGGTTACTAGTTACTTTTCTTAATTTTAGCCTAATATTGTTATTGTTAGTAGAAGACAGCTGTATGTTTGAACTGCCATTTTCTGTCATACTAACATTGGCTTTTTGTTCAGGCGAGTAGAGACATATTGAGCTCCCTCATTATTATAATTATCTTTTAACTCACTCATCTTATCTTCATAGGTCTTTTTGCCTTTTTTCCCATTGGGAAATTGTGCCGAGTTAAATATAATATAAATTTTTGACAACTCCAGAAACTTCACAACAAAGTGTAATGCTGAGCATGCACTCTCATTTGATCATAATATCGTTGCCTAGTTACTTGCACTACCTGCAGCAGAGAACTTAACATACACACATATTTGCATTTATAATGATGGGAGAACTTGAAATGAGAGTTAAATACAGAATTTTAATGTTAAAAAAAAATCTCATAGAAAATGGAATTTTTAAAAAAGTTTGTAAAATGTTTGTTTAGAACAAAAACAAAAAACCCAGATTATTAAATAGAAAGAAAACAATAGATAAATAAATCAACTGAGAATAATTATTAAAAAAAAAAAAGCATTAAAAAATAATAATAATAAATAAAATTCTAAAGACCAGAGTAAAATATATAAAAACTTGTAAAAAGAAATTTGAAATGACTACAGAAACCTGCCAACAATGATTCACTGCTGTATACAATTAAAAAATATAGTTTTCATAAGAATGCTGAAATACGAATCAATGGTGATGAATAAATAAATGCAATAGCATGTCCATATTATGATTATTTAATTCAAGCATAGAATAATCAAAATATCATTTAATTCAAAGACTATACCATTTTCAACTTTTAGATTGTTAATTGTGCATTAAATATTTTGGATAATTCAAAGTTTTGTGTGTTCAAAATCCTTTCAGATAGGCAACATATTTTATGACTGAGAAAATAAAAATATTTAAAGTTGAGCTCAAGATTTGAGCTTTCTATACTTCCATTAGACTAATTTTGTTTTATGAGTGCTTTTTGACTGATTTCAATGAGATTATTAGAATGCTATACTTTTTATTTCTTGGAATTGTATTAATATCTGCCAAAAATTTTCAAAATAATATAAAAATCTTAATTGTATTTGTTTGGCTTTATTTAGTTTTTGGCTATCTTGCTTCAATTTTGTTTAGTGTATTGTATTGACTCATTAATATAGTTCATTGTATGTAATGTTTTTGTTTTAATTGTTCTTAATAAAATTAATTGTTCTTTTTCTCAGTACAATTCCATTATGTCTAGTATTTTCGTTTTCTTCAAAATTAAAAACAAATCATTTAGCTTGGATAATTACCAACTTGAAAATGTAAATCAATTTACATAACTTAGTAGGTTTGTTAGAGAGAACAGCAAACTAATTAATGATGAGTATAGATACCAATATGCTGGTGCGTCACTTATCAAATTAAAGGAGTAGAACATTTCTTCACAGAGATGTCACTATTCAATTAAATTATATAAATATGTATAGGAGGTTATTTTGCTAAATATATTATTTGAAAATAAAATCTTGACTCATTTTTGATACACATAAAAACATTTTAAAAAGTTGTCAATCAAGGCTGCTTTTATAATATTCTAAAGAGATAATAAAATCATAAGATCAAGTGCGTGTTATAACCTAATGTACATAACGATATTGAATGTAATATTTATTTGTTATAACGTGCAAGTATCTGATCTTCCACCAAACCAAAAAATTCCACAGTAAATAAATACAAAAATATATAAATATAATGTTAGCATATATATATATATATTGTAACATTTTAATAAAAATAAATAAATAATAATATTTTTAAAGCAACCCCTCCAATAACAAATGTTTAACTTAAAAAAAAAAAAAAAACTATTCTCGATCTTACAGGAAGCGCAAGTTTATTATAAGGTCTTACTCCATTAAAATGTTTAACTTGGCACATCTAAACTACCTTTAGAATGAATATTATATTTATAAAAGTGATTTCTCAGTTAATTTAGAGTTGAGATATAGTGGAATATTTTGTTTAAAAATTTTATTAATTATAGAACACAAAGGCAATTTATGTCGCTATTCCATCTTAATCCAATTGTATTATTTAAAATAATAGATTGCATGAGAGAACTTATGCAATCCATAACTATATCGCAAACATACATTTTGAACTTTTTGAATAGTCAGAAATGCTTAAGTATAGACCATAGAATTAAATAAAGACAAAGGTAAAACGTCAGACAATAAAAGTTTATATGACTAGGAAAAATTTTAAATATACAATTTATACAATTTGGCGTAATCTAACTGAATTAATCTGTTAGTGTCATTTCTGTATCACAAAACTAAGCCAAGTCTCTTACAACTTTAAACGTTAAAATACTGGTTTCTAACCGTATTTCTAAAGTCAAATTCTCAATTCTAACAACTCTAGAACTATATAAAATTAACAATGTTTTTTTTTTTAAAAAATATATTTTTATTTTAACTGTCCAATCACATTCAAGCTTCTTCAAACCCTCTGAAAAATAACTTATTGGAAAATCCAAATAAAGCTGAAAATAACCAGCAAAATTCAGTTTTAAGTGAAAAAATATATATAAAAACTGGCAGGAAATAGATATAAATAATAAAAACAAAAAGCAATAAAATAATTTGTGAAATTTCTATTATTTCAAGTATAATATTAATGACTAATTTAAACTATAATAAGTTTTTTTCGGTTTTTTCTTCAGATGAAATTAATTGTGATGATGATGCTGCTATATAATTAATAACTTTAAAATTATTCAAACCTCTTATATTTTTTTATGTATACATAAAAAGTTGAATCATTTTAATTTTGTGTTTTGTCTATTGATAATATATAAATATATATCCCAAAATAACTGGAATTTTATAATTAAATATAGTTTATTTATTTTTTAAGTGTTATAAATTTAATCTGTTTCAAATAATTTGATACAATACACCAGTCTAAAAGTGTTTTTTATTTTTCAAAGTAGTTCAGAAGTACTTGCAAAGGGATTCCTTTTAATGTCTCTGTCATTTTTTCCACCATTTCCAAGTTTGCATAAAAAAAAATGAGACATTAAAAAAATTACAAGAAGCAACATCAAGTAATTACAGCTGGTAGGAAAGCTGGATCATGTTGAATTTAATTAAAAAGAGTTTCACACTCATGACTTTGAGAGATGACACTTTGTCAGGGTGAAGCTTGCACTCTTTCCTTTGTCACAAAACAGAATATTTAAATTTTACCACATCATGTACATGTTTTATAACTTGCAGATAAAATACCTAACTGACTGCTATGAACTAAATCTGAGAGAATAATGCTGTTTGCATAACAAAAAAAATCAGCATTAATTGTTCGATCACTTCAGCCATTATAAAAAAATTGACAAATACATGAAACGTACTTTACAAAAAAATGGGCTACATGGCCCAACTTTTTTTGCATGGTGATATCTTTTGGCAGATTGATGCAGAAGGGTTTCTGCAAGATGCATGTAGCAGCAGAAGTATATAATACAACAGGTACACAAAACAGAAAATGATTTCTGCTATTTTTGGGTTCCCTCTCATATGTATTATAAACATCTAATTACATGCAAACATATATTTGAATTCTATATCTGCATACATAAAAAATATACATAAAATTGTGAATATATGTGTTCATAATCATTTAGAATCTAGAAGCAAAAATAATTATTTTAATAAAGAAAGTTTATAATTTCCTGTGGTTAGATTTAATTATCTGCATAGCTCACTAACTTGCTTAGCTTATATGCCATATATATTTAAAGTGGAAACTAAATTAATTACATATAGATATTGAATACTGATATAAATACATGCATATGGTACACAATGTCTTTAATCGAAATACAGATTTAGAAAAGACTTCTAGACCAGCAAATTTTTACAAAACATCAATAAGAATAAAAGGCATTATAAAAATAAGAATATGATATTTTAGAACAACATAAAAAATTGCAAGAAAAGTAAAACTGGAGTCATGTAATATAATCAGGTGATACTTTAAGATTAAATATTATTAGTAGTTCACTGAAAATAATAGAATTAAATGAAATTCTCATTAAAAGATTTTAATAAACTAAATGAATATTGAAGAAAGATACCTAATTCTAACAGGACACTAATTTCTATCATTATTTAGGTTAGGTATTTTGATAAACAAGCATATCTGATTAAACTAATTTCCTATCTATTGGATATAGATAAATATATGAGTTCATTCTTAGGACATTCACTCAAAGCTATATAGATAACCTAAATGAAAAGAGACAAATTTTTGCAAAGTATTAATGAAAAACAATGGGTTATGTGAAGAAAAAAACAAACTTCCCAAATCACATACTCTGCTGAAAAATATTTAATAAGATAAAAAAAATTGATATATCAAAAATAATTAAAATGAGAACATGCATCACATAATCTTTAGCTGATACATTAAATAATTGGAGGGCAAAGCTAATACTTAACAAGATTAAATTGATGAATTAATGAATGAAGTATTTACAATAGTGATTATAAAGATCAGGAGCCCATATAGTTTAAATGCAATACAATTAAAATATAAGAATAAATTGAAATGCAGGCTACATTGCTAAATACCAATGTTTTAATAAATAAAATAACTATTAAAGCCGTAGAAGCTGATTTACAAAGCTGAATTGTAGATAGATGCCAAGAAAAGGGTATTCCTTTTTAAAAAGTTTGACTATAAACATATTATATTTAATAAAATAATAAAACATAAAATTTGTACACTTAAGAATAATAAATTTCAATGCATCAATTTATGGTCTTAGCAATAATTGGTGACCACAACTTAATAATATATAGTCTATGAATTTATAACATTTCCAATAATTTAAGACATGTTAATGAGCAAATATTGCACAAAAAGAGCTTGTCAATGTATATCAATAGTAAATAAAAAGAATAAACATGCTGAAGTAGTCATAAAATTTTTTTTTTTAATTTTGTAAACATGAAATCAAGAAAAATAAAATTTTTGCAAAAAATACTTGTTCCAAATAAAATTACATATTCATTTATTCTAATATTTCATTCATATTACATTAAAATAGGAAATGTATTTTTTATTGAGAAAAACAGTAAACAACTTAGCACTAGTCCTGTCCACTATCCTATAGTAAGAAATCTAAGGATCTGATCAAAAAGTATTATTTACTATTCAACCAATGTTCTTGAAAAACTAAAGACAACTGCAGTGATAAGAAAAAATACTTGACAAAATTATTCTGCACTGGCCAATTGGTTAAGTGTTTCAGCCAAAAGACAGAAAATGTGATACAATTTAAAACTATTAGTAAAATTATATACCCTGTTCCCAATGCTAGAGAAATAATAGCATCTCTGCAAAAATCAATTTTTTTCACAAAATTAGATTTAAATGCTGCTTTAACCAGATACTGATCCTGAGAAAGCTGTGGAAATATTAACATTAACCACACACATAGGATAACAGGCTTATATTTAGGATAACTTCTGCCCTCAGCATCTTCAAGTCAAAAATTGAAACCATTCTTAATGGAGTTGATGGAGTCATTCCATTTTTTGATGACATTCTGGTTACCACTACTACAGAAAATAAAAGAATTCATCCATTTATGGTAAGCAAAAAAACTTGATGAAATTGGGGCAATATTTAACATCCAAAAAATATCTGGAAGATTCATGAAATTAAGTTTTTGGCCATATCATTTCAAAAAATGGCATATCTCCTGCCCAGAAAAGGTTAAAGCCATAGTAAAAGCCCCAAAACCTAATAACATTAAGCAATTACAAGCTTTTCTAGGATTCATAAATCATTTTGAAAATTTTTGAAAGGTATTAAAGCCCATGTAGACAGACCCTTATATGATCTACTTAAAAAAGAACCAGAAATGGAAATGGGAATTGGAACAAGAACTAGAATTTTTGCAGTCAAAGTCATTGCTAACTTCAAAAAAATTACTCATTACAATAGCAAATTTGGAAGTTACTCTTAGGATTGACACATCTGAATTTGTAGTCAGAGCAGTATTATGTCATCCTACACAATCATGTGAATCACCTACTGCCTATTCTTCATGCACCTTGTCCAAAATAAAGAAAAGTTACAGTCATCTGAACAAGAAAGCTATTATGATACTATTGGTATTCAAAAATTTTATCAATACTTGTACCAATATAGATTTACTATAATAACTGATCATAAACCCTTACTTGGAATTTTAGAAATCAATCAGGTTTCTGAACATCTTAGCTCTCACATGATAAGATGGCATAACATTCTGGCAGGTTATGACTACATACTAGGGAAAGCAAATAGGGCCTGCTGACACTCTATCTTGTATGCCTGATTAAATGGAGACTTTATCAAAATGAAATGGAAATTAACTATATGGATATGGTGAAGAGTCAAACCCTTAATAGCAAAATGGTAGCAACAAGGACAGATGAGGCCAATGGCTATTTATGGATTATAAATCAAATTTATACTGGTTGTCCAAATCATCATCCAACTTTCCTCCAAAAAGGACTGTGGAACACTCATAAGAAATTATCTGTCTGCAAAGGCTGCATTCTAATGGGTGATCATGTGTTAATCCTAGTAAGGGATAGAAATCAAGTTTTGAAGGTATTGCATGAAGATCATCTGGACATTGTCAGAGCAAATACATTATCCTGTAGTTATGTCTGATGGCTAAACATTAACAGCAATATTGAAAATTATATTAAAAATGCAGTAACTGACAATCATGTGCTAAAGACCACCATTCAAGTTTGAAGTATGGCCAAAAGTGGAAAGGCCATGGCAATGCATCCACATTGATCATTGTGGCCCAACTAATGGACATTTATTTTTTGTAGTGGTTAATGCATATTCAGGTTGGGCTGCATATAAAATAGTTAAAAGTACTAGTTCGGACAAGACACTTGAAAAATTTTGTGAAATTTTTTCATAGCATGGTCTTCTTGAAACTCTTCTTGAAACTTTAGTTTCAGACAACATAACCATCTTTGAATCAAAAAAGTTCAAAAAGGTTATGCAGAAATAAGTGATAAAACACTTATTCATACCCCTATACCACTGTCAATCTAACGGATTGGCTGAAAAATCTGTTCTATACCGTAAGTCATCCATTAATAAAATGGGTAAAATAAGAATACAAGAAGCATTCCTTACCACATTGCTTTATCAGCACACAACTCCAGCTGCTAAATCTGGAAAATCACCAACTGAAGTATATTTAGGTCAAAAGCTGCATACTAAATTAATAAACATCATATCTACAGAGAGCCATAAGGAATAGACTGAGAATACCTAAAAGTTTCCAGCTGATAAAAGAATGTGGGTAAAAAATAATCTGAATAAATTCTGATCACAAGCAGTAGTTATATGTCACCAGATGGTAACTGCATACTAGCAAAGGAAAAATATTGTACAAACATGTCAATCAACTGTGTAAAGATGAAAGCAAAGATGAAATACCTGATTTGTTCAAGAAAACTGATACCAATAAAAAAGTACTAAATGATAATATTAAATAGGAAACTGGGTTAACCCACATTGACAAAAGACCAATTAAATGTAGCAGAGGAAGAAGTAACAAGTGAAGTTGAGATAAATCCACCTCAATAAGTTAGAAGAAAAAGAAAGATTCCAAAGTACCTTTGTGACTTCAAATTAAATCCAGAGAAAAGATAAATCTCTGAACTTTGGGGAAGTGCATGTTATATAAGTGGCTGTATGTACAAATACATACACATACAATGGTTAATTGAAGTGACAATATATATATATATATATATGTGGATAAAGATATATACTCATTAAATTAAAATTTAGCTTTTTAAAGATTAGTAAACTTAAATAATAAATAAAAAAATAAAAATAAGATCAAAAAATATTATTTTCTAAGTACAGCGAAAGTTATGAAATTCCTTTATATTATATAAAAATATCAATAATAATTAAATGATTAAAAGTTCTGGATTCAGTCACAAACAACCACTCAACTATCTAAAAATAAGTTCAATAGAACTAATTAGAAGTATAATTCTCCGGTCAAGAATGTATCATCAATAAATGAATTAATTATTGTATTGGCAGGATCAGAAATAGGAGCTAATCATAAGAGAAGAAATTGTTGGTTAATCTATGCCAGCAAAGTGATAAAAAATGAACTCAGTCTTCTGGAGATGCTTCATGTGTGTGAATGGACTTTTACTTGATGATGGGCCTCACCATATGTACCTTAAGCTTCTGTTGCAGAGAACTTGTCTCCAAACAAGTAAAAGCAAGTTTAAGGACTGAACAGGTCATATAGATCTTTATTATTATTTCTGTATACGTTCAGGTTCATTTATATATCTGGTTAATTTGTATATATGCTATTAATAAGGTAATCGATTAAATTTAATGTAGGAGTTTATAATTTTTACCAGGGGGGAAATTCAAACTTCATGCTGTCTGGTGAACAAAAATTTTGCTTCCAGATATAGCAAAAGTAAACATACTAAATGTTGATGATACAAGAAAAAAAAGTGTAGCATTGAATCTTTACAAAATATTAAAAGACAACATGTAATAGCTTATAATGCTGATAAAAAGTCTATAAAACAGTAAACAGGTAAGATTAAAATTATCATGCACATATAGAGAGAGGATTTGCAGATATTTAAATTTAAAGTCTATATTTATAGTTAATAAAGTCTAAATATAATAAACTTCTAATATAGTAGGGTATAGCAAATAATTGTTTGTGCATTTTATTAAAAGTGTGAATAAATGCTTGATAAAAAATATGCCATTTCTAAAGTAAATTTCTGGAATACCTTCTTAATAAATAAATATATTTAATTAATAAATATGTGATAATGGTATTATATCTTAGTTTTTAATTTTGATGCTTATTTATTTTATCTTGTTGAATCCAAATTAAAATAACATACTCATAATCTTCTATTTTAAGAATTCTTATATAATGTATATACAAGATTTTAATATTTGTATAATTTTGAAGTAATCAATTTTTTTTACACTTTTAACAGTAATATTTCTATTCAATGTAATATGTGTTATAGCAAGAATGGAAAACCTCAGATTGTGGATCAAGCCCAGCCCTTGAAAGCTCTTAATCTAGCTTCCAGACATTTTCACAAATGTACATAACCTGTATAGAACTTGTATTTAAACACACACAGTGCAAATATAAGGGCAAATATTGAATTAAGAATAAAAGATATTTTTCTCCCTCCAACCTTTATAATAGTTCTAGTTTATTCTATCAGAGATGCAATACTACAACAAATTACTTATAGTATGGATTTAGTCTATGATGCTGAGATCATGTGTTTGTTTTTATAGTTATTTTCACAGACATATATAACTAACAAAAATAAAACTCAAATTGCTATTTTGCATTTAATTTTTTTTTTATTAGGATGGTTACACAGAGTAAGATTGACACAGAAAATTGTGTATTTGAAAAGAAATATCAAAGCTTCCTGCAAGAGCAAGTTCTTGCAAAAAAAAGCAGAGCAAATTTGAAACTATTTTCTAATGGGAAGTTTATAAAAGACTGTATCCCAGCTGCTGTAGAATTAATCTGTCCAGAACATAAAAAAAAAAATTTGCAATTATAAATCTGAAGATAGATCAAGGCAAATAGAAAAATTGTCATTAAATTTGGAACAGTTATTAATAATGATATTTATTTATTTTTAATTCACAAAAAAGTTATCACCCTCATTTAAAAGGGTCAAATTGAAATTGGACTGCCAATTGATATGGTTACCTTAATGATTAAAGGCAAATTAATTAAATTTTTGATGAAATATAGTAGGTTAATTTTTAATTCGATAATTTTGTATGGCCCATTAAAAAGTCTATAAATATCCAAATGGCCCTTGGCAGAAAAAAGGTTCTCCACCACAGCTTTATAGGTTATACTTCTGAATAAAAACTTATCACAATAATAAGTCCTCTTTGTTTATCTATAGTGAGTTGTATGTAATAAACAAATGTCAGACAAAAAAACTTGATGCCAGCTCTATCTCTACTAACAAGGTGACTACAATTTTTCTTACTTCTACTTAAACACATGATATATTGCTCCAATTACTGACCATTAATAAAAAGCATGGGTCTTGCGCAATACCCATCCATTAGACAACTTTGATCCATATTATATTCCCCAAAATAATAACAACACACACAGTAAATATTACTATGTAAATTCAATTACAGTGAATAAGAAAATAAAGATGGGTGTCAAAATTGGAAATTTTTTTTTGTTCATTTCATGATTATATAAAGTAAAATAAATTAAACAGATTGAAATTACAATCATGCTTACATAATACAATCTAAACAATTGCAGATAAGTGAACATTTTGTATATATAAACTTACAATTAAGATATCTAAATTTATCGGTGCCCACTGACAAGAGAAATTGATTTTAGTTTGATACTTTGAGATATTTGAAATTTTCAACTGCTGAGTTAAATAACAACAATAAATGATTAAAACAGGCCAAACTTCCATAGAGTAGTGCCAACCAGAGTAATCAATGGATGCCAAAAAGTTTGTGCATAAAATCCCCATCTAGTGCCTACTCATCCGATATTCCCAGACTATTTTCTGAATTGTGACCTTCATCAGTAAGGAGCTTTGGATCTGAGAGCACTGCACTTGGATCTTAGGATAAAATGCAACCCTCCGGCAGTCACCTTTTATCTCTACTTAACTACAAAACTATGAGAATAAAATTGAAAACACAATATTTTCAATCTAAGCTCAATAGCTTATATAATCATATGGGTCTGAACCCAGTTCAGTACCCATACATTTTGGTGCCTTTGGCTCTTTAACAACCATAGCCACAACTCTCCTATTAGGCAGGATTGGTGTTAAACCACTAAACATTACATGATCACCATTTCTTATGCTAGCACATAACTGTTATTAAAACAGGCAAAACTCTCCATACAATAGTGCCACTCAGTGACAACCAGAGTAATCAATGGATGCCAGAAAGTTTGTGCATAAAATCCCCATCTAGTACCTACTCATCCAATATCCCCAGACTAGTTTCTGGCTTGTGGCCTTCATCAGTGAGGAGCTTTGGATCATATGATGTTTAGTGGTTTAACACCAATCCTGCCTAATAGGATAGTGGTGGCTATGGTTGTTAAAGAGCCAAAGACCCCCAAAATGTATGGGTATTGAACTAGGTTCAGACCCATATGACTATACAAGCTATTGAGCTTAGATTGAAAATATTATTGTATTTTCAATTTTACTCTCATAGTTTTGTAGTTAAGTAGAGATAAAAGGTGGCTGCTGGAGGGTTGCATTAGATCCTAAGATCTAGGTGCAGTGCTCTCAGACAACAGGCCAGAAACTAGTCTGGGGATATTGGATGAGTAGGCACTAGATGGGGATTTTATGCACAAACTTTCTGGCATCCACTGATTACTTTGGTTGGCACTGAATGGCACTACTGTATGGAGAGTTTTGCCTGCTTTAATAACAGTTATGTGCTAGCATAAGAAATGGTGATCAGGTGATGTTTAATGGTTTAACAATAAATGATATAGTGCAAAACAGTATTTCCTATCAACGAAATTCAACAAGAAAAAAAAAGCTGGTGCAAAAAAAAAAAGGAGATTATTGCTGTAAATAATTAATTGTTAGTTGCATGAGAATCACTATTTCACGCTATATGATTTCATTTTATTTACTACATCCAGGATTATCAATTGTAAGCTTAAGATATCACTGAACCCACAACGATAATGTTAATTTCCAAAGTAACTGCCCGTTATTAGTGTCAGTAAAGAGCATTGAATTGCTGAAAAACAAGCAAATAGTGTTCTTTCTTTAAAAAAAAAAAAGAGAGAGAGATAGAGAGAAGCTTTAATATTGATATTTCTACAATATAACTGAAAGATGAATTTAAGTGATTGTTCCAATAACGTTCAAATGTAGAATGTTACTGTAATAAAGCTATTATTTAATGTTTTAAATATATATATATCTTTTTATTATTTGTATAAAGATGTTTAAAAATGATTACCTGATTTGTATTTCTTTTAGAAAAATATAACAGAATTTTAATAATACAAACTGTTATTGACTTGAATCAAAAAAAAAATGTGGAAAAAAAATCAATAAATGAAATGTAAGGCTTACTGACGTAGTTGATATTTATATTAGATGATGATTTGATTGGATTAATCAAATCAATAGGAACTCAAGCATGATAAATATCAAAACTAATAAAATTTAAATCATTTAATTTGTTAAATAAAAGTGTTGTAAAAATGTAGATCGCATGCAACAATTAAATTACAATACGTTACTGATCATCTTAAAACAGTATATAAAAATATTGTTGTTGTCTTTTTCACATATTAAGATTTTAGCTATCCTAAACATCATTCTTTCAGTTAAATCCCCAAACAAACTTTCTAACATGTGCAATTTCACCTGATAGCAAATTGAGATAAAAGGAAAATTTTACATAATACTCTACAAAGTAAAAGTGAGTTAAGCTAACAAGCCAAAGACTAAATGATAACATTTGGTCAATATAACTCTATGCAGTGAATAATGGTAAACTTATGAGCTAAAGTTTCCTGGACTAATTCTTACCTATGCAAAATAAATAGAAAATCTCAGCCTTGTAATGTAATAAAGTGTTGTATTAAATTTGAATAGTAAAATACACATAATTTCCTGAGCAATTAATCATATGAACACATTACTATCATAAATGTTAGTTTGTCACTGGTTCCACTCACCTCCCTTAATGCAATTTTTTCACATCAATATTTAAAAATATATAAAATTTACATAAACATTCATTATTACTATATAGGATGAATCAAACTTACTTTACAATATAATATTAATCAGTTATATTCTATTTATTTTTCTTATTTTATTAAACCATTCATAAATAAAATTAATAAAAAGTTTAAAAAGTTAATATTTTAGTAAAAAAAAAAAATGACTGCAGGCAGTTTTCAATTTAAGTAATCATTCTACAACATTTACATGCAAATATAAATTTTTGTTACTACGTTTTAAAGCATGTTTTATTTGAATAATCATATTTACAGAGGTTTGCCATAATAAAACATTTTAATATAATTTACATTATTTATTAAATAAAAAGTAATATTTTATTTGAAAAATTATATTTTTAATAATATTAAAGTAACTGATGCATTGTAATTAACAATTTTATAAAAAATAAAGTTAATATCTTTTTGATCTGCTAGCACTTGGTGATAGTTTGGTTACCTTTCAACCTTAGTTAAACCATTATTATATATCAGATAATAAACTGGCCATGATTTAATAGAACTTTACATTTACAAATGAATAAATTCTAAAAAATTATTTGAACTTTGCAAATATTGAAAAAAATAAGTTTTACTAAAAACAAAGAATGGTTTCATCATTCAACAGTCAGTAGGAACAGACTGAATTCATAAAACCAATGAATTTTTTTTTAAATTTACTTTTAAAATCTGAATAAAAATATATTGATATCTGATAAATTTATCAAATTATGCTTTAAAATATTAGCATTTTTACATATTTTGTGATATTGCAATATATTGTAACAGATTGTCAATAGTGGCAAGTTAGCAGATAGTTTGTAAATATCAGGTACCATAATTTGCATTATTAATATTACAGTAAAAAATATTATTTTCTATTTTTAAAAATAAAACATATGTATAAAAATATGTACTAATATATTCTTTTGATTTTTAATAATTATTACTCAATAATGGTGCAAAAATTATTGTGAATCTTAATAAACTTTGCAAAAAAAAAGTCAATGGTTTAGTCATTCAAAACATTTTCTTTAACTAATCTTGCAAAGCAGATAAAATCCTAAAATAAAGACAGGCCATCAAGGTGGGATATAAAAATATTTTAAGTCACTGTTTTTTAAATTATCCTAACATCTTTAGATTTTTTAAAATAAAAATATCAGGTCAAATATATGTGATCTTTGCAATTTAAAAGAAAATAATGAAATATCTCAACACATGGTGACACAAGCTCTGCACAAAGCTCCTTGGTTTTTATACTGGGTTTGGGAAGATAAGAGGGATTTAGATATAAAGGCCATGGAATTGACAAAGATTATATTGTGGAAATGGGATAGAGCAAGATAGAGAAGAATATCAGAAAAACTTAGGATGGGGAATAGAAAGGGAAAGTAAAGTGGCTAACAGGTTTCTCTGGGCATAGTGGCTGAGAGATTTCTGATGCCAAATAAGGAGAAATCACAGTGCATCACATTACAACATTTGGAGTAGGAAAAGAATAGTTAAAAAAGATCTCTCATTTTCCTTTTGTTTTATTAAGTAAAATTATTATTCAAATTACTTTTATGCCAATAAATGAAAAAAATAACATTTCTACTAAAACTAAATAAAGTGAGTTTGCTGCTAATTAAAAACATTTCCCCTCTTTTTTTATACTGTTAAACTCAATTATTATGCAATTTTGGATGGTATTATATACACCACATATTAAATATAATAAATTAAAAAATATAAAGTAGCTAATTTTTTTAAAAAACACCATTTATGAATGATATTACATTTTAGGTTTAATTAAAAATAAAGTAATACAGCTAATTTTTTTTTTTTTTTAAAAAAAAGATATTTATGCCTTTTTTTATTACAAATATTAATTGTAATGTCATTTAATTAATATAAAAATAATATTTATAAGTATGCAATACATATTAACTTGAGCAATAATCTGATAAAAAAAATGGTAATGATGTAATTCTTAGACTTTAGATATTAGATACGTATTGTTAAAAAAACTGTCAAAATTGCAGGTGCATATTAAGAAAATTGATATTAATGTGAGATGCTACTTCATATATAAATATATATGTGTGTATTAGATTAACTCCTGGAAATCAAATGAATAACATTTCCCTATAATGACTTGTCATCTATTTGATTTTCAGACTTCTCGGTAGCCTATTTATTGCTGTGACAGTGAGTTTGTTTAACTCATTTCTGATCATCTATCATCTTCAATGCTTTGGAGCATCATAATTCTTATGAAATAAATGATATCTCTCATAATATGAACAAAATAAAACATTTCAACCTGATCATTTGTTCTTCAAATAAAAGTTCAGGTTTAATCTTATCATAAAAAGTATGACTACAGTATACATTTAATAATTGATAAGAGTCTGTATACTAAAATAAATAAAGATATAATCGATTTCTGATTGCTGAAGATCTTAAAACATAAAACATAACTTTAATGAATAGACTATTGTTAATAATTTTTATAAACAGAATAAACAAAATTATGCACCAATCATTTATCAACTATTTAAGTTTTTTAATATTGTTAGAATATATAAATCTGGAATATAAAATTTACACACAATAGACAAAAACATTATTTATAGTATAAAATAAATCCCCACATAAGGAAGATATATTTGAGAATGATTATTTAGAGATATATAACAAATTTTATTGTAAAAATCTAGATCATTATTTTCCAACTTTCAGAATAGATTTGAATTGGGTTTGTATCTATTGCATAAAGAAAGACAATATTTAAAATCAAAATAAGAAAGTAAAAATATTGTCATGCAAGGTTAGAAATGATCACTTATTTTATTTATATGATGATTGATACCATTTTTATTTTCTAAAATATTTCTGAGACAACAAATGCTGACAAAAATTATAAGGCTTTTTAATAATGTCTAAATGTTTATTTTCCACTTGCTTTGATTTTTTAAATCTTTACTTTTATTAGGGACATTTTTTATACTATCTAATTTTTTATTTTTCTGTTCTTAAAAATTCTAAGTTTTTATAAACATAGGTTTAACTCTTATGTTATCTTTCTATTTTAGTGTTAATGATAACTTTTTCTCTATTATTAAATACAGTTGTAAAGATATGTGTATTTGTGACAAAATTATAAATGGCCAGATAGCAAAAATCTCAAAAATTATAATTAGATATTAAACAATTATTTAAAATAATAAAACATTAAAAAAATTAAATATAAGATGATCAAAATAAAACATAAAATATGATATGAAAATTTAATAAAAGGTTATAATTATCATTATTAAAATTAAACTACTATTTGATATTATTTCCTACAATTATTAAAAATAATTATAATGTATGAATTTTTTTCTACAGTACAGGCTTTTTATGCCTGCACTCCAATATGTAATATATAGGGGTTTGAACGCAGACTTTCACATGACCCTCAACTATCCATACTATCTCATGGTGTGTCAGCAGTATGAGATAGTGTGGATAGTTGAGTGTCATGTGAAAGTGAGTTCAAACCCATATATAAAAATAATTATGTAATTGTGTAAAAATTAAGCGCAATGCTGTAGGAACATTACGATTCCTTCACCAATACACTACATGCATATTTTTTACTTTTGTAGCAATTAACACTCATCAAAATATTCAGGTTAACCTGGGACCCATATTCTATCTAGTTAATAGTAGTTAGATACTCATTTACCTTATAAAATAATAACATTTTTAAAATTCACTAGCCCAAATTTGAACTGCAGATCATGGACATGGTGGGGATATGTGCTTATGAGGCTTTTATAATAATCATGTTGTAATATGCATTAACTGCTCTGATAATTTCAAGTGTAATTCATGGAGGTATTTCATTATATTCTTCCACAAAAAAAAAAATTCCATTATCAAATATTGACTAATAGCAAAAAGATAAATTGAACTTTGTAAATAATAGTGAAATAATATATAATATTTAAAAATAGGTTTAGTAATTAAATTTATTGTTGAAAGCAGAGTAAATATTGAGGTGTCTTCAAAAAAAGAACAAAATCTTACATTCTAAAAAAAAATACAAACCAAATTCAATAAGTATTATACTAAAATCTTTAAAATATGTTATTCCAATGCAGTCATGAATTACAATTTGTATGTTGTATAATATGGCATATACAAATTGAAGAATTCTAAAATTTCAAACTCATATGACTATTATATTTCGTGTGATTTTAGACTTGTTTAATATCTCTTCAAAATCATATTTAAAAATCATTATTTTGATTTATCATGTGTGGGCTAGTTATTTATATATACACACATATCAGCACATACACATTGAGGTTAATAAAACAATAAGAAATTCCATTTCAAACAATAGTTTTTAATAATGTGATGAATAATTTCAGAAATGTTAAATAGAGAATAAGAATTTCAGTTCATTAATTATAAAAGAAAACCTTGTTAGGAGTATCATATAATGTATTCATATCCATGATTATGCTTCATAACGATGTGAAGAACATTTTTTTATGATATTATTTCAAATTTGAGATACTAGAATAGATTTTATTAAAAAGGTGTCCAATAATATCAATGATGATGATCAAGTGTTATTTTTTGTTCAGATTATTGTACTCTGGTTATTCTAACTTGCTTACAGGCATAAAACTTAGCATACATATATACATTCACAGCTATGATTACTCTAAATTCTTGGGAAAAGGTTGATAGTTAAATGTCAAATTCAATTATTGACAATTGAAAAGTTTCATGAAATGATTAAACAGTATTATTTTTAATTCATTTTGTTTAAAATATGCAAACATTTAAAAAAAATAAATAATTAGAAGATTACTAATATAAATATTTATGAAATAGAAATATACATATAACATATGTTTTCAGCTAATAGGTAGGAAGCACAAACTTTTTCAGCCTATTTTTTTCAGTCTGTGTCTACTAAATTTGTTTGCCACAATTATCATCATCATCAGCCACACATAAATGAGTATGCCATTCCAATTCCAAAAAAAAAAAAAAAAAAGATTTTAAAACTACTCCAGTGATGAGTTTTGTAAGTACTATACAAAGTAATCTGTGAACTATATATCGATTCATATATCTGTTTATTTGGTATTTTCTGATGGTGTCTATTAATTTCTGCAGAAAACTTTTCTTTCTAAAGTATTCTTTCTGAAATACTTCAACACCGTATCTAATTGTGATTTTCTAATGTATTCAGTTCTCTACCATATCTTCTCAATGGAAACTATCAACATTCGCTTTTATAAAATGTCTTTGAGATCATCCTTATAATGTAAATAGAGTCCATCTCTCCCATAAAATCTATGCTCAAATTCACCCTAAAACCCTATTTTAGAAATCTTATGTTGTTCATTCATTTTATATATCCAATCCAATTAGGGTGTGATTTTATAATAGAGGACTCTACAATAACACATCCAACATGTTGAAGAACATAACATTTGATTATATGATCTTGCCATTGTACTTTAAAATTTTATGGAACATCTTTAAATAATACTTTCAAATGCTTTCACAGAGCAACAAAGAGTGTCCAAATCTCACTTTCTTACAATAAATTAGGTAAACAATTCTACATATATAATTTAACTTCAATAATTATTTTTCTATGATGAAATATCCTAAATTTTGTTTGTATTTATATGTTGGACTACTTCCATCATCTAATATGAGTATTGAATGTCTTTAGAAAAATTTAACTTTATTTAAATATTCCAAATATATTCAACTGTTAGTAATATCACATCGATTAGTACATGCACAATGTTTCGAGAGGTATTATTCTCCCCTCTTCTTCAGATGTTGCTGGCTGACTAGTGACAGCATTAGTATGGGAATAGAACCTGGACTCTTAGATTCTTGAGTATTGAATTTTAAGGTAACACTCTAACCAACTGAGCTTGGCAGGATGGCTCATTTGGTTAGAGCATTATCTTAAAATTCAATATTCAAGAATCTAAGGGTCCAGGTCTTACTCCCATGCTAGTATTGTGATTGGTCATGCCAGTAACACATAAAGAAGAATGGAGAATAATACCTCTTGGAACATTGTGCATATACTAACCTGTGTGTTATTACTAAGAGTTGAATGTATTTGGAATATTTAAATAAAGTTAAATTTTTCTAAAGATATTCAATACTCATATTAGATGATGGAAATAGTCCAACATATAAATACAATGAAAACACCATCATCACAAACCTTCAGGAAAATCCTAAATATTGGCTTGTTAAAAGTAGCAGCAGCACATTGGAATATATATAAGCTACATCTCAATATCTAAGTTTATTTTTTTACTGATAAAACTACCAAGATATTATAATTGTTTTATATTCTCAAATTGATACTTATTCAAATCAAAAGTCGCTAAGGATTTATAGTACATCTCTGGCTACAGGAAAAACATGAAACTCAAAAATTATTAAACCAAAATTTTTACATACAACATTCAAAATATTAAGTATATATTCAAATTCAGTAATCCCAGCATTCCCACACTCACACAAACAACAGTTTTTATAGCTTATACTTGAAAAAGAAATTAGACAAAAATCAAATAGTTAAAGATACATAACTTTTATGTACACATCTACCTTTATGACAGCATCATGCATCATCTCTCAGTCAGCCATTTTATTGTCTTGCGCACTCAGTATATACTTAATCAATCATGTGATTGCTTTCAGTCTTTCACATTTTACTAATGTATTGCTTTTTTATAACTACATTATTCTATTTTGCATTAATTATTTTGTTGATATTATAATACGTATAATTTTTGGATATGGTCAACTGCTATAATATTTATATATAAACTTCTTTTTATCTAATGCACAGTATGGAAAATTAAATTTAATAGTTTGGATAAAGTGACACAATGACATTTATAATATAGTAAAATATTTATCATTTCAATTTAAACGATCCTTTATTGCACGTAATTATATATAATTAATGAAATTAAATAAATTCACTATTAAACACTAATATTAATTTAAAAATATAATAGCTAAATAGCTGATGTTTATAACCCTAATATTAATTTAAGATTAGAAGTTATTATATTTCTTTAACTAAGATATATACTTTAATGTTATATTAAAGATTAAATATGTATGTTAATATTTAATAAATCAATACTTCTTTATTTACTTTTAACTCCTCTTTTTTCCTTTCATCAAATAACACAACTCACATTCAATTCATTTCTTAAAACATATGAAAATGTCTGAGAGTCTAGGACAACTGAAGAGACAGAATTCATGTTGAAATGCATCTTGGATGTCATTTGCATTTTTTCTTGCCTATAGCTGTATTTAAAGAAGTACTAAAGTGTGTGCCTGTGTTAATTGAAAAACAATATTTTTATTTAGACCCTACAGTATTTTTAATAACTTCAATTGATAAACATATATTAAATCAATTTTATTATTTTTTCCTACATCTGAAAAATTACTAAATAAAAAAGATATTATTTTAAAATATATCATTAATTCAAAAGAGATTGCATCCAGGAATAGGCTTAATAAATTAAGACTGTATAATACAAAATCCTAAAGATATCCAATCTGAGAATTCCCAAACTCAAAAAAAGTTTGATTAAGAAAGAAGAGCTCAGGATGATGAACAAAATTTACTAGCATTTAGAAGATTGGTAATTTCGTAATATAGGAATATGCAAATATGTATTTGAAGAAAAAAATATGAACAATAAGAACATTACCTAAGAAAGATTGAAAAGCAATTTAAAAATAAATAAAAAGCTAACTTGAATACAATAAATAGTTTAAAAGCTATTAAACTAAAAATAATTTAGATTAATATATTTTAATATAAATGCATTTTCAATTTTACTTAAAACTATTAATTTTAATAATTAATCTAACGATTTAAGTACTTAATAATTTTAATTATATAAGAACTTGCATGAAGTTTTTTTTAAAAATCTAATTGAAAATTAAAAGTGCAATAGCAACACATTTTCTATCATATCTTATAAGCTGAGTTTGAATCCAGCAAGTTCGTGAATAATGATCAGTAAAAATTATTTTAGATACAGAGTAAAACAAAAATGGAAAACAATTCAAATCCTCAACAACCAGCATTTATGCAATCCTGGTGAATAATATCTTTTTTTACTCTTCCTCTATGTGAGCTGCTGGAGAGGTTTCAGTACTGCAGTGAACTATTTAAAAGCTATTTAGATATTCATAATAAAAAACAGATTAATGTATATTGAGGAATAATACAAATCTAAAGAGGCTTTAATACTTCAGCTAGTTAATGAATTTTTAAAAAAACATTAGAACTAAATGGTACAGAATGAAGCAAATACAAAACAATTCTTTTATGGCTTATAATGTCTAGGAAAATTTGATTGGTTAGCAAGAAAACATATCAGTGTACCAACGGTATTAAAAATCTAAATTGTTTCATTTAAATCATGGTATGATGATTACAGTATTTGATAATATATATATATATAAAAAGAATGATTATATAAAAATGTAAGTACGTATGTAAGCTGTGTGTGTACAAAAAGTATACTTAATCTCAATGTTGAATAAGTATATTAATTAAATGTTTATATTTTATTTGTTAATTTAATTATTTTTCCTTTACATATATAATGTTTAAATTTTTATATATAGTCAAATATAATCATAATAAAAATAATAAATTTAACGGTAATAAACTATTATAAACATGCAAATGTGCTTTTACTTCCAGTGTATTATGTAAAACATAGTAGAAACCTGTAATAGTATCTATATTTAAATTCACTCCAATTGAAGATAATTTCTCTTTGTTAGGGAGAAAAATTATTTCTTAATATTGCCACAGTCAAATAATTAGCTTTCTTAAGTTAAAAAAATTAAATGATTTACCAGTCAGGAAGTCATATGATGTTTGAGCATGAAAAGTGACATAATTAAGGTGCAATCTATAGATGCTTATCTCTTAACTCTATAATTCTATTACTGCACTAAGCGGCTGACCCATCGGCAATCAACAGAAGAGAGGCCTGCTATTCCCTATCTTGTAAATGGTCCATGTAACATCTGCATATAAATTTGCATAAAATTTGCATAGTTTTACAGTTATTAACAGAATAACTCACCATGAATATGGGACTGTAGACTGTCCCGAAAGCGCTTGGCAGTAAAAAAGTTTTGACAATTTATTAATAGCTTCATTAACTGTGCGCAGAGCACATATATATATATTAATTTATTTAAGCGTTAATGAAGTAAAATCTTAACTATTAAAATATTAAGATACTGGTCTGGTCTCTTTTCTATGTAAAATGTCAATTCTAATAATATTAGACTTTTCTCTGATTTATTCACACAATAGTTTAAATATCTGTTGCATTTTATAACTTATTTGGACTTGAAAATTAATGGTGAAATTACATTGGATGATTTTATGATTATAATATGTCTGCACATGAGAAATCTTTTATCTCTATATAAAAAACAACCATTTCCAAATCTTGCTGCAAGTTTAGTTTTGATTATTTATTCTTTAAGTATTTTGTTTTTGACATATTATTTTAGATGCGATAAAAAATGGTTTTGAATTCATAGAATCAACTGTAACAAATACTGGGAAAAGAGTGTGGCCATTTCAATTCCCAAAATAAAAACATAAAAAGACCACCCAAATAATATTAATATAATACAGTAGAGATTAATTTTGTAGTGGCTATATAAACCAATCTGAGATTCATAAATAAATACATCCAGGATCTTTCAGAGAAAATTCGAGACCTGGGCAACTAATATTTTAGAGGCCCTTTCAGATTTAAAATAAAAACATGGGTAGAGAGAAAGAAAATGTGAGAATTTTTACTTACAGGACTAAACACAGGATTCTTGAAACAGTTAATTACGAGCAGAAATAAGTAAGCAGATCAGATTCAGGTAGCACTTGGATAGAATAGATTCACTCTAGCACTCTTAGAATGATAAAACAGTTAGCACAGAACTGACTGACAAGAGGCTGGGACTATTAGCTCACTGGGCACCAAGCACTGCAGTCACTTTTGTCACAGAGTGGTCAAATTGGCACCTCATCCCTAAACTGGCTTACATTTTTGACTCATGGTATGCCTGCTTGGGAAAGTTTTCTCAAAATTTTTTTTGAGGAATTTAATTGTAAAGTTAAGACCATTCTATGAGCTGTGACATTGCTTTGACTTCTCCTATATTTTTGTTTAACATATTGAGTTGCCAAGTTGTGGCCCTTAATATTGCAAGACCTGGATTAGCTGCCCCTCCTGTACCCCCATCTTATTGGCCCTGAATACCACACTAGTCCATTATCTTGTAAATGGATATTTTGTGATGCTGTCTTTTAACATCTAAAGAAAACATTTCTTTCTGAAATATCCCAAGACCATACTCTGTTATCTTTCCAATAAAAATGATCACCATTAAGTTTTTTAAAATAACATTGAGATAATCTTTATAATGTGGGCAATGATTAAGTTCATTAAAAACAGCCTTTTCAGAAATATTTTATTGTTTATTCTTTCACATGACCAATTCTATGAAGATGTGATTTTACAATAGTGATATTTATAGTATCATATCCAAAAATGTTGAAAACCTTAATGGTTAATCTTATGATCTTGTCATTGAATTTTTAAAATTTTATAGAGAATCCTTAATGGAAATTTTGTCAATGTATTTCCACATAGCAAATTAGACAAAACAGCAGCTCCACAAAACATCTAATTTAATTTCAATAGTTATATCACTGTGATAAAATACCATACCTTTTAATTTATTAAAAGCAGCAACATATTGAAATCTGGGATGAACCTCAACATCCATACCCATCTTTGAAAAGTTGCTGATAATTTTTCTTCCATTACTTGCTGATAAAGAACTTGAGTTTATTTTTTAATTGTTAAATCAAAGTTTAAACCTAAGTCTTTAAATATTGCATTCAAAACATTAAATAACTTTGGTAGTTTGTCTTTTGAACAGGGAAAAATAGCACAATCATTAGCATACTTTAAATCCAGAATCCAATAAAAAAATCTTGTAATTCCTTTTAATCAATCCAGAATTAAAATTATACATGCAAACCCACATCAAATCTTTATTCCTGATTTTTTAATTCACCTACCAACAGTTCCTAAGACCTCAGTCATAAAAATCCAAATAATATCGAAGCAAGTACCCATTCTTGTTCAATATTAGTTTAAATTTCAAATGCCTGAATTTCCTTCTGTAATAACATTTTCTGTTATTCTGTCATGTAGAAACTAAATAATATGAATAAATGTTGATGGACAATCAATTAATTTTAAACAAGGTTATAACACCTGTTCAATTAATTGAATCAATTGTCTTGACCTAATCATAAAAAATAACATATAAATCACTCTTGGTTCCAATCACTTTTCTTATATTTGCTGATAGTGAAAATTATGAATCAATCTTTGTTAATGATATTTTTCTAACATTTTTCTGGCAGCAAAACTCATGTCTATAGTGCTTCTTGGTTCTCTAAAACCACCTAAAGTCTTTGGTAATTATTCATCTATGACAGAAAGGAAACTATTAAACAAAAATTATGGTGGATAATAATGATATTCTATAATAACTGCTGTAATATTGTGTAGTCCTTTTATCTTTAAAAACTAGGACAATAGAAGCATCCTTAAGATTAGATGACAAACTTCCGAAGTCCATAATTCCTAAAAAATTTCAAGAGTTTTGAGGCTAACATATCACTAACATATTTTAAACCCCCCCCCCCCATCCACTCCTAGTATCTCATCAAGATCTGCAGACTTTCCATTTTTAGGATTACAAAGAATTTGACCAAATCTAAATAAGTAACTAAAATGGAAATATCATTAAAAGTTATTTTAATTCTTACATCATCATTGAAAATATCAAATTATTTCATCCAATTATTTCTTCCACCTGTTCAAAATATTGCCATCATATAAGATACTGCCCATTTCTAGATTTAATAGGATTGTGATATCAATTGTGATATCATTTTTATGTCCATATGTTGCTTTCAATGTATCAAAAAAAGATCTAAGGTAATCAGGATCAATGAATGTCTGTATTTACTTTGCATTTTAACCCATGTATAATTTTTAAGCCTTCTTAAGTCAATGAGCTTCTGCCTTTAAAACTCTATTTAAAATGAAGTTCCATCATTAACTGATTATTCTCCAAAGTAGAAAATGCCATATTTGTATAATCAAAACATCAATAATAAGATCACTGTCACAAAATCAGAAACATAACAAACAATTCTGAAAGTCAATATTAGCAATTTTAGTATTTAGTTATTATTAGAATTTGCCCTTATAGAAGATATTTCTAAAGAATGAATATCAATTTCCTTGTGAATAGGTTTAAAATAAACACTAATTTATGGACCACTCAACAATCTACTATTTGTATCAACATCTGCATTAGAATCTCCAAAAAGAAAAAATGCAATATTTTTGTGGTATTACTGTATGAATGATATCCAGAAAGAAATAAAAGTTGTCATTATCTGAATGCTCTGAATAGAATATTGGAGCAAATAAAAGCTTTCATTGCCTGAATTAAATATTGGAGCAACACACTAATAAAGCCAAGTGTTAGAACTATTAATCTATCATTAATATAGCAAGGAATTCCATGAATAGAAGGTCCTAAATTAGATCTCACAATAAATTCAATACCATTCACTCTTCTCTCACTTGTCGATATGCCCTTTCAAAAAACACAACCATCTATATGTTCTATAAAACTTCCTTTCTGTTGAAAGAGTGTTATTGATCTTAAATCTTGACAATACCTTAACCACTAATGCTATTCTCCATTCAGTTATTGAAAGGTTAGTATCAAATAAAGTTCACAGATATGTATTTATATTTAGAAAAAATAGATTTACAATACTTATCTTTAGTATTATTATTGTATCCTAAACTACTATGCTTGACAATTAGGCAGATTATCTGAAACTACATTCTTCCTTCCACATTAGTGTTAGGCATAGAATCCTAAGTATGGTTGCCTAAGAATATAATCTTTACCCAGTTGAAACCCATACCTCAGATCCAATTCCAACCCAACATATTAGTGATACTACTTTGAAACAAAATCACAGAAAGATTGCCAGTTTAATAAATCTATCTCTATCTTCTCTTTCTTATTTCTCAAGAGCTTGAGTTACAAAAAGAGAAAATTAAATTGGAGTCAGATTGCTGTACTTGTAATTAAAAGATGATAATGTAGTTGCCCAAATACACAATCCTATTGCCACATTTAGAATGATTGACAGTATGAAAAGCTCACATGACAACCAAGTCACATACTAATTTAAGTGATTGAAGACAGTAACAAAGGATAAAGAGATTGTATTGGACATAATGTCTAGCCTTTGATGAATTAATATTTTATCCTGCAAGATAGCACTAAGTACTTTAATCTGGTATTGTTTATTTGTTATTCACTGTTAACTCTCAGATCTGAAAATTACTTCACTGGCTACAATATTGTGGATCCCATTGGTTGCCTGAGCATACCACTCAGTGGAATTTAGTAAGCTAAATTGTTTTATAGTAGGCAAATCAATGTAGGATAAAATAAGAATTAATAATGGAGTCATCAGCAACATGAATTTTTTTTATCTAATAAAAGTTACTCTCAAGTCTTGATGATTTCATATTGCATTGTACAACAGTATTAGGTGAGTCTTATGTTTCTAGGTTTATTGTATAAAAGCTTATTAATTGTTGGAAACATTTTTCATAATGTGGTAATTCTTTTATCTATTTTCAAGTAGATTATTTAGATAATGTTTTATTTTATTTTTCATCTTTTATCTTTATTAGATTTTATTAGGAATGTTAAAAGTTATTAGTTTGGATGCTTAAATATGTATTAAAACTTTTTTATGGATATAATTTTTTATAAAAAAAAAAAAAAAACTTTTCATAGTGTTTGATCTAATCCGTTTATTCAAATACTCTTATTATATCTTTTTTTATTTCCCAGTTTTAATAAAAAATGTAGATGAAAGACAGCACTTAACAATTTTCCTTTTTTATATATAAAAAAAATAGCATATCAAACATTCAAATTGGTCTTCATCAATGGGATCATACTTTGTTTGATTCCATTCTTGTTTTCAATTGTAACCATCTGTTCGGGGCATTTGTATTTTTGTACTTGCTTCATTTTAATTCCATCAGTTCTTAAACATATGAGTAATCTCTTATGCTTTTTTAATATCATGCATTGTATTTTTTCAAATTAATATGCATACCAATACATTCTCTACTATCATTAACACTATATAGCATTTTCTATAACTTTTGTTTTAAAATGCTTATTGCAATACATGTCAGTGGGTGAAAAAATAGAAAAATTGTTGTTGAAACAACATGTTAAAATTATTCAAAATAATAAGAGAGTACTAAATTATTGGACAAATTCAATAGTGATATTAATATTTCAAAAGATAAAAAATAAATTATCAAAAATCATAGAGCTTCCAGTCTTCTATCATTTCTGGAAAAAATTTTTTACTATGATCATCACCCACAAAAATCTTTGGAGTAAGCCAATTGAAATAATAAGTTAAGTTTGAAAGTGGTATAGCAGAAAAGACTTAACATTTAGGTCTGTAGATTATCAAAAAACATTTGACTCTATGCACATTTCTTCCATGATTAAAAATTTAATTTATTATGACACAAACCAAGGATATTATTAAATAAGGAAAGGGATTTATCAAAATATAACAGTAATTATGAGATTTCATAGTGATACCAAGAAGATTCACATTAGTGAAAATTTATGACAGAGTGATTTCATCTTTCTAAACTCTGTATAGCAGTTGATTTATGGAAATATTTTATGGATTAAAATGCAAACTAAAGGAAATGAAACTAAATATAGATTAATTAAGCCATCTAAGTTATTTGAATGCTACAATTATTTTTTTAAATAAAAATGTTTCAGTTCCACAGATAAAAGAGAACTGTAAAATTAATAAAAATGCCTTGACCAAATTATAAATGTGAATAAAATCATAAGGGATTAAAATAATCACACACATATATATAATCATTTATCATTTTATATTAAAATAGCAAATCTTGAAACTTTAATGGATAGGCTTCAATCTACTCCACCCTCCAACTCTTCACCCATTGATGCCATTGAAACAATGAAATACTCAAATCCCATATTGATGCCAATATTACTGTCATGCCCATGTTGACTTTCAGTCACTCTGACCCCCCATGTATAAGACCATGTCCACACTTTAGAAGAGGGCTGGACACGATACAGGCTGAATCTCTAACATTCAAAATATAAATACTGTCCAAGTATATAAATTATATTTGTAATTGAATATTATATAGTTTTATGCTAAAGGCTCCTGGTTCAAAGTTTGGTCTGTCATTTCCAATGCCTAAACATCATATGACTTCCTTGGAAACTATTTAAAGTTTAAATCAGAAATAAAGTAACAAATTCAAGAACTAAAAATTCCTGAATCGAAATTTAGTCATCACTTCTGATGTTTAAATGTATACAATCATTCGAGTCATTAATCATTTTATTATTTTGCCATTAGATCAGTGGTTGAATTAAAAGTTCATGGATTGAAGCTCAGTTTATCACTTTCAATAAAGTCTGTGTTCACATCCCCTATATTACATTCAATTTCCAAGTATAAGAATTGTAATATTTCAAAAATATTAAGCCAATAAACATCACATGATCACCATTTCTTATGCTTGCTTATAACTGTGATCAAAACAGGAAAAACTTACTATATGCACTACCACTCACTGCAATCCAGAGTAATCAATGGATGCCAGAAGGCTTGTGCATAAAATCTCAATCAAGTGCCTACTCATTCAATATCTCCAGACTAGTTTCTGGCTTGTGGTTTCGTCATTGAGGAGCCTTGGATCTGAGAGCACTGCACCTACATCTTAGGATTTAATGCAACTCTCCAGCAGCCACCTTTTATCTCTATTTAACTACAAAACTATGAGTCTTAAATTGAAAAAATCTTAATATTTTCAATCCAAGCTCATTAGCTTATATAGTCATATAGGTCTGAACTCAGTTCAGTACCTATACATTTTGGTACCTATACATTTTGGTAAGTTCAGACATATATGACTATATAAGCTAATGAGCTTGGATTAAAAATATTAAGGTGTTTTCAATTTAAGACTTATAGTTTTGTAGTTAAGTGGAGATAAAAGGTGGCTGTTGGAGGGTTGCATTAGATCCTAAGATCTAGGTGCAGTGCTCTCAGATCCAAGGCCCCTCACTGACGAAGGCCACAAGCTAAAAACTAGTCTGGAGATATTGGATGAGTAGGCACTAGATGGGGAGTTTATGCACAAGACTTCTGGCATCCATTGATTACTCTAGCTTGCAGTGAGTGGTAGTGCATTTTGCCAGTTTTAATAAGTTATAAGCAAGCATAATAAATGGTGATCATGTGAATGTTTATTGGCTTAAAACCAATCCTGCCTAGTAGGATAGTGGTGCCTATGGTTATTAAAGAACCAAAGACACCAAAATGTATAGGTACTGAACTGAGTTCAGACATATATGACTATATAAGCTAATGAGCTTTGAAAATATTAAGGTGTTTTCAATTTAAGACTCATGGTTTTGTAGTTAAGTAGAAATAAAAGGTCGCTGCTGGAGGGTTGCATTAGATCCTAAGATCGAGGTGTAGCGCTCTCAGATCCAAGGTTCCTCATTGATGAAGGCCACAAGCCAGAAACTAATCTGGGGATATTGGATGAGTAGGCACTAGATTGGGATTTTATGCACAAGCCTTCTAGCATCCATTGATTATTCTAGCTTGCAGTGAGTGGTGATGTGTATAGTGAGTTATACCTGTTTCAAAAATACGACATATTTAAATATTTTAAAACCTTCTGGGACTAATTTTTGATGTTTTATCAATATGTATTTTTAATTGCAGTCATTTATAAGAGGTGTCGGTTCTTTTAATAAGTATCATTTGAATTTCAATGATTTATTATTCCATTTTCAATGTGTGACATCATTTATTCTTGAGATTGTCACTCTTAAAACATCAATAGTTCTTTGGACACCAATAGCAGGCAAATGTTTGATCCCATTTAAACCCAACAAATCCAATAGATCTTCATACATGGTAAATTTCTACAATCAGAAGCAAAAGTTTTGGGGCTCCTAAGCAAATACTTTTTTGATTATAATTATTAAATAAAATATCCATAAGATGCAGGGGCTCATACATAATACCTTGGTTTGCTTAACGATCGCTATTAACAACACCTGATTGGCTAATAAGCGCGAGAGGTTTGCAGTCTCTCAGTTTAATTTCAAATACTGTCTGCGCTTTATAAATTAAATATTATTACTGGTTACAATAATATACACTCTCATTGCTAAACGTATAAAGTCAAAAATTTAAAGTTAATATTAAGAAAAATTTTTCCCTTAATTTGACCAAACCCTGTGCATTCTTGTACACATATATAATTGTATATGGTCGTGCGTATTAGCATAAAAACATAATATTCATGAATGGGTTTATGCAACGTTGCGGGAACTAACGTATTAGTCTTACATTGACATCGTTCTTTACAATGATTAAGACAATATTTAATTTTGCGTTTCAAAATTTCTCGAGTATTATTTCCATTTGCTTTATAAAACTTTAATTCGTAACCCACCTGTCAAGGTTTGCAATTTTAATTAAGATTTTTTTTTTTTTTATCAGTCGTTTTTTTAATATTAACTTTATATTAGCTTTTCCATTTCTGCAAGTAAAAAAATCTGCTTTTAATATAATTACATTTTTTAAGGGTATATAGTATATGAAAAAAAAGAACAAACTTTTAATTATTTATATTATAATTTACTACTTGAATTAGGCCTGTAATAGCAGACAATAAAAGCCTACCACACACAGGATATGAATTCCGTGATACGATTTCTCTACTCGAGTGACAGATGGTTTATAATAAAAACC
Organism: Epiperipatus broadwayi; assembly: GCA_028023455.1. Lineage (NCBI taxonomy): Eukaryota > Metazoa > Onychophora > Udeonychophora > Euonychophora > Peripatidae > Epiperipatus > Epiperipatus broadwayi. Next base: position 2,705,527 of record JAQFVV010000154.1, read on the forward strand.
ATCTATAGCCGAATTCATACACGCGCAAAAAAAAAAAAGTAATTTATACGACACATTTAATCCTCTCTTTTAACACCTTCAAATAAATACATTTAATAATCTTAAAATAATAAGGGTGTGAAGTAATAAAAAGAAAAAGATTTAAATTTTTTTTAAAATAACCTTTCATGAAACTTCTTAAAAAACAAATATTTTTTAATAAATATTAAAATATAAACTTTAAAAACAAAACTTACTCGGTTTTCACAATTACGCTTATGATACCCTATTTTTGAAATAAACGTAACATTGGATACTTGCTGAATCGTGAAAAACAAAAATAAATTGAAAAATTAATTCGGAGTATTAAACCAAACTATGAGGCTTGAAACGTGAAAAGCTTGGATGGACACGCTGGGTTTCTTTCTGCATACTATGTTTTATACTGTATAAATGCTTTTATAAAATATCGCATTGATAAAATTTTAATATTAAACAGTATACTAAATAAAATATAGTATGGACTAAGTCATTTATGTTAAAGCAAATACATATTAATTAAAAAACTAATGTCAAATTTACGTACGATACATAAAAAAAAAGAAGAAAGAAATTAAATGGTTAGTTGTTTAGGAAATCATATGACATATGAGCAACTATGTTAAGAGTTGATGAATTAAAAACAGTGTATCAGTCTATCAGTGTTAAAGTGCACTGCTTATCAATATAAATGATAATTACAAACCAATAAAAAATAATTGTATATGCATCAGCTTGGAGCATTGCATGATATATGATTACCAAAAAAGCATTGGATTAATTATATTCTTTTTTAAAAAAATTTCCTCGATTGGGAATAAAATCAAGAAACCTTAGATCTTGAATTTTTCATTTTATCACTATATTAAACTATACATACATGAAAATTCATTCAAACTTTATAATAACAATTAATAAGTATGTAACAAAGTCAACATAAAAATAAAAAAAGCAACTCAAAAATAAGGTTAATAGTTGTTTTTTTTCATATGTCATGGCATTGGCCGGGACGCGAACCCACACCCGCCTACAAGGCGGATGCGATGACCTCTCGGCCAACAACGCTTGACAATAAGGTTAATAGTTCTCAGTAAATAATTAGAAATACAAAATTTAATTAAACAGTATCTTTATCAGTTTAAAATCGATTTATAATTCAGAACTGATTAAACACTTCTATGAGAAAAGACAAATAAATATTATACTCACTAATGCTAAGTTCCTATGTTTGATATTTATAACAAGGATTATTATATATTTTGATAAACTAAACCAAAGGATTTGCTGTGTTTAACCCCCTCATCAATTTCTAGAGCAGAGAGATTTGCAACTATACTTTTAATAAAAGATTTGTTTACAGAAACTTGATAAGCTTATTGTGTTTATTAGTAGTAGATTTTCCAATAAAAAGTCAATTACAGATTCATCAGTTCATGAAATATCGATTTCTTGAAGTTTTACATAAAACCAATGTTGTACTTGACTTTGTATACATTTTTATTAACAAAAAGGTAGATAGTTTTACTCAGACATTAAATAAACACAATAAAGTTACAGTAGGTTAAAGAATCCATAGACTTACATCCACAAAAATATGACTGCTTTTCCACTAGTAGTAACATATAATGTAAACTATTTTTTTTTTTGCAGATAAATCTGATTAAACTAGGTTTATTTGATTTTTACCCTCTATCTAAGAATCACTAGATACTCATTTACCTAATAGTTAGCCTAACTACTGACTTTCTACCTGAAAGAAAATTATATTTGTGGCCTAATAAAATTTTAAGGTTCATTCATATTTATAGCATGCAAAGCAGATGTACTAACTTTTATGGAACAGAATGTTAATAGTTCCTTTATACTGTCAATAGAAAGAGCTGCTCTAGTTTGTAAGCTATTATCACCATTTAATCTTTTCCTTACAATTAACAATGCTTCATCACATGGTACATTTGTGAATAAACTTTCCACATCAAAGCTTATAGATAAGTCAGTTCTTTCAATTTTTATATTCTTGATTAATTCTATAAATGTCTAGAATCCCTGACAAAGGCTTGGGTCTTGTATGCCAAAGGACTTAGAACGTTGAGAAGAAATCTTGACAAATTTTGTCAAGGTGAATTTCTAGAACTGATAATAGGGCTTAATGGAACATGATTCTTATGGATTTTAATTAGACCATAAATATGAAGAGGTTTTTCTGATGATGTTATTTTACTTTTTTCTGAATCAGTGAAGTACTTGCGATGTTTTCTGGGTAATGCTTGTAACTTTATTTCTGTACTTTGTATCAGATTTTTTGTCACTTTTCTGTATTGGCCTGCTGTGAAAAGTACTTGTATTTTGTTGTCATAATAAATTGTATCCATTACAACTGTTGCATTGCCTTTGTCAGCTGGGAGAATAGTTACCTTTGTCAGATGGAAGAATAATTGTAGATTTATCTATTTTGAGATATTTAATTGCTTTCCTCTAATGTTCTTTTTATTCTCCAGCGTAATTCTGCTCCTTCTTCTAAAGGCAATGTTTGAGTGACTTCCTTGGTGGCTGCCATTGTATTTAATAAGGGGATAATAGATTGTGTTATGACAATGTTCAATCCTCTTTCAAGAACAGAAATTTCAGTATCTGTTAGATGTTTATAACTGAAATTTTTTAACAGATGAAGTTGGTACACTGCTTGGTACATAATGATTTTTGATATGCCCATGTAGGTTAGCAAGTTTCTTCTTTTGGCATTCTTTTATTTTTCCATGTAATGTTAAGTATGATTTTCTTACTGCTTGAGAAACTCTTGCGAAGTTTTCATCAGTAAGTTTATTTTTTAGAAAACATTCTACATTATTAATGGAATGCAAGGTTTGATAATTAGAAAACCTTTGATCATTTATTCTTTTTCTTAACAGAGCTTCACTTGATCTCTGAGTAATTTTCTCAGCTCTCTGGGAATGAATTGGAAGTTTTAATTGCAAACCTTCAGGAATTATCCCTTCAGAATTACATTTATATAAGAAAGTTAAATGGCATTCTACTTTGGACAGCTTTAGACATAATTTTTCATATTGTCTAAAGTTTGATATAGTATCGGGCCATATCAAATACTTATTCTTTCAGAAAAAATCCAAATTACCATTAATTTGTGACTGACCAAAAAAAAAGGAAATATGGCTTTATTGCTTGGGAGTTCATAAGAAGTTTGAGGACTAGATTTGAAAGTGCTAGAATCAATCCTGCAACCTCCATATCCCCAAGTTAGACATTCTACCAACTGCACCAAACTGTGCAGGGTGTGACTGTCCTAATTCCAGCTATAGAAAAAAATGTGATCAAACTATGACTCCTCTATACTTCTTAGACACCCAATTAATATTTGTAAAACAAAAAATAGTTTCTTAGATTAATATTTTTTTTATAATTTTTTTAAAAAGCTAAACTTTTATTCATTTTCTTTACCAGGTTATGAAAATAAGAATTTTTTTATTGCTACTGCAATAAGAGTTTTTGACATTACCATAATTAATTTTTTATTAGTGAGATTAAATTAAATAAAAAATGTGATAATAACATATATTCATATAAACATTACTTACATCTATTGCCAATAAAATTTAGCATCTACTTTTGAATTATAGTGGTGTAGATGTCATCTGCCTAAAATTAGATGTAGTCAGAATTATAATCAGAGAAGAGAATACAATTCCTTCACATCATGTTAATGTGAATTTATTACAACCATTTTAAATTTAATTAACATTTATTTTATTAATAGATATATAAGATTCATCTACTCATTATGATTAGAGCCAACCAGCTAATATTTGTTGATGAGGAAGTAAAAAAAGGAATAACAAAAATTTAGCAATACTAGGGATATCAAAAAACCCACTTTCTGCTTCATTCATAAAGGTAAAAATCTACATGTTACTGGTAAATTATAAAATATTTCCTTCTTGACTAATTAGCAATATTACTGATTTGAGAAAAAAGACCTGAATATCAGCAATTTGGTAAAAATAACATGGGAATGCTTATTATTTTAATGTACCCTGAAATCATTACAAAAAGTTAGTGCAGTTTAAATCTTTTTAAACTGATGTTCAAGGTGAATCCATTTATTGTTTATGTACAATTAAAAAAAACAATAAGCAATAAACATATTTGAAGATAGGAAACATTTTTAGAATAGCAGATTTCCCAAAAATCTAGAATTGCATTAATAAAGGCCCTATGGCATTGTAATTAGTACACATGCCTGCCCTATGTGAAACTTTAAAAAAAACTGAGATCACAACAGACTTAGAACTTTTCCTATACATACATGGATCAAAGCCAAATCAGATAATCATTCAATAGTGTTTGTAAATGGATATCTGAGCAAAAAAAAACCACTATAGTATGAATTTGTCTTTACTACTGATGAAGAAGAGTTTATACCTCCATATATACTGAACAATACTAAACTTCCTCATAAATCCATCCAAATTTCCTTGAAATTTTAAAATATAAAATATAAACTTTTCTTTTAAAAAAAAAAAAAAAGGAAAGCATTCAAAATGTGATTGTTCTATTAAAAAAATCCTATCAAACAAGTTTTTAACTTAGATTAAGATATCTATGCTAAAATAAAACGTTAATGATAATAACACATAATTGAACTAAATCTGAAAATATTAATAATAGCAGTAATATATAAGCAATAAACATACCATGGATTTTTAATTAAAATGAATGTTACAAAGTCAAATTATACATTTTAAAATATACATTTCAACTCAAATGAACAAAAACAATATAACTAGGATAAAGATAATTTCATGTTCTTGTTTAAATGTAATGTTAGCTTGATTATTTTAATTCATATGAGGAAATGGACAGATAGAATAAACTTATTTCTACATTAAATTATTTAAAATAAAATAAATTTAAATTTTAGATATTAAATAAACGTTTTTGCACATTTAATTAATTAGATAAAGTGAACATTTGAATACAGGCATTCTTCATATACCTGGATCTTAATTGTAAATATAGAGGATTTGAACATAGACTTTCAAGAACCATTCAACTATCTACACTATCTCAAACCACTGACTTACATGACTGCACACATGTAGAAAAGATAAATAATCACCAATATATGTACTTTATGCTTAACCAGTATTCATAAGTCGGTCCAGATTATCATCTCCCACACTGATATGTGTGGGAGATGATAATCTGGACCAACTGGTGAATGCTGGTTCAGCATAAAATGTGTATATTGGTGATTATTTATCTTTTCTACATGTGTGTGGTCATGTGTATCAGTGGTTTGAGATAGTGTGAATAATTGAAGGGTGCTTGAAAGTCTATGATCAAATCCCCTATATGTAAAAGTGAAGTTTATTATTATTATTTTTCTAGTTTAGGTAGTAAATGCTCATTAAATTTCGTAATGTAGCTTTAATATTGATGTGCTAAAGAGTGGCAAATTATAAGCAAACTGTCATCAATAATGATCGAGTTATTATTTAAATGTAGTATAAAGGTCTAGTTATTATAGCTGACTTAAAGGTCTTTAACATATGAACATGCATTTATATATTGTATTGTCATATATAATGTACTTACCACACAATATGTGTGTGAAATTTATTCCCAGGATAGTCAGATATACCTAGAAAGGTGGAGCATGAAAACAGCCCAAAGATGGAATAAACAGACTCGACAAGTTCCAAACATATTTAAATAACAGCAATAATAAATGTATTCCACCCCATGGATAGCACTGATAAATATAAATTTTCTAAGTACATGTACATAAAGATTATAATACATTATTAATGCAGAAATTAAACTGAAGGGTTACACAAAATAAAAGTAAAGATCTGTATGACTTGTAAATTTTTTCCTTACACCCACTTGGAGATCTACAAGTGGGTAAATACCCTGGAATATCAGCTGCTTCCATATAAGTCCTCTAGCCTTCTCCCAAACATATTGTTTTAAACTTATTTAGATCTTTCTGACCATCTGGAGTAAATAATTATCTAACGGGGTTTTTTAGCAAAAATATTTAATATAGATTTTTTTAAAAAAAAAAACAACAACTCTCAGCCAATCACTTAATTATTAATCCCATTGCTAACTGAGATTAACTTAATTCTATAATTACTCTAATTGCAGTATCTATTTAGAGGATTAGAGCATGCATACTTTAAAGTACTTCAGAATGATAAAAAAATATATTACATAGAGTTTCAATGGTTTTCCTTCTCTCTGACTGAATCATCATAATCTTACAAATTTTCTTATACGTTATCTGCAGGCTCTTCATCTCTTGAGGTTTCTGTATCAATCTTTGACTATGATGCTTGATGAAATCTCATACCTTCAGCATCCTCATTGCTTTTTGATGCTTAGATTTTCTGTATAATATTGATAATACTGATACCTTCATTTTTGTCTTTTTCTATGATACCAATATTATTTTTTGGATGACCTACATGTCTCCCTAAAAGATAATTATCTTTCATTTTGTTAAGACAGAATTTCAATAGTGTACTTTTTACTCACTTTTTCAATAAACTATAACTCAATTTTTTTTCCCTAATGCATAATTTGCCTTTTTTTTTTTAAAGAATTAATTTTAGGGTTATTTTGGTTACTACTTTTGTCAGGAAGTAAAAGTGTTAGCCTTGTTCTTAACTTCATACACCAACAATTCAACTTGTGATTTGCCCATTGTTGAAAATGGTGTTGCATGTTGATATACCATCATGATACATAATTTTTCATGCACGTCAGCACAATTTTATCTATTAAGATTCTGTATTTGGTATCACTGCATTTTCAGCCAAGCCATTAGATTTCTGGGTGACATAAGTTTTTTTATATGTTTAGTATCTCTTTCTTCCATGAACTCTTGAAACATTCTGAATGCAAACCCAGTTCTATTACCAATCACCACAATTTCAGGAATTCCACATTAAGCAAATATCTCTGGTTTCTAATAATTTTGTATTCCATGCTAAATGCAGATAATCATCAATAACCACTAGAAAAAAATTGACAATTTACAGGATTTTTATGGTTTGGCCACTACAGATGACAGTATCAAGCTATTTTAACAAGTTTGCTACACTTTGACATATTTCACAATTTTCAATATATATATTTTTAAAGGATCCTCATACATTTTTGGCTAAAATATGTATTCATGGGCCAGTGTTTTAGCAAAAATGATGCAAGGATATCCATGGTGTATTAATTTTAAAGCTTTTTATGAACCCTCTTGGAAATACTATTTCATCTCCCATTAGAATACATCCTCTCAAATAAAAGTGACAGAATTTTTGGTCTTTGAAATAGTCATCCTTCATGCTTTTTTTTTTTCAATATTTGACATTCTTTGTTTCAGCAGAATCCATTCTGCCACAGATTCGCTGTTTAATGTTTGGGAATGTAATATATCTGTATAATTAATTTTAATGTCACTCATATAAATTTTTTTTCTGTCAGATAACTTTGATAGAATATCTGCACACTAAACAGAACTTATGTTTTTGACAAGTTAGTGCCAAGTCATATGCTAATAAAATATTGGGTTGTATTCGCATCCTTGGTGATCGCCTTAAGATGGCATTGATGCTAATCAAAAACATATAGATATAACGATTCCGGGCCTGACCTAAATGATCAATTTGATCTAAAAAGATCTGATTTCTTAGATTTGTAATAAAATATTCTACTAACTAATACTATTATATGATGTTAGTTTTTTCATTTTTGTAAATGTTTATTAATCTTATCTTGTTTTTGAGTTTGTGTGTCTTTAAAGTTACGGTGTTTTTCTAATTTTTTTTTTTGACTTTACGTGTGTCTTTTTAAAGTTACGGTCTTTTTTTTTTTTTGCCAAGAGTAAATCAATACTTTTATTCAAAAGCAAGACGTAATAAATAAATGTTTATTAATCTTATCTTGTTTTTGAGTTTGTGTGTGTGTCTTTAAAGTTACTGGGCTTTTTCGAATTTTTTTTTTTTTTGGACTTTAGGTCTGTCTTTTTAAAGTTACGATATTTTTTTGCAAGAGTAAATCAATAATTTGATTCCAAAGCAAGACATAATAAGTCAATGTTTATTAATCTTAGATTGTTTTTGAGTTTGTGTGTGTGTGTGTCTTTAAAGTTACGGGGCTTTTTCTCATTTTTTTTTTTTGGACTTTATGTGTGTCTTTTTTTTTAAAGTTACGGTATTTTTGGTCAAGAGTAAATCAATCATTTTATTAAAAAAGCAAGACGTAATTCTAAATCTATCAAAAGTAACGTAATTTATATACTACAATTTAGAATTGATATCCGACTACTATTAGTAAGGCCCGTCATTAAAAGACTCGATTGAAAAATGATACCCAACTAATTTCTGTTTGCTTTTTTTTTTTGGGGGGGGGGACAGTAATAAATCAGAAAGTGGGTTGTTTTTGTTAACTCGGTCTATATAAAAAGGGTACCGTTATTGAAATACTAAATTTAAAAATGATAGCCGACTAATTTGCGTTTCTTTTGACAGTAATTAATCAGAAAGTGGGTTTCTTTTTTTTTTTGGTAAATCTTGTGTATATATTAAATCTTGTATATATATAAAAATAAACAAACCGTAATTCAAAGACTCCATTGAAAAAAATCAAACCCCGTTGAATTTGCTTTTTTTTTTAAAGACAGTAATTAATCAGGAACTGGGTTGTTTTTGTTAGTGTGTAAATATAAAAACTAATCTTATTTTGAAATAATAAATGTAACAAAACAAAAAAAAATAATACCCGACTAATTTTATTTTTCAGACAAGTAATTCCTAATAATTAGACAGTGGGTTGTTTTTGTTTGTCTGTATATATATAGCAAAAGTAACTGGTCATGGACGAATTGTCACAAAAACGGTATTTTTCGCGTGATCCTTTATTTTTTTTTCCCTTTCGCATCCTTAAAAGCAATTTTTGAGGGTTACCCCTTCGTAATGGAATCTTCAGGACATTATTACTAAACTTACAACAGTAAGTAAATTACTACACATTAAAAAAAAATAGACGTCTTATCAAATTTTAAAAAACTATGATTGCTTCAAAGACACACAGTCTCACACGAAACTACAGAGAAAATAGATATTCTACTATTACGAGAAAATGATGAACAAAATTGACTACTATGGCAGCCGATCAAGGCATATCTTTCTCTTTGCTTTTAGCATAGAAAAAAAGCCATAACCGGCAAATGTCGGGAACTCTTTCTGTGTTTTATCATAGAAAGAAGTCTCTTTGTGTTGGCTTCTGTCACCGCCTCCTCCATCCAACATAACGTGAGGACTTTTCTGCATTTATAATGTAGAAAAATTCCTCTTTTATTGGGTGAAGGCCGGTGAAACAGTATATTTCTAGGAATTTACCTAGAAGTAGCGACATCTTAAGGCGAACACCAAGGATGAGAAAACAACCAAATATTGTATCAATGTAGTATGCATGGGCTAAAATGGTCAGGTGAAGCTTTGTTTTCTCACAAGATAAATATTAGTTAAACTTCTTTATTTCACATGTAATCTGCTAATAATTTTTTGTCAAACTAATTGTAATTTCTTTCAACTCTGGAGATTGTATGAGATGCAAAAGCAATGGGCTTTTCACCCAAAATTGTTTGGTGATTGATAACTTCTCCTATTCTACATTCAGAGGTATTGGTAGTCAACATTTCTTCTAAATTACTATCTTATTGTACTAATAATCTATCAGATGTTTTTCTTACTTCCATCTTGATTTGTTTAGTAAAGGCCATAAAGTGATTGTGTTGTATAAAAATTTCCTTTTAAAAAAGTCTTATGAAAATGTGCAAACACTAAAAAAGCTTGAAGGTACTTAATATTCTTAAATGTAGGTGCTTCTTTAATTGATCTGATTTTTTCAAACATAGGATCTATTTTTTCCAAGCATAAGATGTATTCCCCTTCCTGGTATATTCTAATATAAAAAAAATTATTTCATCTTCCTGGATGCATTGATTACATATCTTCATTAGAATCATTTTAAGAACTGACTTAGAATTCACAACAATTAAAATATTGTCATAATAGATTATAACTCATTTTATCCTTTGGACAAGTGTGTTCACTTTAAATTGCAAAACATTTAAACTTGTAATCTTTTTTTTTCCTTTTCTTATGTATTGATTTCTATATTTACATATACCATTTCCAACTTTCTTACACACTTCAACAATACTATTTTTTATATCAAAACTTTATTCTTACAGATTGTTTTCTTTAAGTAATATTCTTTATTAAACACAAATAATATTTACATAATTACAAAGGTTATATTAAGTTTGTCTAACAACATTTCTTCAAAACTGTCATAATACTCAAGGCATTTTTCTCATTACCTCATACATTTTTTTTTCTTTTCTTTACCTTACTAATACATTCTTAGACTGGAAATGGGTTTTCCTACCATATTTCACATGTGGATGGAGCAGTTCCTTCCCACACCGATTCAATAGTATTCCTAGGCCAATATTTTAAACATACATTAAAGTAATCATTCCAATCTCTATCTAGCTTTCTCAGCCAATTGAATTTTTTATTGTCAAAAACCAAAGAGCATTTAATTACCCATATTGTTTTCAATGAATGGATTATAACATTTGCATTATGCGGATTGACTGTCCATAGGATATGTAAAAAAGTAGATTTTAAAAAGCTCTGATGATGACTGCAGGGCAGTTGAAACTTTAAGAATAAAGTTTTAGTATAAAAAAGTAGTATTATTGAAGTGTATAAGAATGTTGGAAATGGTATAATTGTAATAATCCTGAGGGATAAATGACTATATTCAAAACATTTCATGAGAATTGTAATATTGTTAAGACTTTTGCTGACTCTTCATCTACTGGCTTGTGATTTAAAGTTGCTTTCATATTCAGTTTTGAAAGTGTGATCGTTTTTGATTGATGCTAATGCTTCTCTAACATTTAATATGAGATATGTTTTTACATAGATTTTTTTAGTTAGGTATTAAGCAAACCTTCTGATTTGATAATAGCAATAATTGGGTTAGCCTACTCAGATTTTGCCATTAGTATTAGTGCTCCATTTACAACCAAATGTTGAATTTCCTCTCCTATTTTTGCTTTTTGGCTGTCTAGAATCCTCCATGATTTACTAATTAAGGTTTTGTATTTTTCATAATCAATATAGCAGGTTGAGTATTAAAAGGTTTTTCTTGATCATATTTAAATAAATTTGAAAAACAATATTTTATTTCTTTTTCTATAGAAATATACTTTATTATGTTAAGCTCAATTCCTAATAGTCTAAAGCATTCTCATCTTAATACTGGTTGATTTTTATTCCCCTTTATAATGCACATAAATTTAATTCTTACTCATTACGTAAGTAATATAAGATGCGACAATAAGAACTTCTACAAATCTTGTGTTAAGATTTATAGAGATACTTACTGTCACATCTAGGTGCATAGTCTTAAGGGTCAACATTTTAGTAAATAACTTTTACCACTCAGTCTCTCTCTATATATATTGAATTTTCATTTACATTGGGGGAGATTTTTACATTTAGATGATGGGGGGGGGGAATTTATTTTCAATATGAGCAATATCCAATACAATGTCTACTTCCATGATTCACATATTTATCAATCTAAATGATGTTAGTGAAAGGTTTTCACTTCTGTTAATTTTTCTGCATATTTTGACAATTAGATGTAATTGATGTTTTATTATCATGATCTGCTTTGCCAAATATTTCTTATTTTCATAGATTTCACATCCTTACATCTTTCCATTTGCAATGTGAACTAAATGTCCTTTTCTACAACAATAACATTTCCAACTGTTGACACCAAAATCTTTTTTTTTCTAGAAGTTTTCTTCAGTTTTATTAATCAAAGTCTTTTTCCTGTCAAATGATTATTTTACAATTCTTTACACTGTTCTAACACCAACTTATATGCTAAAACCTTTCTTACTGCATTTAAATGTATAGATCTACATAGCGAAATCATATTCTTTTATGGCCTCATCTTTGAATCACTGCTGAATTAAACAAAATATTGTTTTGTGATTAGTTTTTCATGAAATGGACAATCCTATTTGGCTCACATAATCTCTTAGCAATCTCAGTCACTCTCTGCCTCCTAAAACATAGTAATGTGATTATCTTTGATTTATCATTATCAATTTCACTTAGTAGAATTTTTTTTTTTACTTTTGCCGTATACAAAAGCCATTCAGAGCTATTATTTATATCAAAATAACCAATAATTTTTTATCCTCTTAATAACATTTGTCCTCAGGTTGTATATATGTGTGAAATAATAAATTTATTCTAAATTTATCAATCTAATTGCCTTGTCAGTGTTACAAAGCCTAATCCAGGATATCGACTGTGCTAGTGTTATGTATGATGGACTAACCTCAGTAAATGGCCAATATTTTTTTCTGAATAATCAGATATACACAGAAATGTTAGAGCATAAACAGGATCTAATGGTGAAATAAAAAGATTCTCCAAAACATATGTTTTAATAGCAACAATAATGAATGCATTTTAATACATGCTAACACAGATATATATAATACATATACGTAAAAAAAATGTTAATACAGAAAATAATCTGAAATCTCACAGAAAATAAAAGTAAAGATTTGTACTACCTGTAAATTGTTTCCCTACATCTGCTTGGAGACTTACAGGAGAGGGAATACCCGGGATATAAGCTGCTTCCATAAAGCTCCCTAGTTCTCTTCCAGACTAATTATTTTTGCATTTATTTACATGCTTCTAAATTATTGGAGTAAATGATTAGCTAAAGAGAAGTTTAGCAATAACAATTAACATAAGTTGTTTTTTTTTTTTTTAAAAAAAAAACAAAACAATCCTCAGTGAATCATTTAATTAATAATCCCTTTGCTGATTGAGATTAATTTAATTCTATAACTATTCCAAATGTGGTGTGTATTTTGAGGATTAGAATATGTGCATGTCAAAATATTTCAAAATAGTAAAAAATATATTTTGCAGATACGAGTTATTTAAAACTCAGTCTAAGACTAAAAATATATTAATTAAATCTGAACGCATACATTCCAATATATAATGTTTCTATTTGAATTATTTTTAAGATGGAGATATTTTTTTTTTTATTTTATTAACTGATGTGTGTTTGTTCATTGCTGTTTATTTTAGTGTATCTTTGAAATTTTAGTTAAAGTTAATATTGTCAAGATCATGAATTTAGCAAAATTATATAAAAAAAAATTGAATCAGATAAAGGAGAGATTTTTTTTTAAAATTATGAATTAATAATAGTTTCCCTTGCTACTTATTAATTTATCTAAAAATGAATAAAAACTAAGTAAATAAGACAATTTAATTTCAAATTTATAAATATATACGTAAAAAATTTGTTTTCAAGATAACTTATTAAACTATACCGATTTATATTAACTTTAATACTTGAACATAGTCAGTAGACATCGCAAACTGATTGATTAAAAATTAAATATTGATTTCCCTACTGAATGAAAGTAAAAAAAAATCAAGTTGGGTCGATTTAAATGGAATTATTGTTCCTAGAACACAGTTTGGGTGCCGAATGACTTGATTCTACAAGGATTATTAAAAACAAACTAGTTTTTATTTTATTGCACACGATATATATAAACGTTGTTTTTAAAACAAACAGTTTTTATTTTATTAAATAAACACACAATTCGTCTAGTTGTTAAAACAAATATAAAAGTAAAGGTTTCAATAACAGTAGATATATATTTTTTATTAGTAATAATCCTAACAATATTTGAAGGTAATATTGTTAATGTCTCCGAGTTTAATTTTATCGAAAAGTATTTATTCTTTGCGAGTGTACTAATTCTGTGTATTTTTATAATAAAACTATTTATGTGGATATACCAGGCGATTCCAAATGATTTAGAAGATAACTGTCAAACTATTTTCAATGAAAGTTTAAATAAATAACGTTTTGAAATTAAGCCTATAGAAATTAAGAAATTGCCAAGTACCCAAGGATATTATTGACAATACTAACCGGGTAAGCATTGGTGAACTTTATTATTAGAAAACTGTATGCACAAAGTAAACTTAACAATTTTACTAACTCAAAACAAAACAAATATATATATAAAGATAAAATTAAATACATTTATAATCTTCTTAGAAATTACATTATTGTCTTTAAGTTCTGATTAATATTCTTAAGGTGTGATTACATTTTTTTTCATACTATACATTTATACATTTTCAGTGTATGTTTCCTTTTCCATTCTAAACATTTAAATGAGTTCACTCACATATATTACACACATGAGGTTAGATTTCTGAAGTTTATATATTATTTCCATATTCGGTATTAAATCTAAATGCATTAGAATATATTAGCTTTAGAATAATTCTATTATATATTTTGCATATGCAAATTTTCTAGGGTGTTTGCTGTTAGGTGGAATTTATTAATTAACTATCGTTACAATAAATATTTTAACTTTATTTACACAACCATACATTTTACATAAGCATGTGCACACATAATATTATTATAATCAGACAGTATTATCTTCCCCTCACCCTAAAAATAGACCATTTAATCACAAATATAGTCCTATAATTTGGTTTATCTTCAACAGTTTTCTTTTAAGTTGAGGTGGTGGTACAGATCTTTTTTTCTCCTGTCCTGTTTTATTCTTTACTTGATTACACTATTTTGAGGATAACAAATCCACCACCTCTGGTATAGTTGCTAGATTGTTGGACTGGTTACTCCTTTCACATAAATTGTTTTCATCTGACTGCATATTATTATTATTACTATTAGGCTTTCCTTCAGCACCTCTGATGCCATGTCAGCACATTAAATTCTCTCTTACTGGAATAAATTTCTTCTGCTAACATACATTTTGATCTGTAATTAACTGGTTGTAATGGTTTATTCTGGGATTCTTAAATGATTTACATGCCTTCTTATTTCTCTGCTTGGTCACCTATATTAGCTTCAATTGTTTTGGTAAAACTTTCATTACAACTCCAGGAAGCCATTTTCCCCTCAGAACTTCATTTTGGACTGTATCTCCAATTTTAAATTTTTCACAGTCAAATGGTTTATTTCTTGGCATATTCTTGTTTGATACCAATGCTGAGATATATACATAATTTTTGCCTCATTAACATTTCAGCCAGTATCTTTCTTATATGTGTGCTGTGTAAATTTCAGGTAGAACATGGCAGCTTTTAATGCTGCATTGATATCCATACAGTTGGCTTTATTTCACTTTGACTTTATCTGCTATATTGCTTTTTCAGCCAAACATTTGATTCAGTGTGATACAGAGATGTTGATATTTAATGTTTCTGTTTATTAATCAAAAAGTCTTCTAACTATAATGACACAAAACTGGCCTCATTATTTGAAACTATAGTTTCATGACATCTGTGACTTGCAAATAACTTATTCAAAACTTTAATGATATATTCCATGCTTGTGTTTTTCACAACTCTGTACTTAGTCCACTTGCAATATAAGTTGATCACAATCAGGTAAATATAACCAATTTAACAGTTTTGCATGGTCATGCTTATGTAGTCTCTGTCACGATTAACTGACTTGTGACCAATGTTCCATTTTTTTCAACAATAATTTTAACTGTAGATTGACATTCTTAACACTGATTACCTGCTTGTTCCACATCATGGCTTAAACTAGTAGTAACTTATCTGTAGAATGACATTCTTTACACTAGTTAACTGTTTGTTCAACATCATGGCTTAAACTAGGTCAGACATATAAGAACAAGCTAACTTTTTTATTTGGAAAACTCCTGGATGTCATTTATATGTCAATCCTAATTTTTGTTGTCTGACTTCAGTTGGTATTAATGTTCAATCCATCATGAGAATACAACTATTGTATATTGATAGGCTTTTGTATACATTCCATGTAGATTCAATTACAAATTCAGGTTGATTTCCAAGTCAACCATTTTGCCCAATGATAGGTTTTCATGTACACTCCATATCAGTTTAACTACAAATTTAGGTTGATTTTCAGGCCACCCCTATTGAATCCTATGTAATATCTGATATCCAGAATTGTTTTAATCCATTTTGCTAATACAGTACTATTTAGCACATTAGATGCCATAGAGTCTATGTAGTTTATCACCATTATCTTGGAATTGAACTCCTGGGTATTTGGTAATCTTGATAGCATCTGCATGATCAATTTCTTTATCTGTTTCGTAGATGTTTGAAATCCTATACTACCAATATGTTAATCCATTGGATCATTCTTTTACTAGTATGCATAGGATACTTCTTCAGGTTTCATAAAATATCAAGCAGGGGTGGGTATGGATCTTAAAATAATGTCTATAAACATATTGATGGAATTTTTTTCCAGAATAGACAATCACTAAAGCCTTATTATTCATCAGGTTGTAGTCCTTTCCTGCTACTGTAAATATTCTTGATGCATAAGTGATTGGACATTAACCTCTATAACAGCAACATGATATAACAGTCCCTACTCCATAATCAGAAGATCAGTCCTAACTATCGTTTCTTGATCATTGCAGTAGTGGGTAAGAAATTGGCTAGAGATTAATAAGTGCTTAGATTTTTTGAATGCTTTTTCATGCTCTTAATTTTGCTTACATCACTGTCTTTGTCTTAACAATTTGTATAATGATATCATAATATGTAATTTACCTTTCAGGTAACTGTTGAAAAAATGTTATAAGCCTAAAATCCTTGTAGATCTTTAATATATTTTGCTTTTGTGGTATTTTTAATAACTTTAACCTTAGGCTTCAGATATTTTCTTTTATAATTTATTATATAACCCAGAATATTAATTTCTGTGGATTTCCATATGCATTTTGAAGTGTTTGTCTTTGCACTGATTTTTCTAATTTAGTGCAAATTTGAAATATGCATGTTGACAATTAGTGCTCTGTTTCAGCAGTAATTAAGATGTCAATGTAAGGAATGACTCCTCCTATTCTCTGCAAGAAGCTATCCATTTTTTGACTGAAACACATTTGGTGCTACTGTTATACAGTATGGCATTTTATTGCATTTAAGTAATCCTCAAAAGTTTAGCCATTCTGATCTTCATGGGAATTTGGTAAAATACACATGTTAAGCTTATTTTAGTAAAATAGTTGCTTTCTGCAGTGGTGTTAATATCTTACGAATCCTGGTTATAGAATAAGCATTTTTATTTATGTATTTGTTCAGTGTTATGCAGTAATCTCCACATAATCAATGGTTTTGTCTGAATTCAATATTACCACTACTGCTACTACCCATGTCAACTCTTCTATAAGTGACAGAATGCCTCTTTTAATCAAATCATGAATTATCTCTTCCACCTTTGAATTTAATGCAAATAAAACTTCCATGATTTACATAATATCGACTGTGCATCTTTCATTAATATAATGTCAACTGGCCATGTATTTAACTCTAATGGTTCTGACTTGAATAATCATGGATACTTTCCTCTGACTTTTGACTGCAATTACATTAACATAGATTTCTAAAGGCTTGAAGCAACTTACTACCCAATATAGGGCTAAGATCTCATTTCAATATATATAGAACTAGAAATTTTACTCTTGAATTAACTTTTTCAATGATTGATACAATATTTTGTGTGTTTTAAAGCAATTTGCCATCTACTGAGAATTTCTGCAAGTTCTATTTTTAAATACGCATATTTTATCATACTTATTTCAATATAAAATTTTAGTTCAGAAAAAGTTCCATAGACAGACAGAAAATCAAAAATTCAGTAAGATAAGATAATCCTAGCTCCACCTTGATGACTGTCTTTTTTATATTTCTGATATCTTCTGACATCACAAATTTTTATGCTATTGTTTAAAAAAAATAATTCAAATAACCAAAAACATGTTTATTTGTGGAATTATTACAATTCAAAATTATCTTTGTATAATAATTGTGCAATAACTATTACAAATCAAGAATGTAAATTAATAATAATAATTTATTTTGAATAAAAATGCTTTATTTTTAAAAATAGATATTTTTGGACAATGCAAGTTATTTACAAGCTTAGCTTTCTATGTAATCAGTGACATTGTAATGAGTAAGAAAATATTGTAACATTGAAATAAATATTTAAAAAAAATTAAACTTTTAAAGAATAATTCATTAAATTTAAGAATATAAATAAATAAATATTCATTCAGATTTTAAAAGAAATGACAAATAAGAAGATTTCATCGATTTTGGAAACAGAAAATAATCTTTCTAGAAATGATGATGTACAAGAAGCTTTTTGTTTTCATTACAAATTTATTTTTTTAATATTTTCAGAAATAAAATGTGAATATTTAGAATTTCTTTCAGTAATAAACAAAAATATCTATCAAATGAAGCCAGATTTATTATTTTCTGATAAGTAATAATTGTTTAATCTTAAACTTAATGTTGAATGTTTATAGCATCTGAGAAAAAAGGAAAATGACAACTTATGAGAGGGTTCATTTTAATAGGTACATTTGTAATGCTGTATATTTTTACTCTTTCTAATATAATTTATCCAATCATTTTGTGACCTGCCCCAAGATATGAACATTCAATAAAATATTTTTATCCATATCATTGATCGTTTTAATGGCATTTTACATTTTTACTATTCCTCCCCTTGATTTCCAGTCTGGTCTTAACTAGATTTTATTCTTTATCTTTATGTTAGGACAGATTTTTGACAGGTGTTCTGTTATCACACAAATATGACATTCTTTCTTAAATTTGTTTTTCTTCAGATAGTCTTTTTTGACATAGCAACAGCATATCCAGATATTATTAGTGCTCTATGGTTTAAACTCTCAATTTTCACTTTATTTACAACTATTGGAGTTTTCTTCACATTTGTACTCTTTTGAAATATTTGCAGCATTTCCAGTAACACTTCTTCATGGGCTACATATTTTTCTATTGCATTATATCAGGATCACTAAATAGAATTTGTTAGAACTGTGTTTTCCCGAAGGTTTGTGACTGTCATTCATTTTCATAGTAGTTAGTCAAAAAGTATATCATCCAACTCAGTATTAAAGTAACTTCTTTAATTAGTGTTTTTCATCCTAGATCAATTTGCAGCATGCCACCATTTCTGACCTTGTAGGTTTAAAATATGTACTCAACTTCTCTTTTATTTCATGATATGATTTCCTCAGGAGTTTCAGATCACAAAGTCAGTTTGTCACTTGCAGAACTTCTTTTCTATGTAACTACATTAACATTGCTACTTTTACTTTATCAGCTATGGTGTCAATAAACATGTATTTTTCTACCAGTTGCATGTATATTTGCCAACTGACTGAGTTATTAAGATCAAATTTGTTAATTGCATTATTATGAAGTGCCATTATTTTCACTTTTAATCCTGTTTTACTTTAAATGTTGGACTGAGCCAATGTGTTTCTTTACAGGTTCTTAAACTGTCAACTATGCCAATATGCTATGTACCCAGGAGTATTATTGACAATATCAGCTGAATAATCATCAGTAAACTTTATTATCAAAAAACTATACACACAAATTAAATTTAACAATAGGAATCTATATATAAAGATGAAATTAAACATTTACAATCTTTGTAGAAAATATATTTTTGTCTTTAAGTTCAGATTATTTTTTTAAGGTGTGAACTTCTTTCTGTGCATACTTGTACATTCTCAATACTTGGTGTGAATTTATTTTTCCATTCTAAACTTAGATAAGAGTTCTCTCACATACATCACATACATGAGAGTAGATTTCTGAAGTTTATATATCAGTTCCACATTCTGCATAAATCTAAATAAATTAAATTATATTAGTTTTAAAATAATTTCACAGCATATTTTGCATATATAAATTTTCTAAAATGTTTGCTATTATGGGAAATTTATTCATTTCCTGACCTACTACAGTTACAATATATACTTTAACTTCATTTATACAACTATAAATTTTATATATAAATGTGCACATATAGTACCATTATAATCATATAGTACAGAAATTGAAAACAAAATTATTAATGGCCTTCACTTAACTAAAGAATATAGAGATAGTTTTGTCATTATTTAAATTTGATCTTTTAAGTTGGCTGCTAGTTATAGAAGTTCATTAAATACAAACTTCATTAAAACTAGTTTTAGAATATGTATATAGTAATACTACTTTCTGGTGTTCATTTATTAATTAGGCTTATACCAAATGGCATTGGAACTGACTTAAGAGAAATGTTTCTGAAAGCAACTAATATAGCATAAGAAAAATTTGATAACAATAAAGTAATTTGACATTATTATATTCATTCACTGTCTTATCAAAGGTGATGAAAACAAAATAATTCTTGTAGGGAGGATAAATTTTGAATAAAAAACATTTTTTAAATATGTTTACATTTTGGTGATTGAATTTCAGTGCCAAAATATAACCTACCTTCGAGAGTTTGAATTTTTTATATCTTTATGAGCTACAATTTTAATCCACATTTTCTAATTATTGAAAATGGTGGATTGGAACACTTAATCCTTTATCAATTAAAAAAGTTATTTTTTTAAATATATTATTTAATTAAGCATTATAATCAATCTCCAATTACTGGAACTGAAGCATTAAGTCTTTCTGAAAATTTATTCTATTCTTTATACCTTGGATTTATGATGTAGCAACCACTTACATTATTAGTTTGTAAATCTACTCCTAAAAGTTCTTTTATGATAACTTATTATTTAATATAACTTTAAATCTAGATCTCACCTTCCTTTAGCCACATAATGCTATGATTATAATACTTCTCAATATTGAAAGGGCTCAGCTTTAAATAAATTTATTTTATTACAAATTCAAACCTATTTTGTTATTAAAAATGTTTTAACATTTTTTGAACCATTACAATATATGCTGTTGTTAATATTGGAGTGTTATGAAAACTCTGTAAGCAGCAACATTGAACATAAAGTATATTTTTGTTCCAATGTCTACATGATGAGTATTTTTTCCCTAGTAGAATGATGGATTAAGAATAAAAATTTCTGAATTGATTCTCATCTGAGGAAAAAAACATATAAAATATCTTAGTTCAGCCAATTGAATAAAACTTCTGGGTTCATCCTGCTACTAAACTGTTCGAATGTCACATGATGTTCTTAGCAATTAGTCATAGGATCATCAATAAAATATCTTGCCAAAAATAAATGTTATATTTTACAATATATAATAAATACAATTAATGTAATCTGGCTAAACAGTCAACAAGAACTAAGTATTTCCCTATCCTCTAATCTATGTTATGAAAAAACCAGTTATTGAAGTGCAAGATGACATGGATACATTAAAATATTTTTTTTAAAAAAGCATTTAACTGTTATATTAAAAGACTTGTTATAAAGTTTAAAGGAACAGCATCCATATAATATATGCCATGAAGTGAACTTTTGAGAAATGAAAAGAAATAATGGTTGCTATCTTTATTCATTATAAACAGAAACTCATAAAAAATATAGTTCTTATAATTACTGAGAGATTAAAGATGATAGAAATAAAAAGTTGAAATAAGTTTTGCAAAGACTAAGCATGGATTACAAATGCATCCATAGATGTCATTTAATAGTCACTTAGTTTGTTAGTGTTATTTTATAATGCTGTTCATTAACTTTATCTGCAAAAACTTTTCTTTTTAAAAGGCTTCAACAATTTACACAATTGTGGTTTTCCATTGAAATTTACTGGTAACCATAATTTTTCAATAAAAGGAATCATTTTTACACTTTTTTAGAATATCCTTGACATAATTTTTATGAGACAATAACATATTTTTGGAAGATTTTGTGTCATATGCTCCATTCTAATAAAAATATATTCTTGCAATAATAAGTCATACAACATATCCAAAACATTCAGATTCATCTTATGATTTAAGCCATCATATTTATACATATATTCATAGAGAGTCTCAGTTTTGTTGGGAAAATCAGCTTTATATATAACTGATTGAGCTGAAGTTAAAATTTAAAAAAGGACCAAGAAGATTATTTGCTAATTGTTCAACAAAATAATGAGTGTCTAAAAATATCTTATATTAGCTTCTTTAAAACAAAGGTATCCAATTTCTCTTGGACACATTAGCAAAAGAAGAATTGTCTTGGGCCACTCATTAAATATACACACAATTCTGAAAGATGATAAATAAAAAAAAGTCTGTGCATATAATTTTTGTGATATCCACCAATACAGATAAACAAAAAAAAAAGTCCTTCAATAATAAATCTGATTATACACTGACTCATTCAGAGAATCTCTTAAATTGTCAAGCAAGTCCCAGTTTATGATAATTAATATAGAAAATGTACATATCTAAGTAATGAAACATTATTGATGTTTTTTATATATATTTTTAAAGTAAACATTGTATTTGAGTACAAATGTAAGTTTATTTTAATCACATTATGACATGTAATCACAATGTTTTAAATAATTTTATGATTTTGTGTTGGGCTGCATGTGATCCTCAGACCACAGATTGGATAGCCATGCTTTAGACTTTTTAAAAATTCATAAAAATTTTAGTCACTACAGAAATTAAGAAAAAAGATTTTGCATTTATGCAGATAAAATAAATAAAGAATGCTGAACATTCACAATAGCAAATTACAGATAAATACTAAGATTTATAACACTGTTAATTGATATGTTTTGCAACTGAAGAAACAATTTAAATACTGTTATTTTTATACTGAGCATTAAATTATAATGGAGGTGTGTATTATTTAAACATCATAAAAATTGTCATTCAATGATTAAAAGACCAAATTGGATACAGGTCTTATATTATTAAATCTTCTTGCAATATCATTGTTCACATTAAACACTGTAAGCTAAAATCAGAATACAAAATTGCTTTTTTAGACATTACTGAATTTATATGGCTTCATTAATCGGCAACACTCCAATAATATCATCCTTCCAGCTGAACTTGTAAAAAGCAATTATCTTCAGACATGCATTATTTTTATTTATGATTTTTTTACTGGGCTTGATGACAACAACATCATCACCCACTTTTAATGGGCAATATTTTCATATGACAGATGGTTGGCCCATTAGATTGCCATTTAATTGGAATCCTATCCAGCATATACTTAAGCCATCCTGAAAATAAACTCCTTTCTAAACACTTCAGTACCACTCCCAACTTCATTTTTACCCATTATGTTGATGATTGTCATCGGACCTGAATTATCCATCATCAATATTCAATCGGCACATTCTTCTCTATCATTTACTATTACTTGGGAAGACTTGCACAATGAGATTAAATATTTGGATATCCACATATAAAGAGATGCAGATAAACTAAACTACATTATATGTATCAAATCTTTGGAGGTCAGAGGCTTCACATACCCTAAATCAAACTCTCTCCACACACACATGAATTTGCAGATCTTTCATAATTCCTTTTTTATAATTATCACTTATTTATAATATGCTTTAAATATATATGAGTGAAGTTAATAAAAAATTTCACAAATAACAAACTTTAGCTTAACACTTTCGGAGTATGTTTATTTCATATTCATAGCCATTATTATCACTTATGTAAATTTGAAGCCTCTCCCACAAAATTAACATAGAACAATATATAAAAGATCTCATTAATGTCAGATTCAAACCTAGCCATGTCACAAGAAAGGTAAAACAATTTTACCAAAAGTTACATACCAACTTTCTAAAAGATGTTAGACCATGGCTTCTTTTTCCATGCATCCATTCTTACTAAAAACTTTATTAAAACCTTCTCTCCTTCTTTCAAGCTAAGTTTTTATACCCCTGTCAACCAATAGATTAATTAACAATTCAAAAGACTGTCTACTCTCTCATCAGACCCCTTACACACTATACAAGGTCCCATGCCCCCAAACCAGCTGCAGTGCATATACTATGTTAAATTCTGCACAGTTCTCTTTAGTCATGTCTCTTAGCACTGTTACTTATACAAAAGGCTTCTGAATCCCATCTTTTTAGAACCCCAAAGGTCCACAAGCCATATATTTGAATGTCTTCTGCTTCCATCGCATGCATAGAATGCTATGGCTCTATGCGTAAAACCAAAGAAGCATGGCTTATAGCTAACAACACTTGCACTATAAACTTGAAGTAATCATGCTCTCTCTCTCCAAAATGTGGATTTTCTAATCAGTTTTGCATGTATTTAAATATTTGTCACATATATTTTCTACCATGCTCACACAACCCACTTAATGAGAAGATAAAACTTCTCAAAAGTGCTCTGTCAAGTGATATTACAATTTGTATTTAGTGAAGCATTGCCTGTATTTTAGCACATTTAGACATAGTAAACATCTATGTATGTTTTGGGTGTCAAGTATTTCTTAATCTGATACATATTATGATCATTAATTCAATAATTATAAAACACAGCATTACACAGATTTTTGTGGTTACATTCAACATCTGCCTCAATAATACTAATTTATTACTTATTTAACCAGGACTCTATATTGTAAGTTTGAATAATCAATGAACACTAAATGTTAATAAAAAAGGTAATGGTAACTAAAAGTTAAATACATGTAGAATAAATATTATTGCTATTCATGCACATTATATAAAAATAAATATTACTTTTCTCATCAGTAATAAAGGTTGCATCATATAACAATTCTACTTTTTATTTTCACAGTCAATGAATTGATCATTATCTGATCAATCCAATTTAACCTGGAACTTTTATCCGTTATCTTGACAATCTAGACATTTATTTAATAACAATTATTGGATACTTGCTGATTTGGCTATGGTCTGCATACTAGCTAAATGAATCTTAATCCTGTTTATGATCTGGTGTTAAGAATATCCAGATATAAACTGAGATAATGGACATCATAAGCAGATGTGCTAATCATCATGCCATAAGACTCTTCTAAATAGAAGAACTATGACTATATCTTCATATTAGCATCTGGCTATAGATATTTTTCTGGAATCCAGAACTTACTGCTGAAGAAAGACTAATAGTCAAAAATAAAAAAAAGGGATTTTTATACAGTATTGCCATCTAGTGTCAACTCGTTATTCAAGCTTACCATAGATGGTTCTAGGAAAAACGGAGCAAATTTCTGATATTGATGCAAATATAAAATCACTCAATTATTTTTCAGTCATTATCCGCTTCCATGTAAACTGTTCAAATTTCAAATTATTGTAGAATTCTGCGTTAATATATGCAAATATATAATACACATTATAGATATTTTAAATACACATCCATATAGCAATAGTATGCAAATATGTGTTAATTTCTTTATTATAACAGTATATATATATGACACTGTGAACAGTGTCATATTTTATGACAATATGCATTTATATACACATTTAAGTAGATAAGTAAAATAAAAATGATAATTAAAATAATCTAATGCGACTATAATTTTGGAAAATAATGAGTTATAACCCATTTGTAAATTGATTTCCTATGACTCATTGATATCCATACTTAGAGTTGTATATGCCTTCCCATAATGCACAATTTTATTGACCTATAGATCTATCATTAAAAGAAAATAAATCTTTTGACAACAAAGACTTGAAAAACGCAGGAAGGAAATTATGTAACGAGTGATTTTCACCTAGAGTCTTTAGAGACAACTATTTCAAAATTTAAAAGTCAGAGATAATAAATTAATTAATGATCCTATTTGATTAATTTATTAAAAGATCAAGTTAGTGCGCTTGAGAAATAAAATTCATAGTTTATACAAATTATATATATATTATGTATAGAAGTTCAGATATTATGATGTAAAAGTATTAAATTTATTTTAATATATTTTTTATTCTTATTCATTGTAAATTGTAGGCAATTTTAGAATAGCGAGCTATTTTTTAGAATTTATATTTCAATTGTAAAGTGGAAGTAAATAACTCCCACTGAGTTACATAGAGTCAAAAACCAATGAAATGATAGAATAATGGGTTCTGTTGTTATAAAAGCTTAGTTTATTGACTTGGTTTTTAAATTATAGGGTGAATTTTGTCTATAGTTTTAATTTATATATAGAATAAATGTTAATCACCATTTTGCAAAATATTTAGTCTCTAGTAAATTAAAACAATAGACAAAATTCACCATATAATTTAAAAACTAAATCAACAACTATGCTTATATAACAACAGAGCCCCAAAATAGAATGGTATCATTTTATTTTTTCATTGTTTTTTATACTACAGAACTACGAAGTAGTTATTTATACTTTACAATTACAGATATTTAGAAGTTATGGTTATTTATTTATTATTAAAATTATATTCCAATACATTATTGTATCAATTCAGAAAAAAGTTTCCCAATTCAAATCCAGGTCGAAAGATGTTTTTTTCTGCTATAGATTGATACCTATACTGGACTTTCAAAAAATAAAGCAGCCTTTGCATAAAGAAACGGTAAATGAAAGATAATTGCTCAACAAACTTGCTAATTTCTAGGCAGTGAGAATTTTAGTGGTATTTCATCAGTATTTCACTTTTTAGCTAAAAACAGTAAGATACCCATTTACATTTCATTGCATTAAAAGACTTAATTCTTGTAATTTTATACAAATATGTTATCACCATCATTTTCAACTATTATCAAAGTTAAGCAGGATAATGATCTTTCCATGGTTAAATCAGTTTCTCCAATTCTCTTCTTCACATCATACAAATAAACTTCTTTACTTCATCCTAGTCTCTTTCTAGATCTATTATAATCTTCTGGGGTCTGCTTTAAGACTTCTTTCATCTATTTATTATCAGCTCTTCTAGCATTATCCTCAGTCCATATCCATTTGAGTCTCTTAATTTTTTCAATAATATCAATGACATCTGCTGTTCTCTCACCCAACTGGCTTTTGATCCATTTTATTACATCCAACTTAACATTTTTTCATATTTTGTTCAGTGGTGTATACTCTCATTGCTCTTCTGTTAAGACTCAAATCTTTAAATAAGAACTGGTAAAACTTATCTGCTAAAAATTTTTTTTTTCAAACACATAAGCATATTTCCTTTTAATATTAAATTATTTTTATCAAAAGTATTCTAATCACGTTTAATCACGTTATTTCTGTGAATAATTGTAGCCATTATGTTTCCATCTGTATTAATAACCTAATTGAGATATTAATGTCTAATTCACGGTTATCAATCTATTGAACATTATTTTAATTTTGGGGGGAATCTTATATGGCATTAAATGTATACACCCATACATGTATATATATGTTATAATTATAGGTTTGAAAGACTCATTATCTAGTTGACTTATAAATACTTTTAGAAATTTCAAACTTTATTTACATTTTTCTATACATATTCAATTGTTAGCAATAATATGCTTAGTATAGAATACAGATTAGTGAGTGTTCTTACATTACATTGTATGTTATTACTAATAGTTTAATATATTTTAATATGAAGTTCAAATTTTTCTAAAAACATTTAACAATTCAACTAGATGATGAAAACAATCTGTATATAATTACAAGTATAATGTCATTATCACAGACTTTCTGAAAAATACATATACCACCAATGAAAGATTTTGTGTAAAAAACATACCACTATAAAAACATTTAATGGATAATGTTATCAACAGACGGCTCAAGAAAATGCGGGACCTGGAGCAATGTTTTCATACGGAAGGGGGTGGGGGGCTATAATGATAAAAAAATGCTTAGATGTTTTTAAAATAAAAATCTTATTCGCTGATATGTAAATCAAATCTAGAACGATTCCTTCTGTTAAAAAATTAATTTATATTATGTGAGAATTCGCTAAGAAAAAAACAGCATTCAAGAAAATAAAATATAATTTGTGGCATTATACGTATTTTACTTTGTTTAATTCAATATTGATACTATAAAATTGCACAAATTATTACTTATAAATAATTATAAATACAATTTTGTGCAATTTTATTGAATCAATCTTTGATCAAATAAAATGCATGTAATGCAATATATATACTACTTCCTCGAATGTTTCACTGCCAATCCATTATTAGCATTATCGTAATTTAATTTTTTGGGAAATTCTAATTCAATAGTAAAATTGCTAATGAAAACAATCATTTTTGACCTGTGTTAATTTCATATTAATATGATCAGAAAGTACCTGACGAAATATTTAAGTATGCACGTCGTAAATAGTTGAAAAATCTATGCCACCACATAACCAGGTTTCACAAGTGTTTACTTCACAGTGATAGTCAGTGTAGATCAAATTATAGAGTTTTGGCAAAAAAAAAAACAAAACAACCGTTACATTTAGAAAGTGATAAACCATTTTATTTTTTGATTTTTCACAGAAAATGTGAATCGTGCAAGCGCAGGGTCTTGATAAGTGTGGTATCTTGTGTGATTGCACCATTCATACCACCGTCGAGCAGGGTCTAATTTTCAAACTCTTATTAATCTACCAATGACATGTACAACTTTAAAAGTGCAACACAAATGTGACAATTTATAATTATGAATGAGCAATTAAAAAAAATATTAGAAAGAATACATTAAAACAAAACTATATATTAAAAAAATGGTTATTTAATGATAATTCTGGTTTAAAAAAAAAAAAAAATCATATCAATGTTGTAGTTTTAGCCTAAAAAGTCAATTATAATTTAGTCAAGTGCTGTTAGCCGAGAGGTCATCGCGGCCCCCGTGCAAGCAAGTAGTTGGTTGCAGACGGTTGTGGGTTCGCGTCCCGGCCGGTGCTATGACTTATGAAAAAAAAAAAGTCAATAATTTCTCATAAATAAATATCACATTAGAAATTGTGAACATTTCTTTTTTTTTTAAAAAAAGATCTATTCGACTTAAATGAAAATCAATAAGCTATCGACAAATGTAGATGATTATATATATTTTTTGTATTTTTTAATTTGAAGACAATAAAGCCATTACTCAAGGCTTTAATGAGTTTGCAAATGTTGATGATAACAATCAACCTTTAGGCTATCAACAATCTCAACCTGTAGTCAAGACAATCTCTTTTAACAATAAAGTGGTACTGTTAAAGATGGTTACTTTGATTACAGGTTGAGATTGTTGATAGCTTAAGAGTTGATTGTTATCATTTTCATTTGCAAACCTATTAATGCCTTGGGTAATTGGCTTTATTGTCTTCTAATTAAAAGATACAAAAATAATCATCTACAATTAAACAGGATTTGTTAAACCTGACAATAAGGAATATTAATACCTAAATTAACACATTTATTAGGGATATAACTAACACGTTGATTGTCAATTATTGTATGACTTATTTTATTGATACTAAATTTAAATATTTGAAAACCAGGCACTCTTCACAAACCTGGGAGCTTAATTGTAAGTATAGATGATTTGAACTCAGATTTTCAAGCACCCTTCAACTATCCACACTATCTCATACAACTATAGTGTGGATAGTTGAAGGGTGCTTGAAAATCTGAGTTCAAATCCTCTATACTTACAATTAAGCTCCCAGGTTTGTGAAGAGTGCCTGGTTTCAAATATTTACATATTAAGCTTGTATCCTGTCCATCCCTCTTATATGTATTTAATGGATACTGTCCTATACATGAGACTTCAGGTCAACATGGGCATGGCAATAATATTAGCATCAGCATGGGATTTGAGTTTTCATCATCAGATTTTTAATGATATGGATGGCTGAAAAGTTGGAGGTTGCAGTGGATTGAAGCCTGTCCATTAAAGTATGACGATTTGCCTATCTTAATATAAACTGAGCATTGATTATATATATGTGTGAGAGATGATAATTTGGACCAACTGATGAGTGCTGGTTTAGCATGAAATACATATATTGGTGATTGTTAATCTTTTCTACATGTGTGTGGTCATGTGTATCAGTTGTATGAGACAGTGTGGATAGTTGAAGGGTGCTTGAAAATCTGAGTTCAAATCCTCTATACTTTGATACAAAATTTGTAAGATATTCTTAAAAATGAATATGGAAATTAATATAAATATGAATGGTATGCATGTAAAATAATAAAATCATCAAAACATAAAAAAATATTTATTCAGAAAAATGAAAACAAAATTAGCATGAGAAAAATACATATTTCAGACATTTTACAGTTAAAACATTAATTATTTCAATTTTAATTACTTGATTTAAAATATGCATTATTTATTTATCCATATTATAAATAAATCATGTTGTTCAGAGTTTAATCAGTTTTAATAATTTTGCAATAATGGATGTTACGATAAATAAATAATTTATCTACTCATTTGCAAATATATAATCTAGTTATTCATTCATAAATTATAAAAATTTTCCTTTAATTTGTGTACATTTATATTAATATTATTTATTTATTAATAAATTATTTATTGATTAATTTATAAAAATATTTAATCTATGAGTTATGTAAATAATTTGTTTAATAACTTGGGTGTAAGTTGAATTTTACATAAGTTTAAATTATGTATTCAAGTGCATGCTACCTATTAGACATCTTGAAAAATATGAAAATATGTATTAACTACTGAAAATAAGCAATGCCATATATCATAGGGTATTCACACAGAATGAAATAAACAAAAACCAAGAGTTGCACTTTATACACACTAGGAATTGTTAACATAAGTCTAGATTTTCATAAGTTCAGTTTATAAAAGTAAAAAAAAAATTCTTCTTCTTCTTCTTCTTCTTCTTCTTCTTCTTCTTCTTCTTCTTCTTCTTCTTCTTCTTCTTCTTCTTCTTCTTCTTCTTCTTCTTCTTCTTCTTCTTCTTCTTCTTCTTCTTCTTCTTCTTCTTCTTCTTCTTCTTCTTCTTCTTCTTCTTCTTCTTCTTCTTCTTCTTCTTCTTCTTCTTCTTCTTCTTCTTCTTCTTCTTCTTCTTCTTCTTCTTCTTCTTCTTCTTCTTCTTCTTCTTCTTCTTCTTCTTCTTCTTCTTCTTCTTCTTCTTCTTCTTCTTCTTCTTCTTCTTCTTCTTCTTCTTCTTCTTCTTCTTCTTCTTCTTCTTCTTCTTCTTCTTCTTCTTCTTCTTCTTCTTCTTCTTCTTCTTCTTCTTCTTCTTCTTCTTCTTCTTCTTCTTCTTCTTCTTCTTCTTCTTCTTCTTCTTCTTCTTCTTCTTCTTCTTCTTCTTCTTCTTCTTCTTCTTCTTCTTCTTCTTCTTCTTCTTCTTCTTCTTCTTCTTCTTCTTCTTCTTCTTCTTCTTCTTCTTCTTCTTCTTCTTCTTCTTCTTCTTCTTCTTCTTCTTCTTCTTCTTCTTCTTCTTCTTCTTCTTCTTCTTCTTCTTCTTCTTCTTCTTCTTCTTCTTCTTCTTCTTCTTCTTCTTCTTCTTCTTCTTCTTCTTCTTCTTCTTCTTCTTCTTCTTCTTCTTCTTCTTCTTCTTCTTCTTCTTCTTCTTCTTCTTCTTCTTCTTCTTCTTCTTCTTCTTCTTCTTCTTCTTCTTCTTCTTCTTCTTCTTCTTCTTCTTCTTCTTCTTCTGCTTCTGCTTCTTCTTCTTCTTCTTCTTCTTCTTCTTCTTCTTCTTCTTCTTCTTCTTCTTCTTCTTCTTCTTCTTCTTCTTCTTCTTCTTCTTCTTCTTCTTCTTCTTCTTCTCCTTCTTCTTCTTCTTCTCCTTCTCCTTCTTCTTCTTCTCCTTCTCCTTCTTCTTCTTCTTCTTCTTCATCATCATCATCATCATCATCATCATCATCATCATAGCTGGCTTTAAGTAAATTTTCTTAAATATTACTTATTCAATGGACTGTTAATTTTTTTATGATATGCCCAATTTATAAGACAACATGTAGGATTTTGTAGCACAAAAACCTTTTATTATGAATTTGAATTATGGATACATTTTATATATAGTGTAATGCTTATTGGTAATAACATACTGACCATGCAATGTATTGTAGTGACAAACTGTAACCTATCTTCAGTCATAGATCAGATAAAGAGCTTTATATAGTGACTGTGCTACAAGTCCTTCTTTGTGTATACCAAAAAAAAGTTGTTGCTTATAATAGTGTTCTTCAACTTTTCCACATCTACAGATTGGCACAAATAGGAATATTTCATGAAAAGTCCAAAGATAAATTTTCTTAGACTTAAACTGCTTATATGTGGATAATGCACCAAACTGTCATAATTGACCATAACAAGAAGCTGGTTATTGTGCATTGCAATGGTATGGCTTTCCTTCACATGTCAATCACTCGCTCTTGAGTCATGAGCAGCCACACTACTACAGGAATCAATTCAATCATAAATGCTTTCATTAATACACTTAAGTTTCTTATGTTAATTATTATATCATTAAAATATGAAAGAATAAAATGTTATAAACCCAAATTTTGGGAATATCACAGATAATGTAATTAAACATTTTCCTAAATGTCCTCTATTTTCCTTTTCTACATTTTAAGTTGACTTAAATTAGGTTAAAACTGAGGTTATGGTATATATGCATGATTCATTTAAATTCCAATTAAAAGAGAAAAGATTATAATAAGCTTTTTTGACTAAAAAACATAGTAATTAGGACAAAAAATTCCTCACATCGAACTGTATTTAAAAAATCCTATAACCTTAGTTCAGAAATAAAAACCATTGTAGATAATATTTTATTTGAGCAATTGCAATAATAAAAAATGCATAAAAACTTTACATTAATTATAAGCTTAAAATCTTATTAGTTTATTCTTACAAAATTTTCTGCCAGTCTACAAAATTTTTCAAGGACTGGTATTGGTCTGTGGACCCAAGATTGAAAAACACTGGCCTATTAAGAATCTACATTCTCTTAATAAAATAACTTTATAAATTCATTAATATATCATTTGCAATCAAAGATCTCAATATATAATAATATCACATCTTCCTGCTGTAAGTACAGGGTTCATTCCAAACCAAATAAAGTTGAAAATCTTTGGAACAAATATGAGATATTTCTTTCAGGTAGCTGTTTCATATCCAAATTCATTTAACCATTTGATATCATTAAATAGTTAAAACAAGAATTAAAAACTAATCAAATCTTCACTACTTAGAAATTAACAATATTTTTTTCTACTATCCTCTTATTTTTCTCTATGAAGAAATTTTACCTTGCAGTAGGCTAATTAAAAGACTGTTTTATCTTACTATAATATTTGCAAAAGGATACAGTCATGAAAAATAATTTATATAGATTGTTCTTTTTGTTGAAAATATTTTTATCAATTATGCCATTTTAGTCAATAGCCAGAAATGGATTTGGATATGGCCACTTCCGTTCCTTGCCATTGAAAAATTAGCCATACAATAAATGTTAATGCGCTTCTGGACCCTGATGTAAATATTAAATTAAATGTACAGATATTCATAGTTTAATTTTTTTAACAGAAAAATTAAAGATATTTTAATTTTTTAGTGGATATAATAAAACCTATCAACCTAAATCTCTTGACCATAAAAATATTTGTGTATTCTTATAAAAATTGAATTTGAATTATAAAAGTTATCTTAAATTCCATTTAGTCATGTTTAAAAGTCATAAAAGAACTGACTCAAAAAACTATTTAAAGTTAAAAGTTGGCTTTCCTTACCCTTCTATTTTATAGATTAAATGTATATCATAATTGTTACTTGATAATAGAAGAACAATATTCTAAATCTATTTCATGGCAATTGATATAAGAATTTTATAAGACATACAATACTTAGCCAAATGCAATTAGCCCCCACTGCATATAACTGCTCTTTTATTAATCTTATTAGTAATATAGCCGAACCTTAGTAGCATATGTACTGAATATAACTATCAATATTTAAAAAATCAAAGGTCCTCTTGATGCAGTATAATGCATTTGTTTGTCTTGCCTATGATCTGAACTAAATTCAGGTCAAGTAATAATAAATCTTTAGATTCTAATCAATTTTTTTTTTCAGATGCCAACACAACTAATTTTCCAATATTGATTGGTAAATATGTATTTAGTAATTTTTAGTTAGAGAATTAAAACTGGTTCATAATACTCCCTATCTGACAATAGCAGAACTTGATGAATAAAAGTGGGCTTTGCTCAGAAATAGGCTATTTTAAAAAAAATATTTTACCTATAACTAGTTAAAAACTAATCTATTAGGATAATATCTATAGGAGAATAACCAATAATGATAAAAGTGGTGCAATATTACAGCCATTTCTTTTACAGTCAGTGCATTAACACTCATGTAACCAACTCACATCAATACAATTCCTTTATTTCCTAATTAGTAATTGCTATATTTCTAATATTTGATAAAAGTTATCCCAAACATACTACCGACATCTCTAATTTGGGTTTATTAGTAAACAAATTATCAATATAACAATTGTTGTCATTTCATAATAATAGAAAAGTGTTAAACAAGTATTTGGCAACCTGGTAAATAAATAATACATTTTCTTCAATGCTTTTTCTAGTGGTGGGAGTGGAAGCGGGAGGGTATTGGAATGTTCTTTCCCTGTAGAGAAAGTTATTTAAAGGTTTTTTGTGTATGTATTTTTTGATTTTGTGTGTAGTAAACACACACGCATTACAAACATTTGTCATTGAGTGGAAATAATATAATAGCTCAAAAGACACGCATTACAAACATTTGTCATTGAGTGGAAATAATATAATAGCTCAAAAGACATATTCTACCTCATGGTCATGACGGGACCTAATTGAATAGTATTCACAATTAAAAAATTTTGTTTGACGCTTTCAAATCAAGGTAAACCTTACTTCAAAACCATTACTATTTCATATAAATATAACTGAATATGAATGTTTTAAACTACAGTGATCAGAAATATACTTTGATGAAATTCTTCAAGTAGTATTGTAATTAAGATAATATAACAAGACATTAAATTATGGGATAATTTTTTTGATAATTCATTTCAATAAAAATTTTATTAACAATAAATAGTGATTACATACTAATAAAGGATAAATAAATGAATAAATTGTACAATAATATGATTATATAATGTTCTATATGTCATCTGGCTAGATTATGTTATGAGAGCACAATGTTATACTCTTATGTGGTTAGGTATAGTGAAGAGATTCAAAGAACTTGTTTAATGGTATTAGCATTTTTAATATAAACATGAATATTTTCTTTTATAAATCTTTCCTTTTCCTGATTATCAATTCCCACCTACCCAGCATTATAGAATTTTTTTGATAATTAGTGAACAATTTTGCAAACTTCAAACTTATAAGTTATAGCCCAATATTATTTACAA
This sequence comes from Epiperipatus broadwayi, assembly GCA_028023455.1. Taxonomy (NCBI): domain Eukaryota; kingdom Metazoa; phylum Onychophora; class Udeonychophora; order Euonychophora; family Peripatidae; genus Epiperipatus; species Epiperipatus broadwayi. The sequence goes on from JAQFVV010000154.1 coordinate 2,740,896, forward strand.
GCATTAAATGTAGTGTTTTATAAATTAAAAAATCAACAATGAATTGAAATAATCTTTACAAGAATTTGTTCAAAAGATATGGTATTTAATCTTTGATATATTATTTACTTAATTGTGCAATTATACTTTTGTTACAAACAATACCTACTACTCTTTCTACTCTATAAACTTACAAATGGCAACCCATTAATGTATTACTATAATAGCAGACAAACCACCTACTTATCAGCTTGCAAACAGTCTGCATTAGAAGTACTAACTTATTCTTTTTATTAATTCCAAAAACATTATTATAAGTTTGAGTAATCAGAAAATGTTAGCAGATAGTGCTACAATTACTCAGCCAGATTAGTTTCTGATATCAGTTTTCATCTTTCAAAACTCCTGACTGGAGATAGGACATAACTAGAAACTAGCTTGAGAATGTGAGAATAGGACATCCATTTAAAAGTAATTTTCACAATAGATAGCTAAAAAGAAGATTGAATTACTATTTCTAATGCAGATAAGCTATACAAAATTATTAACTGTAGTTCACTAATATATAGTATGTTTATTTTCCTTAATTGTATAATTGCATAAGATGATCTAATATTAATTTGTTTAAAATAATATGAATTTATATATATAACATTATTCATAACATTTATTATAAGATGCTAATGTAGCCTTTATACATTTATTTTTGTAAATAATTATTTCCAGTACTATTTATGAAAATAGTATTCATTTGTTAAATATCAATGCATTCTAATCTTAATTACATTATATACATACTAGCCTACATTTATAGGTTTATTCTATGTGAAATTAATATAATCTTTAAAACGCTGTATTATAATTTATTGAGCTATTAAATATTTGTATAAACATGCACATTTTGGAATATAAACAGAAATAACAAAACAGAATCCCTGTAAATACTTCCCTTTATATTTTATAATTTTAAATTTTAAAAAAAAAATTACTTAAAGTGATAATGCACATGGCTGCCATGTGTACAGATATGGTAATATTTCTATTTCTTTTTCTTTGTATATATGATATAAATGGGGGGAAAAACAAATGCTGTATTAGCACTCATTTGTAAGTTCTGTATGCAAATGGCCAGATTGGGTTGCAAACATAAAACAATGAATATATTTATATTAAACAAAGTATATTCCTACCATAACTATTCTTATATATAAATATTATTTATAAACATTTTATCTCCACGAATATAATATATATATAGAAAAACTGTATTAAGAGTAAAGCTTTATTAACATTAAAAATACTATAGTACTTAACATGCTTTCTACTGATAATCATCATTGCTACGTTTGTGACAATTATCAGTCAAAAGTATGCTAAGCACTACAGTATTGTTAATGTTAGTATGCTCTTAATACAGTATATATATAAATACGCAATGTGAAATAAATAAATCCTTGACTTTGTATAATTTATCAGTAATATTTACTAAGGTTTAACCTCAAGAATATGCATGTAAAAATGTGATATTAGGGACCTCTACAGGTCTTAACCAAAAGCTTACGCTTTGGAAGAAAAGAAGGGAACCCAGTAAAAGTTTTATTTGGTAAACCTAGCATGCTATTGACACAGGATACTAAAGGACTTAAATATAACATAAATTGACTTTATATATATATATATATTACACAGTTTATGTTTGCATATCCTGGAAGCATATAAGACATCAAAAAAAAGTATTTTGTAAATTATACAAACTCAAATGTTTGATTATAAAACAAATTTATTTTCTTGCAAATACATACACACTAGATACAAGTGCACACCTATTGTGTATGGCAGGAAATATATACAAAATAAATATATTATAAATCTTAAAAACTATCAAAATATATATATATTTTTCTATATGTCATAGCATCGGCCGGGACGTGAACCCACACCCGTCTGCAACCAACTACTTGCTTGTAAGATGGGTGCGATGACCCCTCGGCTAACAATGCTTGACATCAAAATATATTTGTAATATTAAATAATCTTTTTATACAAGAGATAGATTTAAAGAGAGTTGTTTTTTTTTAAAAGGCAGGGTGTTGCTATCTTCTGTTATATTTAACGTTTATTTAAACATTTTTGTAACTGTATTTTGGATAATAATCTAATTAGTGTTAGGCCTAGAAAATTGTGCTAATGACATGAAAATAACTACAAGTAGCAAAAAACAATTATTATAGACAGTGATGACATAAGATAAATAAATCACAGTTGGAAAGAAAATTTTAGAATGTTATTACTTTCAAACATTTAAAAAAATTGTTGAATGATGAGAGAAACAGCATCACAAATACTTGTAAAAGAATTGGAACAGGTAAAAAGATCGTCTCCGAACTATAAATGTTGGAATTAAGAAAATAATTTTTTAAGCATTTTGCTAAAATATAATGACTTTAAATGATAATTTCCAAAAAAAAAAAGAAAAGAAAGAATATAAAAGAAATGAAAGTGTTTGAATTGTGCATGCAAAAAAAATAAATTAAAAAGATGAATTGGAAGCAAAGGAGTTGAAGTAGAAGAAAAATTTGAATTGAGTATATTTTAAAAGATAACTGAATTTTATGAAATAATTACATACATTTCATAAGCTTTCAGAAAAAACATTGTTTCCCCAATAGATAGCAGTATATATTTCACAGATATCATTAAAATATATGCTGACAAATTTTAAATTTATTCATATAACATCTTGGTGTGAATATATACAAAACACTAGAATAGATAAAATAATAATAAAAATATTAATAAAATTTGTATTTGCAATGGTTTCCTTAGCAGATTCTTGTTGAATCACAATAAAATTGCTACTTTTAAAATTTCTTTGACTTCATTTCAAATTTTTGTGGAAAAAATATGGGCTACACATACAGAGTTACATCATTATTTTTGTCTTTTTGTTAACTATCGAATGATGTGTGCCATGTTCTTCTGTGACAAATGTGAATTTCTTATGAATTTTTATTTAAACAATATCATTTACATTTTTTTTTTTTTAAATCTCACTCAGTTTATTAGATTTTAACAGAAATGCGATGAGATGTATTGCGATGCGATGTATTTGGCTTCTCTGTAAACGAAGTCAAGACTATCTCAGCCACCTAGTGCAAGACAGAGTAATCAATGGATACAAGAAGGTTTGTGCATAAACTCATTCATCCAATATTTCCAGATTAGTTTCTAGCTTGTAGTTTTCATCAGTGAGGATTCTTGGATTTGAGAGCAATACACATAGGTCTTAGAATCTAATGCAGCCTTCTAGCAGCCACCTTTTTAGTTAACTATAAAACTATGATCAATAGTGGTTTTCAATCCAAGCTCATTCACTTGTATAGTCATATAGATCTGAATCCAGTTCACTATCTATACATTTTAGTGCCTTTGGTTCTTTAATAACCATAGTCACCATCCTATTTGTTTAGTGATTTGTTAGTATGAAAAAAAGACATTAACTTTTTAGATGGAAAAAAATAAATTCTGACACATATTTGAACATCAATTATTCTTTTCTAATTTCTATAGCTTTGGATTTTAAAGATAATTTATCATCTAGCAATTTATATAAATATATTTTTGGAATATAAATTAATTTCTTTAGCAGCAAAAAAATAAACAAAGAATAATCAACCTGTATTTACAAAAGCTAGCCTTATATATCAGATTCTTCATCCAACAATTTAAAATTCATCAGAGTTGATGGAAAGAGTAAGTGAAGGGCTTTTCACAAATCACAAGACCTGACTTTTCTCTCATTACACATGAATAATAAATTTTATATTTTTTATTTAATTTTCTTTTATAATTTATATATATATAATCATTAACAAAATTAATAAATATACCAATACAAAAAAAGATGTGGCATTAGGAAAATATGTGAAATCATGAATTGTTTATTTTTATTATGATAAATTTATTATAAGGCTCATGTAGTTCAGCAGGGGATAATTGAGGTTCATATTCAAGTATAAGTCCGAGGTAGCCTTATTTTGCAGACATAAGTACCTGCAATAGATTTCATAATTTATTATCATGCCTGCATTTCAATAATAATAAAAAAAAGTTGGGTAACAAAGATAAAGATTTTGAATATATAAAATTAGATCTTAATATATATACACACACACACATATATATATATATAACATAAAATTCAAAACTGCAAATCAGCTACATAGAAAAATTGTAATTGACTGATCAATCATTAAATTTACGGTCATAATACAATGTGACAATATGATCTTTCAATATTAATAAAGTGAAGGTTTAAACAGTAGGACTGTGTAGTTAGCCATAATGCATATGTGTACCAAAAGGATCCATATATCGATAAAAATACTTTTTATGCTAACCAGTGTCTGATTTCTCAAGCTCTGCTTTCAGTAGTTTAACAAAAATTTAAAAAAAAAGTGTTATCTGCTTAAAAAAGGAATGTGAATGTTTTTTGACCATTTGGAGTGATGATCACACAGCAGAAGTGCTCAAAGAGGCTGTTTTATTCCTTATTAACTCAAACTGAGATAGGCAATGCATCTCTTCAAATTCTATTTCACTTAATTTCTTCAGAAATGTTGACTGATATGCTAATTCTTCCCAACAACTTTTGAAATATATAGATGCTTTGACTTTGGTTAGAAGAGGATGAGACATTACTATTTCTGTTGGTAATATGTAATTGCAATTTTATTTCTACATTTATTCTTTTGCTGCATGGTTACAGTAACATTTTATTATTTATAAGCAATTATTTTGCAATAATCACTCGATTTTATATTTTCTGTAGATTCTAGCTCACAAAATGAAATCATTTTCACATGAAGAGTGCAATAGATAATAAAAAGAGCATTTTTATTATTAATATTCTACATTGCATTAAATATAAATCTCATATTTTATTTAGTTGCACCATGCATTGAACCAGCCTTTTATAGCTTGAAGAGTATTTAGACTAACTTATTCATCTGCACTACTTTTTCTTCTTTTATTACACACAGATACTGCAAGAAACTTATTATGAGGTTTTTTAGAAAACAAAAGACATCAATTTCTCTATTTTTTAATATGTTAGATTAATGAATTGTCTAAATAAGTTATGTTATATGCCATTTTGTTGGAAATTGTATTAGGAAAGTAATGAACCTGTTTTAATTTTAAATAAAAATTAAAATTTATATATTAAAATGTAGAAATTCTGAAGAAATATAAATATGTTACATTTTTTTAAAAATTTTAAATGTATAATTATATTTTTTTCAGTTTTATTACATTCCTTGATATTTTATCTTTCTGATTATGCAAACTACATGATTTTTCCATAATGCTCGCTGACGTTATTTTAAAAATTGTGACTTGTACTAATTCTTCAAAAATTTAATATGGTTACCATTTCCCTAAAACTGTTAAGGAATATTTAATCTGAGTGCATTTCTTATGGAATACAACATGTTTCTGATAAGTTCTACTGTAATACTGAGATATGTATTATAGTTGCTCTTTTATTTGCTTTTTCAAGAATACTGTGGTGCCAAATTATCAGCATAATGTAGCACTGGTTATAAAAGTTAAATTCAAAAAGTTTACCATGGGTCACACATTTTATCAAATATTAGAACAATATGCTTGGAAAAAGACAATAGGAAAAGAAAGTACAAAGAGGCTTGGGCAAATGCAAAGGATCCACATTCCATCAACAAAAAAGATTCACATGTTCTATTGTCTAAAAAATAGAATACCTAATTGCTTTATTTGCATAATGTGTCTCATTTACATATTATATCATATCTATTATATAAGCTTACATATATTGCATAAATTTATTCAGCACTATGATTCTGACAGTGTTTTTCCAAAATCTGGCTCAGTGCAGTTAATTAATGTTTATTAATTTATACCTTTGCTTCTGAACTCAAAGTCAATGAGTGCTATACTTTAATATTACTAAATTATAAATATATGTTATTGTATGATCATTCTAATTCAGAAACAAAAAAAAAGAAAGGCATCAAGTGTTGTTAGCCAAGAGGTTATCGCAGCTACCTTGCAAGCAAGTAGTTGGTTGCAGACGGTTGTGGGTTCGCATCCTGGCTGATGCTCTGACATATGAAAAAAAAAGAAAGGTAATGAATTAAAAAATAACAAAGAAAGGAAAAAAACTGATTCAGAATTTCTGTGCATGTAATTAAAATGTGGAATGTCATTACAAAAACATAGTTCTTATTATCACACTTAGTGCACAAAGTTGTCAGATGACCATATAAATTCACAATTATCAAGCCCATTACTAATCTAAGAGTCTGGGAACAATAAGACAAAAAAAGAGGGAGAGAAAATGAAAAAATATTAATTATAAATAGTGAATTCAATTTAAATCAATCATTTTTTATTTAATCATATAAGATTTTTTTAAAATCATGTATACATTTTCAAAATTTAATAGCCCCTTATTTTAATACAGAAATAATAATTATGTCAAAAATGTGCAATTAATGGATTATAAATATCATTATCAAATATAAATTTAATATAATAATAAAAAATACAAATAAGAGCTTATAAGTAAATCAATGAAAGATATCAACTTAAAATATTATGAAGTAAAATACAGAAGCAAACATAAAGTATTTTAATTTTTAATAAAAAAATATATAAACTTAATTAATAATATCCCCTGCAGTTTGAAGTTTCAAGTTTCCAAGATTGATCTTAGCTGAGAAACATAAAAAAGAAAAAATTCATCCCATATTTTAAAACAATAGAATTGTTGATTGATGATTGTGGCTGACCAATGACTATTGACAATTCCGTTGCAATAATGTGTATAACACCTTATACATTATATTCATTTTAAAAAAATACCAATTTCAGTGCAATTATTCTTTTAATGAAATGATATGTTGATAATGATTATAAAATAATATGAATTAATTAATATAAAGAGCTTGTTTATGATAATATCCAGTGCTGTTGCTATAAGTACTTTTATTATTATTAGAATTTAAAATACTGTACATGAAAGACTCAAATGTAGTACTAAAAACTTGAAGAAAGCAATTATCTATCATGTCTTTATATAATAGAGGAGTTTATTATAAAAAGTGCAAAATCCTCCTATGAAGCACTTCTGACTTAATTCTATTATTTTCTAAGTTTATCTTTTATATAAGTTATTGGACTCATTTACTCCGCTTAGCAGTTAGAGTTATATGTGAGTTTTTATGAGACTACGAATATAATTTATAAATTGTAGTAGGAGCAACCTTCACTCTATTATATCACATGATACTTCCCTATGTACTTTTTCTAATATTATATACATATATATCTGATATTGACCAAAAAATTACAATGCTGCAGAACTCTTTACACACATATATATAATAGTAACAAAATCTAAAAAAATACATATGGCACTTTATGGAAATATATAGTATACTGTAAAGCAAAGATCTTTCTATCATTCTCTATACAGAAACAATGAAGACAGCAATAACTAATAAATTAGTTAAATGGCAGAATAAGAATTTATAGGTTGTTTTTTTTCCTAATTTACCTTCTAAGAATAACTGGATCTTGTTTGATCGAGTTAAATATAGACTTGTTATAAAAAAATCAATTGACCTTGGAAGTAAAAAAAAATTCCAAGTTTTACCTGGATTTTAAGTCCAGCACATGGGCATGACATATGTCTGTGTTGATGATTATTCCATAAGTTCCTCATATGCATGATCTAACCAAGATCTCTAAACTCCACAAAAAACTGTTTCGTTCCTATCTTCTGTCACAATTAATTATTAAAATTTTGTCTATATTTTCACTTAAAATTACGATAAATTTAAAGAAAACTGGGACTTATTTAAAATATTAATTTTCAAAATTTTTTATTCTCTGTTCCATTTAAAAATCCCAGGTAAACATTTTTTTTAAAAATTTATCAAAATGTGTAATGCTTTAATAATTGCTTTTTTAATATGCTACCTTTCATATCGTGTTACTCAAGTTGCTTGCTTTGCTGGAGGTTAGAGGCAGCACTGTTTATGTGTAATTTGAACATAAATCTTTTTTCTTATTTACAACCATTTCTTTTAGTCTTTAACTAAAATGTAGACTAATCTTTGACCTATTTCAAAATGATTAATTTTGTTGCCATAATTTCTAAGAATGATTTGACAAGTAACATTCAAGTGCTTTATTAAAAAAAAGTTTCAAAAATACTATGATTAAAAACTGTGAAATAAGAATTCGATCAATATTATTTTACAACTGTTTTTAAATAAGACATCTATTTTTGTTTAAGTAATAATTTCTGAAAAATAAATATTTACATAATAAGAACAAGTATTTACAAAAGTTTGTTTTTTTTTTAAAATAAATTTTAGGTAAATATGAAAATCAAAATTATTTTAATCAAGTTACAAAGGATAAATATAGAATTAATTATAAAGTTATTTAACATCTAATGTAATAACATCACTATTAATTTTATATATAGCTGCCTTTAAAATGAATTTCCTATTCTCCCTATACATTTTTTTATCCTTCTGTTTTCAGTAAGTTAGATTAATATAGAATCCTATCAATATAAATCTCTCACGCCCGTCAACCATTTGTCTGCATAACTATTTTGTAATGAGTTTCTGGATTGGTACAATCACATTTTTTAATCCTTTAATTACATGTACAGTAATCTAACTCCAATCTTTTTTTTACTCATCTTTAATTTCTATTCTTTATATTTATTTTCTTCTGTAATTAGAATAGCAATGCTCATTTAAGATGGATTGCTAATGATATATAGTGAAATCAGAACAGTAAAGCTTATTATATTAACATTTCAGTTTTTCTTTCATTTTTAGAATTGAAACTATGCAGTGGGATTTATATATTGGACTCTTTCTATTATCTAATATAAATATTGAATGTCTTTAAAAAAATTTAACTTTATTTAAATATTCCAAATACATTCAACTGTTTAGAGAGATATTAGGCTTCCCTCTTCTTCAGATGTTTCTGGCCTGACCAGTGATAATACTAGCATGGGAATCAAACATGGATCCTTAGATTCTTGAGTATTGAATTTTAAGGTAACTACTGCCACTGGTTAAGCTAAAAACACCTGAAGAAGAAGTGAGAATAATACCTTTTAAAATATACTAACCTATTTGATGTACTATTACTAACAGTTGAATGTATTTGGAATATTTAAATAAAATAAAATTTTTCTAAAAACATTCAATATTCATATTAGATGATGGAAATAGTCCAATATATAAATACAACTAAAACAACATCATTATAAATCTTCAGGTAAACACTATGCAGTGGGACTTTATATTGAATGAAAATGTTTAATTTTATCATTCACATCATTTTATCTTTGTTTACGGGAACTGGATAGCTTCCGTTTTGAAAAATACATACATGTTAATTAAAAATTCTGAGTTTTATTCAAAATTTTCATTTAGCAATTGTTTATTTGATCCTGTAATTCTTATTATTCCAAATATTCTAAGCTCTTATTCTGGCCACTGTTTAAGGTTTATTCTTTTTCAATTTTATCTAATATATAATCTTTAGATTAGAGTAATTTTTAATGCAGGGATCAATTATACACCTATTGGGTATATGGGAAATTTCAACAGTGGTCATATGATGAATTGCAATGTAAAAATTCTATTTTTTGGCCAAATATATGAATATTACTTATTAGACAGAAATTCATGGAATCCTATTATATCTTATTGCAGTACTATTTATTATATAAGGTTCTATTTATTATATTTGAAACACAAAACTCCTAATCTTTTAATACTATACTAACCAAAAAAAATACATTATTGTATTTTGTCTATTTTCTTTCATCTTTTCACTTTAAAGATGTTTTTCAAGACTTGAAAAACATACCATACAATATACTGATGATAATCTTCTTTTGCATTTTTATAACTTCCGCATATTCATCTTTTTATTTTTGAAAGAAACTTTTATGAAATGATTGGTGGCTTTGTAAAACTCTCAGAAGATTAGTTACTTTTGATATATATTTTATTTACTGATTTTATTGAATGTTTTCCCCCCTTTTTTTTAAAGAGAAAATACAAACAATTCAGTGAATGAGGTTGTATTCTGAAATATGTCCAAAATCTTCTGAAAATCTAACTTTTCTAAAGGTAAGACTAAACATACATACAAATTTATGTTTGACCATTATTAAGGATTATTAAAATAGTCCATACTTCATGCAAAGAATGAGGCAATAATCTATGTCCAAAATATGTAGAAAATCCATTTTTGTTAAAGATGTGACTATATATGCTTTTATTAGCTTATATTTATCAAAATATTTTGTTTGGCTGTGACTATGAATTAATTTAAATATACTTGTATTAAAGTTTCTTCCAAATCTATTTAGTTTTGCAAAGACCTTTCATTAAGATTCCCATTATTTTTATATGGTGAATATATTTGTTTAAATTGTTATAACTTATTTTTGCAGAAGATAAAGTATTAATATATATATATATAATTACAGATTGTGGTATTTTGGTAATTTATATCAATCAGTTTGTTTTATTTATATCAGAATTTATTCTAGTGGTGATTGATTTAACCTTGTTTTGAACTTGAATGGCTGTTGAACTATATTTTATGCAGAATGTTTTACTTCTTATTTCTTAGTTTAATTTTATGTGTGTATGTACTAATTTCTTGAAAAATAATTTATTGGCAATTTATCGAATGTGATCATTTATTTATTTACTCAAGCTTATCGGTTCTTCCACTATTGTAATTTTGATTTTTCTGTATAGATTACTGCATTATAATTACTTTTTCTTATTGCATTGCCAAATGTATACCATATAATACTAAATCACCCATTCACTTTACTACTGTTACACGATGCTTTATTTACCACCCTCTTTTACAGATTGCAGTTTTGATTGCCCCAGCAATCTTCTTTAGAACTTTATATTCCTCCCTACAAAATTCAATTTAGCAGGTAGGAGATATAAAGTTCTGAAGAAGATTGCTGGGGCAATATTTTCTAACTGCTAAATTGAATTTAGCAATTGGGAGATATAAAGTTCTGAAGAAGATTGCTGGGACAATCCAAACTGTAAATGGTAAAAGAGGATGGTAAATAAAGCATTGTGTAACAGTAGTAAAGTGCATTGATGATTTAGTATTATATGGTATTACTGTATTAATAGGTGAATTTTATGTTTCAATTTTTGACAAGTCATTTCTCAGAAAATTAATGTTTTGAACACTATTATTATTACGAAAACTGTAGCAAACTATTTTTGTGCTTTAGGAGAACCAAACATTTGGACCTTTCCCCATCTTTCTCTCCCAATTGCCAAAACCATCAGTAGCTGATTGCATGCCCATTGATAAAATAAATTTAAAATGTTTTGAAATAAATTTCATTAATACGAGACAATAGTGAACTTTCCATTAATCAATCAAGGACCTAATGGTTTGCCTGATTGTCTACTCTGTTACTGCAAATTTGATTGAGATTCCCCATTCAGTTATTTGATGTTTAAACAACCAAACATCACATGATTACCATTTTTTATGCTTTCTCATAACTGTTATTAAAATAGGCAAAACTCTCCATACAGTAGTGCCACTCAGTGCACGCCAGAGTAATCAATGGATGCCAAAAGGCTTGTGCATAAAATACCTATCTAGTGCCTACTCATCCAATATCCCCAGACTAGTTTCTGGCTTGTGGCCTTCATCAATGAGTTCAGACCTATATGACTATATAAGCTAATGAGCTTAGATTGAAAATATTATTGTTTTCAATTTTATTCTCATAGTTTTGTATTTAAATTGAGATAAAACGTGGCTGCTGGAAGGTTGTATTAGATCCTAAGATCTGGTGCAGTGCTCTCAGATTCAAGGCTCTTCACTGATGAAGGCCACAAGCCAGAAACTAGTCTGGGGATATTGGATGACTAGGCACTAGATAGGGGTTTTATGCACAAGTTTTTTGGCTTTCATTGATTACTCTGGCTTGCACTGAGTGGTATTACTGTATGGAGAGCTTTGACTGCTTTTATTTGATGTTTATGTAATGTTACACATTTTCAATATATTTTTATAGTTGTTGTTGTTATTATTACTATTAAAATGTAGTAATTAATGCAAGCAACATGACTTTCTTCATATATTTTAAGTTAGCTTGCATTAAATTCTTGATGAACAGATGCAAATCCAATGCTTTTTTTTGATAAAACCTTATATCCACAAACTAGTCTGGGAATTGTGAATATGAAATTACCTTCAAATGTCCATTGACTTCTGAAACATACAATAAATGACTCTCAAGTAATGCATTAATTTATCTTAATTTTCATATAATTAACAAACATTGTAATAATATTTACTATTTTATTCCCATTTATTTCTTTTATTATGATATTTTCTTGTTTACTTATAGATTTTTAATATGATATGACACACTTTTTATCAAATTCATCATTGCTACTGAATTGATCTATTTGATCACTAAACTCCATAAGATTTATACGATTTATTAAATTATCATTGACAATTTTGTCTATCAATAATAAGATATTGCAGAAACTCACACGATGCACGTATTTTCCCAAAACAAAAATCTGACATAAAAAATTACAAAATTCAACGAATTATAAGCTAAAAAAGAATATTACAGTCACAACACAATATTATAAAATATTCCCTTCAACGTGAGAGATTTCAAAATTTAGATAAAATTATAAGGAAGCTCTTTAAATTTCTGCGACTTCCTGGTTTATTATTTTAGCATGTAAAGGATTAACTGAAATAACATTTTATAAAAAATGACCTTGAATATACAGATACATTACAAAAAACAAATGACAGTATAGTAAATAGGTCAATATAAAGAAAAAAAGAGTAGATTTAAATAAATCCCTGTAAATAGTTCACTAATGCTTTATTTTGTTTTTTAATCAATCCCAGCTAGTATACTACAATAGAAAGTTGTTTTTAAAATTAGATTTTGCTAAATAAATAAAAGGGGAGGGGGGGTCATCATTAAACTTATTTTTTGGTTATATAAAAAAAAATTTTCAGAATATATGTAAATCCGTTATATTATATTTTAAAATTAATAGTTATTATTTATGTTCAATATTTATTTAAATTTCCAGCAATATAAGGCTGTTTCAAAGATAAAGACAAGAGATGCATTATTAATAACTTTCAAACTTCAAATAAATATTTTATTCATAATACAACAAAAATCAGGAAATTACGTGAATTCAATATATTAAAATAGCCAAAAACATAAAATCTCTAGTATTTTGTGAGGTTATATTACAATAAATATATATAGATTAATCCAATGAATTTATTCTTAATTATATACTACTATAAGATTCTAAGTGCTAGCATTACTGCCTCTTAGCATTATTTTGAAATCTTTACCTTTAATTGTGATTAATTTCATGCTGATTGATTTTTGTACATTCAAATGTGCGAGGACAGGGAGTATATTTAAGAGTTCCTCAAGTAAACCAAAATGCAAATAGTACAAATATCATTGTTCTAGTAAATGGTATATTAGATATGAAAAAGTTACTAAAATCATCTGAAATAGTAATAATTAGCTATTAAGCTAATGCACGTGCGCTTTTTGGATTTTTAACTATACATGAATACTCTCACTTCCAAACACAAGATAAAGTCTTTGTGAAAAGATAGAATGAATCCATCTATCCTTTCAACCCAAATGTTTATGTATGGGCAAATCATAAGGATTTGGGAATGAGAGCGTGAAAATGTCAAGTGATCACTTTAAATTACTTTTACTATACCTGAATGAATGATGCTTGTCATTCATAGTTGAAATTAAACATATGTGCATTAGCTTAATGGCTAATTATTACTATTTCAGCTTATAAAAGCATAGCGCTATATAAAATAAATATCTCATTTAAAATCATCTGAATTGTTTGTAGTTTCTTAAGTATATCATTTATAATGTCTTATAATTGTTCAATCCATGACAGTTTTCAAAAAGGGATTTATATTATTCTCCCCTCTTTGAAAGACCTCATACAAAAGATCAATTTGTGTGATTTCTTTTCAATATTTTAGGAATTGTAAAATTAGAAAGCAGTCCATATTTAATTTCAGTAGAAAATCAAAGTATTTTGGCTTTAACATGGCAAAGTGATTACTCCTGGAAGACTAAAAAAAAAACAAGAATGTTTAACACTATTGCAACTAAACATAATTAAAGCTGTTTTAAAACTAGTATATTATAAAGCAGATCAGGAATAACACCAAAGAATATTAATTATTAATGCCTGAAATATATATATATACATCATCATCATCAACCATTATCAATTCACTGCAGGATGAAGGTCTCTCCAAGTTCAATCCATCTTTTCCTATCTTTAGCTTCTCTTCTCCACATCACCCCTGCACACTTTCTTATTTCATCCATCCATCTCACATGTGGTCTCTTTCTGGGTCTTTTACAATCTCTTGGAATCCAGTTTAAAATTTCAATTGCCCATCTATTATCATCTCTTCTAACAATATATCCAGCCCAATTCCACTTCAGTCTTTTAATTTTTTCAATGAGGTCAGTAATACCTGTTTCTTCTCTTACCCATACATTGTGCTTTTGATCCCTTCTTGTTACTCCCAACATGCATATCTCCATACTTCTTTGAGTGGTCTGAAGTCTCTGTATTGCTCTTCTATTAAGTGTCCAAGTCTCAGTTCCACAAGTAAGAACGGGCAAAACACATTTATTAAAAACCTTCCTTTTCAAACACATAGATATATTTCCTTTTAGTATAAAATTATTTCTACCAAAAGCACTCCAACCAAGTTTAATTCTATGATTAATTTCATCCATTATATTTCCATCTGTATTAATAATCTGACCAAGGTAATTGTAACTGTTAACTTCTAATTCATTGCAATCAATCTTTATTTTCATATTTTGAGAAAATCTATTAAACATTACTTTAGTCTTTTTTCCCAATATATACAATCGTGATATATATATACATAGCCCTAACAATGTAATACAGAAAATACAAAAGATCTCTGGATCAAAACTTAACATCACTTCTGGTAGTCAAAAGACACACGATCTCATGAGCAGCATCCTATTTGATCATTATATATATATGATGCATAGCATGAAAGGTTTTATTGATGATTCTCAATTCATCCACCAAGATCATTATTAAATATTTTTGAAAGTGTTAAAAATCTTTAAAAGCTAGATAAGAAAATGAAATTTTAATTATTAATTATATGCATATTAAGTTCTCTACTCATAAGCAAGGGGAGTAATTAGACAGCAAAATACTACAGCCAAGTGAAACATCTGATCATCATCAATGTTAATTTGCTATTGCTTATTACCTCTTGAAAATAATTTATTCTAGTATCTCAATATTTGGCATTACATCATCAAACTTCTTCAAACTCATTATATATTTTAATAATTAGATTTCAATAATTGATTTCTGAAGAATACAAATAATTTAAAATGAAAAATCAATATTAAGTTTACTAATTAA
This sequence comes from Epiperipatus broadwayi, assembly GCA_028023455.1. NCBI lineage: Eukaryota > Metazoa > Onychophora > Udeonychophora > Euonychophora > Peripatidae > Epiperipatus > Epiperipatus broadwayi. The sequence continues at coordinate 2,756,489 of JAQFVV010000154.1, forward strand.
AAAAAAAAAAACCAGATAGAAATAGACTAAAAGCAAATAAAAATGGATTCGTTCTAAAACTTTATCAGCTTATATAATCAATAGTTAAATAGTTATTTTAAAACTAACCTATTTACTGTAATATGATAATATTCAAAACTTTTTTGAATAAAACAAAATATTCTGAAATATTAAAATTATTAAATGAAATAAATATGTTTTCAAAATTATTCCCATTTAAATACTAAAGAAGTAAAAATTTAATTTTTTAATTCAAATTTTACATTACTGTATTTGACTAGAAAAAAACCCAACAACCTGATTTTAAATTACTTTTCAAAATCCTGTAGATAAAAAAGATATTCATAGAGAATACTCTATAAATTACATATATGAAAGCAAATACATTCTTTACCAAGAAATCAGAATTTGTGAAATATACAGGGATCATTTTGTGACATATATGAGTGCATGTGATTGTGAAAATAGCTAATCAATTCTATATATACCCATTCCCTAAGGCTGCATGTGGTCCAAGATGGCTATGAATCGTAAACTTTAGTTTATACTAATGCAATTCGTATGCCTTATTTCAAACACTTTATAGAATTTTTTTTTAATTATATATATGGGGGTGTGCCCAAAAATAAATAGAATTTTGTAATAAAAAATTGTGTATTTATTTTTGGGTATTACAAATTGAATCCCTTTCAAATTATTGTCCTTTTAATGCCTCTGTCATTTTTTCTTCATCACTTCTAAATCTGCAAAAGAAAAAAAAATTGAGACATATTTTCATTTGAGAGAATAAAAAGATGTTACATGGAGCAAGATTGAGTGAATATGGCCGATGGAAAAGCTTGATCAGGTTGAATTTAATTAAAATTGTTCACACTCAAGGCACGTGTTGTCATGGTGTAAAATGCATTCCTCACTTTGTCACAAAACAGGATATTAATGTGCTGCTGGATTATGCAAAAACATCAGAACTTGTACATTTTAAACATCTGATCATTATGAATGAATTCTGAGTAAACAATGCTGTATGCATAAAAAAAATTCATTTTGACATTGGACTTCACCCATTATGCTTTCTTTTGGATGTGGAGAATTTGACACTTTCATTAAATAACTGGTTTGTTTTTTCCACAGCAGCTTGCTTGTAAGCTGTTTTAAGCTTTACACCTGTTTTCCTTGCCATTTTCCCTAAAATAAAACAGAATCTCACATTGTTTCAACTTTTCAGCCAAATCGACAAATACACAAAAATAAATTGAGGTTCAATTAAAAAAAAAAAAATGTAGAGTAATTCCTGAAGATGTCATATGATATCCAGAAATAACAAATGGAGCTTCAAGCCAAGAATTTTTAGAACTTAAAGAGCCAAACAAACAGAAGAAAGTAAGGCAAAATAAAAGAAAGGCAATATAAAAAATTATACTAGCAAATTTTTAGCAAACTATCTAAAGACGTGGACAGTTGAAAACTGACATTTTATTATAAAATTTTGATTACTAATCATAATACTTTATCAATTACTAATTGAAAAAACAAATATATAAGATATTAATAAAAATTGACATTATCAATTATATCTAGTTAGTCTAGTTCTTGTAGACCAAATTTTCATTGATCTGAATAACAGATATGAAAAGCAAAAATGATGAATGCATTACAGTTCTAAGTACTAAAGTGAATAATTACACACAATAATATATTAGCTGTCTGAAGTAGAATATATTTAACCAATTCAACTTTTATAATTTTGTTAAATCTCAAATCTATTTTGCATTTCATTACATCATTGATATTAATATGACAATCCCATTCTTCCAACCAAGCAGGGACCAGATGATCTAGACCAATTGATGAGTTCTGGTTCAGCATGAAATACATCTATTGGAAACAATTTATCTTTTTCACATGTGTGTGGTCATGTGTATCAGTTATGTAAGATGGAGTGTATAGCTGTAGGGAACTTGAAAGTCTAAGTTCAAATTCATTCTAATTTATAACATCCATTTTCAAATCACTACTCATAGTACCACTTTTATTGAAAGTGGGGATCATTTTTATCCAGTAAGAACACCTTGTGATACATATAACAAATGAGTGGTTAATCACATCATTCAAAATATATAAAATAAAATCTAATCTTTAGTATATATTACATAAATAAATCCAAAAAAATTACCAATAAATAACTTGATAAAATATATGCTGGTTCTGAAGGAATCTCCTCAGATGTACTTGGAATGTAACAGTAGAAATTCATTAATACTTAGACATAATGTCATAACACATGCAAATTAACCACACACTATTTCAAGGAAAAGTGCAAACAATATTCTAACACAAATCTTGAAAAGCATTAATATATTAAATAATAGACATGTGACACTAAACACTGTTCAAAAACATCACTATATATGTTTTAAATCATTACAATGTATATTTTTTTAATGATGCAAGATCACATTGAAGTTTATGATTCTACGATAAATTGTGTTACAAGAGTAATAAACAATGACAAAGTGATGATAAAGTCTTAACACTGATCTTATTATTCTATTGCCTAGTTACTTTATGCTTTAATGTCAAAATTGCATGTATAATGTAGCTGCAAATTTAATATTTTAGAGCATGGAAAACTATCACTGATGAAAATCAAATGCTAGCTCTTGATCAACTAACAATTCAATTATAAAATCTATTATTTTCTGAACGATTTATTATCACAAAATTTTTTAAATAAATTTTCTGATTTATTTCTTTAAAATTATTCTAACATCATTGCATTTCTTTTGTGTGCTTGAATGCAATTTGATGTTCAATTATTTTAAATACAAATTAATTATGTTTCTAAAAATAAATCAATACATCACCCATTTATGTCAGAGCACATACTAAAGTGTCTAGCTGTGTCTAAAAATCCTATTGAGGAAGTAAAATATTTAATAGTCAAGTACACCTGATTAATAATTTCTATTGAACAGAATAAAAGTGAAAAGATCAAGCAGAAGTACTCTCAAATAGGTGATTAAACAACATAAAGAAAGGCAGCTTTTCTATTGGCCAGAACAGAAATGGGATGATCAAGCAGAAGTACTGTCAAACCAGATGATTAAATGACATAATAAAAGACAGCCTTATAATCTGAAGTAATTAATAGGTTTATTTATCTTATAGCTTCATATAATTATAAAGAGGCAATGCTATATCTGAACCCTGATATAGAATGATGTTTATTATTTGATTAACGATCAAATACAGGCAGGAATTTATTTATAATGATGATCATCAGATGTCACATATGAATATTTTTATTGCATCCAGATGATTTGAGCAAACACATTTTTTTTATTTAAAATTATGTAAACATAAAAAAAATTAAATACTCCACACATTATTAATTGCTACACATACATTAGATCTTACTGGCTGTATATGCATCACTGTAATCAGTTGTTGATCACGAGTGACCAGTGGGGACATGAACGAATCCACTTCTCACTATATGAGAATGCCAATTTTGAATCCATACATATTTTAACTGATTCATAAAACACCATATTTTTTATTTGTTTTAATTATATAAATATGAACTGTAATTATGTACGTGCAATACCGTTTCCGCTAATTATGTTTGAAACATTAAAAATGAACTTAAAAAGGTGCTGGAATGGACTAAAAGAGATTCCAAACTGCTGTTCCATTGCATTACATGACAAAAAAGCCCCGGAGTTATATAATTAATGATATATCATTATATGTATATTATTGACTTATATTATTATATTCAAGAAGTTTTGGACATTTGAAATATAGAAATAAAAAAAATTATTAATAAAACAAATTTATTAAATAAGAAAAAAGGTAAATAATATTTTAACACTCCTAAATTTTTTATATATTAAAGGTAACCATGGGCTTAACACTTACTAGAGCGTGATACTTAGTCTCACTAAAATGAAGGCTATATTATGTTGCAATCATATTTTTAATTTCTATAGTCAACACATTGATTATTATGCGACTAAATTACATTAATCTGGAATCTTTGCACTCCTAAATATCCATTTTCTAACTAATACTGGGATGACTATTTCAGCTGGTTACGGATTGTCTATTTGAAAAAAAAAAATACTAAATTTATTTGTGACTTGAAATAGTCTCAAGTTATATACAATCAGATGTTTTTACACCTATATCCCCAATTTCTCTCTTTTTTTTATATATATTAATAATGGTTAAAGTTTTCTTTATGTTATAAATATGTGTATTATCAATAATACACAAAAGTAAATATTCTGGAAAATATAAAATAAAATAAAATAATTTATTATCTGAATACATTCAATTAAGAAAAGAAATAAAAAAATATTACCTTATTTCTCCAGACAAGATAATTGCTATCTTCAAAACTATAAAAAAATTTCAAAGAATGACTAATACTTTTCACAATGCAATTTCTGAGTTAATAAAATTCCAAAAATTATGGAAACATTAACATAGATTCTACTAAACTATAACTCAAACTATATTAATTTATCTTATAGCAATTTCCAACTCATAAATATGTTAGACATAATAATAAAATAACATATCTATACAATTGAATAATCAGATTTTTAATATAATATAACAAAAGGCAAACTGATTTGACCATACTGAAATTTACCATCCCATTCAGATATGAAACTGCTTCCTAAAATTTATCTCTTTGAAATGATACCATAATAGTGGGCAGGATCAACAAAGATTCTACTTGCAATTCCAACTTCAAGTGTTTTTATTTTGATTATTTAATTCTCGATACCTTAAATATGAGCATGAACCAATTCTCCTCAATTAACCTTATTACTATTTAAAATTTAATATAATGTACAATCCATCATTTTCAGTTATTATATAATTTAAATTAAAATTTGACAAAATCAAAACTATAGTGATATATATTAAATATTCTACCAGAATTTGTACAAATTGCCCCACATGTCAGAAAATGATGAAAAGTATGGTATGTATTTAATCAAGTGATTTTTAAATTATCAGAATTGATGTTTTAATTCAGCCACAAGCAATTCCAAGATTATCTCCATGATAAAATTATAACATTCTGAAATGATTAAAATTTAAACAATTACATAAAATTTTTCCTGTTAGGTTATATGATATCCAATAAATAATGGCTACTCATAATGGAATTAATTTCTACATACAATAATAGCTAAATATAAATTTTAAAAAACATTATATATATATATACACATACAATATAAATATTTAATAAATCGGAGAGTTTACTTATATTTGACAATATTTTCACTATAAAATATTTGGATTGTCTAAATGTTGACTAATTTTAATGAATAGTTAATATTTATATAATGTTATTTTTCAAACATTTATATCGCATTACGTATGGGTAAGAAAACAAACAGGCGTTACCGACCTCATTGAAAAAATTAAAAGACTGAAGTGGAGTTGGGCTGGACATGTTGTTAGAAGAGATGATAACAGATGGACAACTGAAATTTTAAACTGGATTCCAAGAGATTGTAAAAGATCCAGAAAGAGACCACATGTGAGATGGATGGATGAAATAAGAAAGTGTGCAGGAGTGATGTGGAGAAGAGAAGCTAAAGATAGGAAAATATGGATTGAACTTGGAGAGACCTTCATCCTGCAGTGGATTGATAATGGTTGATGATGATAATGATGATGACATAAACATTTATGTGCAGATTTAATAAATAATAATAAAAAAATACAATCTTTGATTCATTATTATTCTCACTATGCAAAGTTTAATGTATCCAATTAACTAACACATGGTTAATATCAGAAATAAATCTATTATATGCTTCATAAAGTATCAATGTGACTGTTCAACATTACTACTTTTCACTGCAAATATCTGCACGACATAAACTTCTTTCTATCTATTAAGTAGAAGCTGAAATTGATATGAAAGTAAACTTGCAAGTCTTAAAAATGCAAGAGGTATAAATTTTTAACTCTTGTTTAAACAAACAATTGATATAAAATTTGAGGAGACTTTTATAATAAGCAAGCAATGATAGTATAAGTACTTGTTTATTAACTTTGCTACACATGTGCTATCTGAATGCATTGTTTTGACTTTTACTTTTTTTAAGCTCAGATGGATAATGTCTGTAAAAATATAAATGATCATCAAAAACACTTTAATCCTACCCATTAGGAATCAAATTATATAGTATAGACAGATTTAGAATTTATAAATAACAATAATCAAATGGTTTTAAATTCTTTATAAGATCATAAGTAGAAAGTTGGAAACAACAACGGTAACAATTACCCCCTTTTTTTTTTTTTTACTGTTACTCAGATGAAAATCAATTCTTGATCTTTTCGTCTGAATCCATTACTCTGTCATTACACTAAAAACTGCAAAGAGCATTAGTATTTATAAAAGTACCTTTTACACATTGTAGAAATGAAACATTTAAATACTAATGGCTGTAAGATAATACGTTCTAAGACATTTTAATGTTATTGTTATGCATGATCTTAATGTGATGTGATTATTATTATCAGCAGACAACACAATTATATATTTTAAAATAATAGTACTTTATGATTAACCCAGTAATTATCTGTTTAGAGATTAAATTTGATAATTTATAAGACTTTCACTAAAAATCTTTGATTGGTGCTTGCCAACCTACTAAATAATAAATTTCAGGAACGAGCTTTTAAAAACAAATAAGACACATATTTTATTATACACACATTGATTTACTTGAAGTATATTTTATAGACGAAGTTTTAAAAAAGGTGGCATTAACAACATTTTACTTAAATCATGTTTTGTATAATAAATCATAATTTTTAATTACTATAATGATCTATTTCAAAACAAACATTTTCATCGTTCTAAGTTTGTTATTAATACTGTACAAAAAAAAGTAAAAACTTGAATTTGGCTACTTGCCAAAGAATTAAATCAGTCTTGACAGAGTTGATACACATGGTCTCCTGGTGCACAGACAGTTTATACATCTGGAGTTTTATTATTATTATAAGTTTTATTTTCATTATTAGTATTCCCACTATTATTTATAATAATGGCTATTTACCATTAAGTTAACGAAAAACAATCTGTTAGTTATAAGAATTTCATACCTCCCAAAAACCAAAACTTATCAAAAGAGGATAAATAAGCACTTTGTTGTTGCACGCCATCTATAGCCCAAACAAATAGTTAAAATTGTATTGCAGTTTTAAAATTACTTTTTTTATGAATTAGTTTTATATGCTAATATGTTTGCGGCAATATTTAGTGTAAAATGTTTTATTACACAGACATAATATATTTCAAGTTGATTTAAATATAAAAGTGTTTATAAATAAAAATATTTACGCAGTAAATAATTTTTCCCAACTTGAGCAGGTGTCCCCGGAAATGACGTATTTTGGGAAATGCCACCACGGCTAATTTATTAGATGAATTATTTTAAAATTATATAAATTATTACTGAATATTAAAAGAAATAAAATAGTTTTATTGATTATATATTTCTATCTAATATGGGTTAAAAATTGTATATTGTACTTATCAACATTTGAAAGGAATTGTTTGTAAAGAAAGTCCGTAACTGAAAAAATTCTGTAGTTTTATTTCTAATTATAAGACTTTTACACAATTTACTCACTAATTAAACAATTTATTTCATTAAAAATTATCTTAAAGTATTTGAAATAAGTCAAAATATAATTGATAATTGTTTTTTTATCAATATTTTCTTATTTTCAGTACATAAAGATCCTACTCTCCCTTTTAAAATGAACTCGGCCAACTTGTTTCAGCTGATCTACAGTCAGGCTGTTCATTCGGCGAAGTGCCGAAGTGCTGGACGAAAGAGGATGGAGGCTTTGTGTTTTTAAGGAAGTATTCTTTATTTGCTATAAAAATTTTAAACAAGTGCCACAATGAAAGAGCTAGCTTAAACTTAAATTGGTAGAGATTCCGTGGAAATATTATTTCTAATTTTAAGTTCCACACAGGTCTATGAAGCTGTAGGCAGTGCGACGTGAGAAGCCGCTCGGCTGTCGGTCTTGGTCGAGATCCTGACACTCGCTATTCGGCCTTTCTTATAGTGCATTTGTGACTTGAAATGCTCAGGTTTCTCACACACAAGCTTCGATCACAGTCGCTAAATGAAGTACAACCATTCCAGGCAAAGGTAAGTCAATCTTTTGTCTAGAGTTATAAAAAACAAATAAAGTAAGCCGGTTAACTTTTAGAAAATATCATGGAGTCGAAAATAATACTACTTCCCGGCATATATATATATGCGTGTGTTTAATTAAAAAGAAAATGTTATATGTTTTTATTATATTCTTCTATTTTTAAATCAGTAATAAAAATGTTTTGATTATTTTGAGCTTAAATGATATGTTATGTGAATTTTGTTTGAATAAAATGAAGTGAATGAGATTTGAATCGATGCCAGAATTCTTCAAAATGGCTGACTTGACGTTCGACAATTTTTATATTAGGACGATGAGGACCGGGACTCGGGAACCGAATCCGACGAAGAAAATGCCGAGCTTGAGGAATTGGAGATAAGTAAGTATACTTAATTTTATTACAAAGAACTCATTTTTAAATAAAACGACTGACGACTTTCTTTCCTATTTTATTGTTAATCATAAAATATCCTGTCGTGAGCCTTGTTTCTTTTACATTTACAGATACACAAAATGGCACCCATTACAGCAACTACAGTGGCACTATGAAGGCTCCAAATAATGTGGATATTTTGAAAAGTCAGATCTATGTAAATCAGGATCGAGGAGAACGTCAGTGTCAAACACCGCAGGACTCGCAACCTACCGTATTGAAGGAATTGACCAATAGTGACCAAAACTCCGAGCATCCCAGCTCAGAGGAAGAGCTGGAGCGCATCAATGGGCATCCGGAAAAGCGCAAATGGTCACAGGCCAACAGGTTCACTTTTGGTGAAAGCTCAGGGTCTTCTGACGAGGAAGTCAAAGATTTCATGTGCTCGCCTGCGCCCCTTCAGTTTAGCTCTTCCCCTCCATTTTGTGCTCAGAGACTTAATTGTAATAGATCACCACCTCCAAAACTATTCCTGGCCAACATAGCACCGGTGGAGGTATGCCGCATCTCTCCTAGGAAAAGGCATCGACAGACGGATAGTGAGGTTGCACTGATTGAACGGCCTTGTCTAGATTTTGAAAAGATGCAGCAGGTAAGATTTTTTTTTTTTTTTTTTACGTGTATGTAGATGAATATTATTGAATTTCCCCTGTTTTTATCATAAATATTTTCAATTTTGTTATTATAAATCAGAAATTATTTTTGGTGTCGTTGATGAAAGTAGAAAATTACAAATCTTAGCTTTAAAAGGTGACGTCATGCATGTAAAAATTCTAAATTTAGATTTACCCCCTCCCTCTTTCTTTTTTTTATAAAAAAATTATATTTAAAAAATATATAACTTTTCTTTTATTAAATTGTTACTTTTTTATGAATATTTTGTGTAAAAGTAATTTAGTGTTTTGAACTTATTATAAAGTACCTTTAAAATCTATACAATATGGTTTTTAGTTGTGGTTATTTCGTTTTCATCCTTTATTAAAGTTACCAACTCTTGACGCTGCTTAGGTAAAACATTATAATCCGAACATTTTTAAATACACTCCTACAATTTTTTTTTTTTAACGCAAGTATATTACCAGTAGTCTATATTCATTTGCTGCATATTATTTTTTAAATACGTTTAAAGGCAATTTTATTTTTTAAAAAGTTTTGAGATAATTCTCATGTAGCACTGTGCATATCTTGCTTCTTTTGTGAAGTTTAACGTTAATAAATTATAAAGATATAAAGTGAACATTAGAATTAAAATAACATTTATCAAGATCTCTAAATATTCGTATTAAATTCGTATGTTTTATTAAAATCCTTTGACCTTGGAAGGTCATAAATGTAGGTCATTTCATTTATATAATCGATTTTCATAATTTTTAAGATATTACTTCTTATGTAGTAGAAAATTATTTTTTTTGTTTCATTATAAACGTTTTTTTTTTTTTACTTATTAAGACTGCTGCGTGTGTGCACATGTATATAATGTGCATGTGCTTTACATTATTTTTTTGTCATTTACAATTACTGTTCTATCTAGAATATATCAGTAATGAGGGAGAAATAAAAAGGTGATGGGGAGATGGAGGTCTATGTAAAAGCTATATGGGAACAAATCCTTAATAGGCGGTTATATTTGATCACTTTCAAAATCTGTATTGCATTTTATACGTACGAAAAAAATATGTATAATGTTAAGTAAATAGACCACAGTTTTGTGTTTTTAGATGTTTTCTGTTTATGGTTTTTTTTTTTTTAAAGAAAACTACTGATTTCCTCATCTTTATTGTTTGTGTTTTATATGATATATATGTTTGTATATAATATAGTCTTAGAATTTAAATATGTATATTTTTGAAATGTGCAATCCCGTGCCCGATTTATTTATTTTTCAATATATGTATAAGGACATGTCCTCCCCAAATTAAGCTGTGATATTGAGAAAGCGAATAAAATTCATTTTATTGTACAATTAATATATATTCATATCGGGTAAACAGATTTAATGACCTGATTCATATTAACAGTATTGTGATCAAGTGATGATAAAGGATTTTGATCGTTCCTGTATTAGCTATGGTAATAATTGATTCTACCATCTTAAATAACCTTTAATTATATATGTGTATACATTGATTAAAATAGGTATGTGTTTTATTAGTTAAAACCCAACTTTTATTTTTTTAATCCAATTTTTTTTTTTTTTTTTTGGAATATTTATTGCAAGACATGTCCTTACATTAGTTATTTGTATTTTTTTTTTGCTTATATTACTTTTCCTGGTGTATGCCAATCTAAGATTTTTATAATAAATCTGCTACTAATGTCATTGGTTTAGTTTGTCTTTATATATACATGTATTGACTCTATTAAATTAATAATTTTACTAAATGAATAAGTCAAATAAAATTTATGTAAAAAAACAAAAGGGAGTGTGGTGTAATTCATTTTTATCAATTCTAATCTATTATTGAGATATCTTTGTATTGCAAATTTTTATTATTATTATATGAATATATTTACTAATATACTAATGCTTTGTAGTAAATTGTTGGAATGAGAAAAAAAGTGTATAGTACTGAGATGTTATATAATGTGTGTTGTTTTTATTAGTGAAATAAAAATATATATCTATATCTTCAGAATTTATATTACAAGCCCAAATTTTTTTTTTTTTTTGCTACAGGTATAATTTATAATTTTTTTCATTTTTTATGTGTAATTTGGTAAGTCAAGATATTTTATTTGCATTGTGAATTTTTCTTTATACTATTTTTGTTTAGGTTATATAATTCCTAATAATTTACTTAGTAAATAATATGCTGGGTGGGAGGGGCTAATTTGGATATAGTTTTAAAATGACCCAGTTGTATCAAAAAATTATTGATATTGAGCATAAATTAAACTGGAAGCTAAATTATTTCAGTTTTGAAAGATTGTGAAGTATTAGATAACCATAATTGGTATCACTTCTTGGAGATTATGTGAATAACATTTTTCCAAAATTACCAATTTTTTATTTACTATCAGGTTGTTCAAACTACATTAAGTGTTAATCATCGTATTCTTTCACATTGAAAATATGTCCAAAAACTTGATGCAAGTTTTTTTTTTTTTAAAATATAATGCTGGGAGGGAGGTGAAAAAATCAAGTAATTTTGGAAAATAATCAACATCATTTGGAGAAAAAATTATTGGAGTTTACTTTTATTATAAATAATGCTACTAAATATTGTTTTATAAACTGCCATTTCAAATTCAAAAGTGTAGAAAGCTATCATCAAAAGGAACATCCATATGAATAAATTAAACTTTACAGGAATATCTGGATGATAAAATTGTAATTTTTTATACTACTGCCCTACTGTTAAGTAAAGTGTGTATTTTCTTTTTAAGATAAACTTTTCTTAATGAATAAGTCATCTTAGATTCTCTGGTTGAATTGGAATTCTTCCTTAGTAATAGAATTATTAAGATGAGTAATATTGCAATTTATTTTGAAATTTTCTAAGTTTATTATTATAGCTAATAATGAAAATCTTTGTTTTTATACATTGTAAATTATAGAAGTCATTGATTGAATATTATGTATTCTTAAATTAGCAAAAAAATATTTTTAACTGACATTTTTTGGACCTATAATAATTTATGGTTAATTGCTCAGAAGGTTAATAACATTTGATCATCAAAGTAATAAACTAAATAAAAGAGTTCATTTCAATTTTTTTATTATTATTATTAACTTTCTTTGGATGGGAATCAATCCAGAACTGTTAATTTCCCCACCATTCTAACTATTACATGAAATCATGTATTGTTATGTATTGTTATATCAAAGCTAAATCTTCACTTTTAAGTCAAAGTCATTGAAGTTATCTTATTTTGAATATAATTAAAAATAGTCTTGTTAAAGAAGAGGATAGTGGTGAATATGTCCTGAGTAGATTGAGAATTGCATCTCTGTAGCTGTTTTGAGTTAATATTGATGATGCGTAAATCTTTTTTTGTATACTATGGATATAGTAAATTTTCATGTGGCTTTTGTTATAACGTATATTTATAAAATCATAATCAAATATATCAATTTTATGGTATAATTAAATCATTACAATAAATTTGTATAGCAAGTTTATTTAGAATATTGAAAATAAAATGGACCATCAAAAGGTCTAGTTACAAAGTTTTGGAAATATTATTAACAAAAGTCAATTTATTAATACATGGTAATATGCAAAAGAAAATGTACATATCAGGTCAGCATTCTTAGAATTGAAAAATATGAAATTAAGTTTGCTTTTGAAATTTAAATTTATGAATAAAGTATTAGAAGGAAAATAAAAATTTGAATTTATGAGAAAAAGGGGTAAGATCTGCAGTAGTAGAATGGCGGTTGAAATTATATATGGATCACAGCTTATTTCAGTCATTTTCGTGCTTAGACTTTTTGTGAAGTTGCAATCAACAAATCATTTGGTTAGTTTTAGTCCTGCATGGTTTAGAGCAAATGGAATGATTGGCTTTAATTAATAATTTCATATTCAAAACTTTGCTCTTTTATGGCTTAGTAGAAATTATAATAATTAAGTAGAATAAATCACAATGAAGCAGCTGTTGAAAACCCACAAGCCTTGCTATAACTGCAGGTAATGAGAGTTTGGGTGATTTTTTATTCTTATTTTATTCTCCAACTAAGAATAATTTGATACCCATTTATTGACCAATATTGAATGATTAGCTGAAATACTTATGGATCAGTTACCTGAAAGAAAATTTTTATCTTTTTAAAACAAATTTACAAGTTTATTTGATTTGAATTTGAATCCATGCCATAGTCATAGCAGATAGATTTCTTGTTAACGTTGTACCACAACAGAATATTGTGCAATCTATTTCTTTGATATTGATTAAAATTCCTTCATTCTTTGAGTATTTCAGTAGGGATTTGAATATAAAAGTTTATAATTTGTCATCGGTTTTTTTTTTTTGCATTCAAACTTTTCTTTTGTTTTATTTCTCGGTTTTGCACATTCCATTGCCAATGTAAATGTTTTTTCACTAATGAACTTTTGTTTTACTTTTCAGTTTCATCATCCATCAGTATTTATTTTTTGTCCATTTTAATCTTGTTTATCTTCTACTTAGCCATTTTTTTTTTATTGCTTTGATGAAATTCAAACAAATTGTGGACTATTTGCATTGGAAACCTGCAAATATTTAATCAGCAGATTAAATCTTGATAATGATGCCAATTTATTTAGAATGTCACATCTGATTCCAGTCATCTTTGTGACTAGTTCAGCATGACGATTTCTTAGTTAAAATATATAAGCTAATTTTTTTGTCATTAGTACATCTTCTCTAGATTCATTGATGAATTTTGCAAATTCCAGTAGTTTTATCTCTTTAAGAAATTAATTTAAGAAGTTTCCAGGGATGAAGCCATTCTAAAACATGTAAAACATTCATTGTTTGTTGTAATTTTCAATTTCAAATTATCAAGAAAAATGTTCTCGCCTTGTGTAGTTATATTGAAAAAGAGGAAACGATTTAGAAACTGATAAATTGAGAGTAGTTTCTTGCATATTTAGTGTACTAAATTATCTTTGTTTTATATATCTTAATTACTTCAAACATTTTTATCATCATCATCATGATCAACCATTATCAATTCACTGCAGGATGAAGGTCTCTCCAAGCCCAATCCATCTTCTCTGATCTTTAGCTTCTCTTCACATCACTCTGCATACTTTATTTCATCCATCCATCTCATGTGGTCTCTTTCTGGGTCTTTTACAATCTGTTGGAATCCAGTTTAAGATTTCAATTGTCCATCTATTATCATCTCTTCTAGCAATATGTCCAGCCCAACTCCACTTCAGTCTTTTAATTTTTTCAATGACACTTGTTTGTTCTCTTACCCATATATTGCGTTTTCAATCTCGTTCCCCCCAACATGCATCTCTCCATACTTCTTTGAGTGAAGTCTGTATTTCTCTTTTATTAAGTGTCCAAGTCTTAGATCCATAAGTAAGAACTGGTAAAACACATTTATTAAAAACCTTCCTTTTCAAGCACATAGGCATATTTCGTTTTAGTATCAAGTTATTTCTACCAAAAGCACTCCAACAAAGTTTAATTCTATGATTAATTTAGTCCATTATGTTTCCATCTGTATTAATAATCTGACCACGGTATTTGTTTCTGTTAACTTCTTCTAACTCATCATAATCAATCTTTATTTTCATATTTTGTGAAAATCCATTAAACATTACTTTAGTCTTTAACATTTATCTTTAATCCAATTTTTCTACTTTCATCTGATAACTCCTGCAACATTTCCTGCAGTTCTAAAGCATTATTTGCAAAAACAATTACATCATCTGCAAAATTTAAATGACTTAAATAATCTCCATTTACTTTCACTCCTTCAGCTTCCCATTTTAATCCACAAAATACTTCTTGCAGCACTGCTGTAAAAAGTTTTGGAGATATGGAGTCACCCTGTCTTATACCCTTCTCAATGTTGACTTTCTTGGTATCATTATGTAATCTAATTGTTACTGTTGCATTTTATAAATATTCTTCAAAATATGACAATATCCTGGATCTATACCTTGATGATCCAATGCTTTAATTACTGAAGAAATATTTATAGAATCAAATGCCTTTTCATAATCTACAAATCCAACATTTTTATATTACATGTTAAATTGGCATTTTCTCATTACCAACATTTTCTAGGTTTAGAGATTTCAGATTTGCTAAGTGCCCACATTGAGACCCGTGATTACAGAATACTTGATAGAATACTGAAGAAATTGAATAAATTAGTATTCTTAAGCTTTCTACAGTCATCCTGATCTTCTAATGAAACAGTTTCTCATACTATTTCTATATTTCAAGAAGTTATTTTTTTCATAAACTTATCAAAACTACAAGTTAAATCAGTAAGTTTTTGATTTGGGTTAATTAGGATTTTGTTTTTCATATGCAGTGAGGTCTTGATATGTGCTGTATTAATATATACTACTTTACTTATACACTATCCAAAAAAATGTAAATAAATGAAAAATAAAAACAAATTTAGTAAATTTTATAGTAATTATTATAAAAACAGGCAAAACTCTTCATACTATAGTGCTATTCAGTGCCTACTCATGCAATATCCCCAGACTAGAAACTAGTCTGGTGATATTGGATGAATAGGCACTAGAGAGAGATTTTATGCACAAGTTTTCTGGCATCCATTGATTATTCTGACTTGCACTGAGTGGCACTACTGTATGGAGTTTTGCCTGTTTTAATAATAGTTATGAGCAAGCATAAGAAATGGTGATCATGTGATGTTTAGAAATTTAATTATTATAAACAATAGATCAGCAGCAATTTTTCATTTTCCAGTGCTCTCAATAATTTTAATAGAATTATTATTTTTTTCATATTAAATATGTTGAAAGCGCAGATATTTTGTCATTTTTTATTTAAAAAATTTCATATATTATAGTAATTCTTTTGATAAACTTTTAAAATAATTTATACATAATCTACTATATATATATATAATTATACATGATGGAAGTAGCAATCTTAGATAATGTGTTAGATAGGGCTTATTTAAAATTCTTATTTTCTAAGTAATTTTATAGTCTTTGTTAAAATATATAAATGTGTGAGTTTTTTAGAAAAATTTCTTAAACTCAAATTTTCTTCAAGAGTCTATGTAAGTAACGGAAGTTATGATTTTATGTAAGGTGCTAGATCAGGGTTGTTTTAAATTTTTATTTTATAAGTAATTTTATAGCTTTGTTAAAATATATAAATGTAACTTACAGAGTTTTTTTTTTTTTTAAATTTCTTTAAATTAAATGTTTTTCTAGTCTTTATTATTGAGATTGAAAGTTGGGAAAATATTTGAATCTTTCAATGTTTTTTTTTTTTTGTCTTTTGAAAAAAAAAAGTAATTTGAAAGCATTGATAAATATACTCTTTGTTATTGTATTCTTTCAATCTTTCATCTCTTTGTCAATAAATAATCTGCTTTCAGAAATAGAAATTAGTATACTTTTATTACCCTAAGAAATATTGAAAAAAATCATAAGTAAAACATTTTATATAACGTGTTAAATTGGGATTATTTCAAATCCTACATTTATGTGTTGGTGTTATTCTTTTTTAATTTTATCCAACTTTAATATATTGTTGGAATTTCATTTAGTTAGAGCATTGCCTTAAAATTTGATATTCATGAATCTTTAAGTGTAAGTTTGATTTCTATGCTAATATTGTCACTGGTCAGGCCAGCAACACTTAAGAAGAAGAGCATAGAATAATATCACTCACAATATGTAATCTACTAACTTGTGTCTATTTGTGTATTATCACTAACAGTTGTTTGTATTTGGAAAAGTTTAAATAATTTTAAATTTTCTACATATTAACATTTAATGATAGATTATGGGAATAGTCCAACATCATATATATTATATGGAAAGAAATGTTAAATATTTTTCTATAAACTGTCAAAAGACTAGAGTTGAATGGAATGGGGATTTGGGTACTGAAGTTGACAAAGGGGTTAATAAGCAATAAAATGAAAGTTCTTGATTTCTAACGAAACAAAAAAATATTCTTAAGTGGGTTGTGTGTTTTAAAAAAACATATCATTTATTAAATAAATAATGGAAAGTGAAAAGCATATTTATGTCATGATTTTTGTATTGCATCAAAGAGCTTAGAAATATCTAACACTCTTATCCATTTATATATTATAAAAGTACATTATTATTATTATTATTATTATTATTATTATTATTAATTTTTGAATAAATGTGAATGAGTGAACACACATGCACTGTAAATATATATGTAAATGTACTATCTCAATTTATTATTAATGGCATTTAAAAAAAATTGTTTATATTATAATCTTAATTTGTATATGCATACTATACACATCAAGTGTCTGTAATATATATATATATATGTACGCACGATGAAAAATACTGTGCATCTACAGTAAAATAAAAATAGTACATAGTGTAATCAGAATTTATAAACAAAATGAGTTATTCTCAGCTTCATATGATATACATAGGGAAGGAAGGCTTGAAATAAAATGTACTGGGAAAACTTACCTTGCATCCTATTCATTTAATAAATGAATTGCGCTAAAGTATTTTCAGACTTTTTCTTTTATCATTATTACTTCTTTTTATCTATATACGAGCCATTCAGAAAGACTTTAAAAACTGCCTTTTCCTAAAGATATTTATGTTGTCAATGTGTAGAAAATCATTGATATTCTTTCCAATTTTCAAATTAAAACATATATAGTCTAAATATCATTCCTATAGCAACAGGTAGGGCTATATATTTTTATTTCAAACACCACTCATATATTTCTAACAATGTTTTTGGATATTATTAAAAGCAATTTGAACTGCCTTCTCAAATTTTTGTCACTAGATTCTATAGTAATATTTTGCTAATAACCAATATTAAGATCCTTGAAACCATTCTAACTAGTTTTTGTGGTGTTTGCCTGAATTAGATTGAGGTGCATATTAGAATTAATAAAATTGCAATAAGAAATTAATTTGGGAATATTTCTGTTTTTTGTTTTTTTACATGCTTTTGAGAATGCAATTATGTGGGGAAGAAAAATGGTTTGTCCTTCTTTGGCTTTCATGTAAAATTGGTCATTTGTTGCTATTGTAATAGATATGTATTAAATCCATTGCCTTCTCTTGAACTATTTTTGAATCTACTTTTTACTTTAATCATTCTTACTTGCCAACTTTACGTAAAATTACAATGATTTTCATGATCTAAACTTATACTGTTTCATTGAAATCCTCTTTCATTGTATCAGAAATAGGTATTTAAAAAAAAAAAAATCCAATTATGAATATAATTACCTATTGTGAAGACAATAAAAATCTTTTCAGTGCACTTATTTTTTTGACCAAGAAGTGTAATATTTTTCACTATTTATTCTACATATTAAATGAGACCTATATTTTATTTTCTAAATCCCTGTTGTCTTCATTCTTTTTGTAACTACTTTCTTTTAGCTTATTTATTTCACATTTCAATATCCAATAAGCCTTTCCTACTTTTTTTTTTACATTTATTTTCAAGCATTTTTTTTCTATTATTTTAATCATCATTTCATTATCAAAACTTATTTTGTGCTTTTACATATTTTATAAACTATCACAGTGATATTCAGATTAAATATATATATGCAAACTATTTTTTTTTTGGTTTCAGTATTTTCTACAGAAATTTATTTTGGCAATGTCACAGTTGACTGAAAAACTATGATTATGAAATTGAACAGCATGCTTCTTCTTAAATACTTTCCATCTTTTTTTAATTTATATTATCAGTCATCCTATTACTATGTAGATATGTCTTTTTAATAATTTATAAAGTATATTACGGTAATAATTTTTGTAAGTCATTCATTAGACTAGAGATTATCAAATAAAAAATATTTCTGTTAGTGTAATTTTATCCACTTTTAATGCCTTGTGGAAGGATATAATTATAAACATGTGACTAAAGACATGAAAAAGTTTTATGATTCCCACTACGCACATTTCGTGCTGAACAAGCACTCATCAATTGGCCCAGATCACAATCTTTTATACATATTTTTATCATTGTTCTGTATATATATAGATAGCAAATTACTATAGTTTAATTGATGTGTCAAACCTGCCTCACATCTTTGACACAAATCATTTAATGAAAGTATAGTATTAATTTTTATTAGTTATTTATTAGACTAGATATTATCTAATAATGAATACTATTTCTATAGTGTAATTTTCATTACACTAGTTTCATGCAAGTGTTTTGCTGATTCAGCACAAAAATACATCTTGGGGATCATAAATTTTTTTCATATGTCTTTGGTCATATATTTATGACTACATTCCTCCACAAGGTGTTAATAGCGAATAGAAACCAGTCCTTACCTTGCATGAGAGTGGAAATATTATTCATTATTGGATAATCTCTAGTCTAATAAATGACTAATAAAAATTATCAATGTACTTTCATTTATTATTAACACTCGCAAAGCGTATGCACAATTAGCTTAAAAGGCTGATATTTGAATGTACTTTCATTAAGTGATTTGTGTCAAAGTTGTGAGGGCAATCAATTAAACTATAGTAATTTATTATCTATTTATATACTGAACAATGATAAAGATATATGTAAGAAATTGTGGTCTAAGCCAACTGATGACTGCTGGTTCACCACTAAATGTACATCTTGGGAATCATAAGTTTTTTTTCATATCTTTGGTTTTATGTTTATGATTAGATCTTTGCCGTTAGGTATTAAAAGTGGATAGAAACCAATCCCTACCTTACATGAGTGAAAATTACACTACAGAAATATTATTAATTATTAGATAATTCTCTATTATAATGAATAACTAATAAAAATTGTTAATATACTTTTATTAAGTGATTTATGTGAAAGTTGTGAGGGCAGTACTTTTGACACATCAACTAAACCGTAGTAATTTGCTATCCATATATATACTGAACAGTGATAAAGATATTTGTAAGAGATTGTGTTTTGGGCCAACTGATGAGCGCTGTTTCTATATGAAATGTACATCTTGGGGATCACATATTTTGCATATCTTTGATCATGTTTTACATCCCTGCACAAGGTGTTAAAAATGGATAAAAACCAGTCCTTACTTTGTGTGAAAGTGGTGTTGTGGAAATTACACTACAGAATATTAATTTTGAAAGTGTTTTTTTTTTTTAGTGTATCAGTAACCCATTTCTTCTTCATTGATCTTTTAAAAAAAAAAAAATTTCAATGTATGTGCCTATATCTTCACATATTTTTAAACCTTTTTTTTTTTTTTACAAAAACTTTGTTTAAATACAAGTATAATAAAATATACTGAACCTTAGATATTATTAAAGGGAACTTGAACACAGATATTCCAGCTTTTTTCAGCTATCCACTCTATCTTAAATAACTGATACACGACCACATAAATGTGAACAAGATAAAAATGTTTATGAACCAGCACTCATCAGTTGGTCCAGGAGGGTGAAGAAGAGTGAAGCCTGTCCATTAAAGTTTGAAGATTTGCTACCTTAATATAAACTGAGCACTATTTTCCAGGCCGCAACACAACAGGCCATATAGCCGCCTCCTCCATTAAATCTCCTAAGGTTGTTCTTTAAAATCAAAATTTAAAATGGGAAAAAAAAAGTAGGAAGACAGCGGAAGTTCGATTAAGTAATTCTGAAATTAATGATAATCACAATGAGCTCGAATCAACTGGATCAAATTAAGATAAGCAATGGTAATATGACCGCTAAGGTTTGTAAAAAAGAATGTAATCTAAGAAAATCTAATAGTAATCCTGAATTAAACAAATTAATAGATAGAGTTTATCTAAATAGCATATATGAGAATACGATAATAAATACACAGTCATCGCTATCAACAAATGAGAAAAGCAATCTTTCAGTTTTAAAAAAAATAAAAATATGTGATGAAAGCTTAAATAATAACATTGATAGTGAGAATGCTGATTGGAAAATATCGAGCAATTTTAAAAAAAGGAAAACGGATAGCTATAACAGTAATAAATTCACCGGATGACTTTGTGACCTTAACACAAACCAATAAACACATTTCAGAAAGTATAAAATTAAAAATTATGGATAATAAATTAGAAAGTAAACAAGACGTAGCTAATAATAATAATATAATACAATTTGTAGAGCTTAATGATAATTATACAGAAATACGAAAAACAAATAAGCTTAGCTCAAAAGCGTTTGTAAAACTCAATGTGCATATTGGAAGAAAATAGTCATCAATTGTATGGCACTGAATATGTCCATTTTAAGTTTAATTATTCAATCGAATGATAATACAGGTGAACACATTTTGGACAAACCGGATCTAAATGAGCATTTGAAGATACTTGACGCTAATGGCTTAATAGACTCAATTAAATATACAGCATTTTTTCCTGCTAGAGGGTTTGTGTCTATCGGATGTTTTAATAAGGATCAAAAAGAACAAGCAAAAAATTTAATTAAAGAAATGCAAGAATGAAAAATGTACTATGTGTCAAATGAACCTAACCCTCTGATATACAGACGACTATTGCACACACCACCAGCTTCAATATAGAATACTTCAAATCTCAAATGGATAATTATGCTGAGGTGATAGATATAGAAAGAAAGATGACACAAAGTATAGCTTTCAAAATCCCTACAAATGCATGGAAGATTATAATGAAACTATAAAAAGGAATAATGAAAGAACAGATACCACATAAGATAATAAAAGATCAAATGCCAATATCTATAATATTAAGGGGTAGACCCCCTCTATGCTTTAGATGCAACAGAGTCTGTCACATAGCGACAGTATGTGAAACTGGAAATTGCATTAAGTGCAATAAATTTAACAGAATGAATCACTTATGTAATACTAGGAAATATAATGAACAAATATAGTGAACAAGGAGAAAGATGATAAGTTGTATGAATATGAAACAAATATTGAGCAAAATAACAAGCTCAACTTAATTATTAATGAACCAATGTTAGTTGAAATAGAATCAGTACCAGATACTCCTACTAACATTACAGATGAGACAAGATCAGGTACAGATACAGATGTAAATGTAGTAAATATGGATCTCCCAAAGAAAATAGAAATACTTGCCAACAAACAAAAAGATAATGAAGTAATTGATAATAAAGGTATGACATAATTATGAAACCAACAATGATAGCACTAATGTTAAATATAAAAGATTACAAATCTTTAATGATCTTAATCGATCAAAATTAAACGACGATTCAAATGAAAAAGGAAAAGATGAGGAAGAGACTCCTAATTATGTTAAATTATGAACAGGTCAATATACTATCAATCAATATAAGAGGAATGAATGGTCAAGATAAAGCAGAGAAAATATTAGATTATATAGCAACTCAAAAATATGAAATGATAATTTTATCAGAAACAAAGATAAGTGATAATACTCCTATGTGGATTATAGAAAAACTATCAAAAAATAATATATTTCTGTTTAAACCCAATGTTAGATCCTCACAGGGAGTAGCAGTATTAATAAATATGCACTCTGGAATAAGAAAAATACAAATAGATTTACAAACAAATCACATAGTTTGTCATTTATAATGAGCTACACTGCTTGATTGCAGTATATTCTATAGCAAGGGGTAATGACATTTTAAACATTATTCATGGCATACAGAACAAACTGATGTAAAAGCCAGGTATTGTGATAGTGGGTGGCGATTTTAATTGTTCATACCAAAACATTCCTAAAGCCTTAGAACACAAGTTGAGGGATGCGTCCCTATATCCATTACAAATGAAATATGGAAATCACATGCTTACACTTTTTTCAGCAGTAGATACACTTCACTAATAGATTTATTCTTCGTTTCAGCAAATAAAGTTAATGATTCTATTATTAATACATCATTTATTGCATTTTCCGACCACCTAAGAGTACAACTGCAAATTAATAATTATGTAAGAAACAAAAAAATACATTCATACATAGTAAAAAAGAATATTAGGAGCCAAATTATATTTTCAGTTGATCAATTATCAAACATATTACATAAGACTTACAAAACTACCTCCATACATTGCATGATATAAAATAAAGAATTACATATCAGAACTTATGGTGTCAAAGTGAGGATAGTAAATTATCTCAGAACCAAATAAAAAATAGAATCCATGAAATTCATAAGACATTATAGAATATTTCTGGCATAAGTCCTAATCATGAATTGATCAATAAACTGCAAGTTGAATACAATGATATATACAATCTGATACAACAAGAAACTTATACATTAAGACTACGGAAATTGATTCCTGGAATGAATCTTATATCAAAACCAGTGATTAACTATAGCAAAAATTATATACCACATACAAAGGTTATTGCTTCCATGGAGACGGAAGAATGCTGTGACATTTGGAGACGAGATTGATGAATACATGGTCGAAAAGCTAAAAACGAAGTTTGGCATTGATAAATATGAAAGAGTGGCTATAGAAAATGCAAAGGAATATATATCAGTTCAAGAAGTAATGGACGAAATTAATAGGTTGGAAGTTTCAAACATCAATGGCAAATGACTATACCAGCCTCTGTCTACAAACATCATGTATTGACAGGTGCAATGTCAAAATTTTTCAGTCAGATGTGTAATGAAAGGATTGAATGGCCTTACATAAACAGCAGAATAATTTTTAGCATAAAAAAGGACAAATCAAAACAAACCCCAACTTTTGAAGACCTAAGAAACATATCTATAGAAGATATTGATTCAAAAATCTTGGCTCGAATACTACTTAAAAAAATTGAATAACTTGGTAAGAGATAAAATATCAGCACATCTTGCTGTTAAGGGTAAAAGAGCCATAAATGCAACTATAAGAATACAAGAAGCAATAACGTATGCATAGGAACTTAAGCTAACGCAGTACTTTGCAATACAAATAGGTTTTAAGTCTGTTTGATCTAGTTAACTGGTCATATCTCATAAAAGCCCTGAACAATCTGATTCAAGAAGACAAATATCTAGAGAATGCTATAATGAATTACATAAGAAATAGTACAATGTCCTATAAAAATTATATGCGCAGATCTGAATTCTTCATTCCAGAGAAAGATTTTCCCCAAGGATCACTATTGGCGGCTGTATTATTCGCAATTTACGTAGACCCCATGATTTAAGAAATAGACATTAGTTAATGGAATCTATATACCGCATTTGGGTGTCGCAATAGAAGTCACTGCCTTTATTGATGTCATTATAATAATAATAGAAAATAGTTATTAATGTAGTGATGAATGTCCTAAAAAAGTTTCAAGAAATTACAGGTTCAGTAGTTCAATCTAACAAATCAGCAGCATGGCAATTGGCAATGGATAAATGGATACCATCCGAATTTATAGCTCAGCCAAAGTCATTTCTTGGATTGCCAATATATATGTCAAAGACACGTATGAATGGTCACTTAAATCAACTAATTACAAAAAAAAATCGAAGAGAGGATTAATAACTTCACATCATTCAAACTGTATTAAGTGACGAGAACTCAATTGTTCAATGCAATTGCAACAGGGGTCCTTAGTTATTATCGTCCATGGGTCAAACTATATAATAAAACAATTAGTAGAATAAACCAGATGGTTAAAAATTCATCTGGGGGAAGAAATCTAGATTACTATCAACGGCAATATTACAGTTACCCATTAATAAGGGAGGGCTTAACTTAGTTGATCCAGAAGTATATGTAAATTTTATTACTACAAGAACATATTTAAATGTTATTAAGGATCAATACTTCAGTCCGCCAACAGGGGATATAAAGATATATCATGAAATAGGGGTGGAGAGATCTTATTTGGCAGATATATTTATTGCATATAAGGACATATAAGATGACCTAAATGTGCAAAATTTGAAAGGCATTAGATATAAAGTCATAAGAAGGGGAGTAAAACTTCATGAAAATTTCATGGATAAATTGCTCAATGAAAGGGGTCCTAGTTAAATTCCATTCAATTTATACTCCACAGACATATATGAAATTCATATTCAAGTTGATCAATGGAATTTTACCGACCACAATATACATTAATAAAAGATTGGGAATGAACTTAGAGGAAACTTGTTCATTTTGTAAAAATAAATATGAAACATTTCAACACTTACTAGAAGAATGCAGTGCTTTTGGGAGGCTAAGATAGTTTCCCATACCCCAATGATAAATCTTAAAATACTACTGAAGCAAAATGTAATAAAATTCAAACCTCATAACGCAATGGTGATAATACACACATTGAAAAATATATGGACAATCCGGTGTTCTTTAATCTTTGATAATAAAAAGTTTAATTGGTTGAAGAAACTTGATATTCATTGCGACAACTATTTTGCTAGGTGTTTGAAATACTGACCTAAGAAGGTTATAGAAATATTATGGGGAGGGACTGCTATGACTACTTGTGAAATGTGGGAGTAAAAGTACACACAAAAAGAAATAAGACAGTAAAAGTATGTAGAGTTGTAAAATAAAGGATCTCTCAAGAGAGAATAAAGGTTCCATGTTTTAAACTAGGAATACGATTTGTATGGCTTTACTCTAGGATTTAATAAGAAAATGATATTAACATTTCAACAATGAGTCATAGATTTGCTTTGTAGTGCTTTGGGGACAGGATTGGTAAATTCGATATAAAGGATAAAGTGAATGAAAACTAATTTGTAGATATTTCCTGTACATATTTAAATGTTTGTTTAATAAAGTTTATTACTTAAAATAAAAAATAAAACAGCACTGATTGTATATATGTGTGGGAGATAATGATCTGGACCAACTGATGAGTGCTGGTTCAGCACTAAATATAAATATATTAGAGATTATTTTTTTCACATGTATCTGGTCATGTGTATCAGTTATTTAAGTTAGAGAGGATAGGTGAAAGGAGTTTGAAAGTCTGTGTTCAAATCCTCTTTAAAAACTTAGTTGTATTTTACATTTTTTTTGTTCTCTTTAATCTTCTAAAACTTATAGCATCTTGTTTTGCAGCCTTGTAACTTTTATTTATTTATCTTCATAATTATAGTCAGTAGTGTGGGTGTTTGAATAACTGCCAGATCTTAAGATTTTGCTTTCATTCTAAGTACTAACAACACATCATTTATAAAAATATTTCTAAAATGCCTTGGACCTAAAACTATACTGACATCAGTTTTTCTGCTAGTTCCATCCATCATGAGTTCTACAATGAGTAGTTTTGTTTTTCTTTTTATCTCTAGTCCTAACATTCTTCTTGCCTTTTCTTAATTATCCCATTACTGTAAATAGTTAATTATAATTGGATTGAAGTTCTTGATCCGGAATTCTATTTGTTGTTATAGATTAAATATATTCTGCAATATTTCATTAACCTTACACATACACATTTTTTTGTTTAAAAATCATTAAGAATTCATTTGATTATGTGATTACCAAAAATAATTATTTTATTAGATATTAGGGATGTATGGCTTACTCCATTTCCCCCCCAACCTTTCATAAGAGTTTTTGGGAAAATATTTATTTCTAACACTTATTTCCATACAATCAATATGTATGGGCATTTTTGAAATTCCAATAGTATCAATATTATATTTGATGTTTTCACTATTGAATGATGTAGACAAATTATTTTTTGGGTTAAACAAAGTATTATTTTCCATTACATACCAATATTTCGATGAACTAGCACCCACCATTGTCAAGGTTAACTTTTGAAAGCAAAAAAAAAGTTAACCTTGACAATGGTGGATGCTACTTCATCAAAATATCGGTATGTAATGGAAAATAATACACAGTTTAACCCAAAAAATAATTTGTCTCCAATAGTATTGCATTAAAATAGTATAAAATTAAAAAAGAATATTAAACACACATATATATAAAATATAAAATTTTCCTGATTTAATGCATAAATAAAAATATCTCATATTTTTTTGCAAAACTTAGGGTAGACATGTATTTCTGTTTTATTTCTGAAAGCAGATTATTTATTGCCAAAGAAAGAAAGTTTGGAAGAATGCTGTAACAAAGAATCTATTTTCCCCAAAGACAAAAAAAAAAAGTGTTGAAAAGATTCAAATATGTTAGCCTTTTCCCTTCCATTACCACATAAAGACTCTATAGGAATATTTAATTTAAAGGAATTAAAAAAAAGAAAAAACTCTTTAAGTTACATTTATATATTTTAACAAAAACTATAAAATTACTTACAAAATTAAGTTCTATTTGCGCATTAAATAAATCCACATTAACTATTTTGTAAAGTGCTATTTTTTTTTTTTAATATGTATTTAATTGGATTAGAGTTAGTTTATTGCTAAATAAATAATTATTGATATTTTTTCAGAATACTATACTTCTTTATTATAGATGCTCTATTTCTATGAGATTTTTAGCAATAGTTTGCTCTTTTTTATGAGGACGAGATTAGTCACTTACTAACAGATTTACATCCGGTATTTTTTAGAGAATCATTTGATTCTATTTCCATTTCATTTATGATTTTATATAGAGAGAGTAGATTAGACAAGTAAATAATAAAAGAAAAAGAAATTTAGAACTAAATTTATAAATATACTGACTAAGAAACTTAGAAAACTGAAGAGTAAATATGGGATGACTATGAGACAATACATAGAATTTTGGAATTTACAGAGAAAGGAGAACTGAGTTTTGGTTTCAGATTCTTTTTTTAGGAAACAAACATGGAAATATTTAAATGAAAGTCTATTAAATTTGTATTATGGTTTGATTAATAGGCAATATGTATTTGAATGTGATAAATTTGCTCAATAATCCCTGAACAGGAAGTATTTATCAATTACTAAGCTAGAGGCAATAATGGTTAGATCAGTAATAATTGATATTTTTGGCTTCTAGAAATCTTATAATATAATAATGATTCAAACTTGAATGAGATTATTAGGATAATAAACACATACTGCTTGTGAATGTGTATGTTAAATTCTCTGCTGAAAGGCAGATAGAATACTTCAGTAACAGAATTCTATAGTCAAATGATAAGATTCTCAAAGTTTTGTCATTGCTTGATATCTAACTTCACAATTTCAGATATGCATTATTTTAAATCATTAAACTGGAATTAAAAAAAAAAAGTAGCAATTAAACAATAAATTTTCTTTTAGATTTAAGAAAATATATGCAGGAAACAAAAATCATGAAAATAATTTTTCAAAATAGCTGACAGTTTTTATTGTCCAGCAATGTTCTTCAAAACTGTTAAGTACAGCAATACATTATAGTAACAAAAATTCCACAGTAATTAAACCTATTTATAAGAATGAAGAATTCTGTAAAGTGGTATTAAAAAATAAAATGATGAAAGAAATGTAATTGAAATAAAAGGAAAACTATAGAAGAGAATAAAATTCTCAAGGATATGAAAATTATTTTGGTGGAATAAACAGCATATAATATTGACAAAATTTGTTGCTGCCATGCTGGGAAAAAAATCATCATTGGAAGTTAGTATTCATTTATAATGAAAAGCAGTAATAAAAATAGTTTTGATTTGTAAATGCTTATATAGAGACTCAAAAGTTTTTTTTTTTTTTAATGAAGTTTTAAAATATTGAAGCAAAAAAAAAAAAAGATAAATCAACTCTTCCCTATATACTTAGTTAAATTACTACATACATACTTCATTTTCAAATAATAATATTTATACTACTGGTGCAAATAAAAATTAGTAATGGTAATAGAAAAAATAAAATAAAGAATTTATATATAGAAATAAAATATATATCAAGTAAAATTATAAAACTAATTCCATAAAATTAATTTTTAAGATTGTCTTACAACTGACGTTAATATAAAAGAAGATAGTTAATAATTTTAAAATGTATAATACTGTATTATGACCATGATTTTTTTTCTGCCCAATGGCAGATTTTATATCAATTTGACAACCTTTTTCAAGTTATTTTGTTGTAGTTCTAAATTTCAAGCATTCATCTTCTCTGTTTTAGTTGATCTTTTTTTTTTTCCAGCTTTTTCTATATCCAAATATATATTTTTTCACTAACAATTTTTTAATGAACAATGTCTTTTATTTTTAATAGATAGGCATTGATAAATGTGTTCTTTCATTTTTTTTATTTTTCAAATCTATATCTCAAAAAAATATTATTTTCTTCCAGTCATTAGCTTCAGGTATAGCTTTACTACAAACAAGCGGTTATTACACCTCATTCTTAAAAGTAACTTTAATAAATTGCAAAATAATCTATCTTTATTAAATACCTGTTTAGCCATTGCAATTCACATTTTAATATCTAAAAACATACTTTCTATCTCAATTATATATTAGTCTAATATTTTATCTCTTTTACTTATATTCATAACTATAGACTTATTTTATTTTCAAGCTGAAAGTTTTATAAATTTTAACATTACATAGTATTTTGTTAAACTTATTCTTTATATGTGCCAATATTAAATCTTCATCAAGCTGTTCTAATGACCTTCTCAACAATACATTATTAATTTTTCAGTTCATCCAGAAAAAAAAAAAAAACATTAAACAAAGTAAAAGTATATTTACAATTCTACCTATCTCTCTCTATCTTGTATAAGAAGTCCTTTATATATATATAAATTGCCTAATAGTCATTTTTTCTTTCATTCTACATATATATTCTTTAAAATATGTCTATTTATTTTTATCAAAGGCCTTTTTAAAATTAACAATTTTTTTTTATGTACATATCTTAACAATAATCTCATTTTGCAATCGCATCTCTAATATTTCTTTTTAAAGTCAAAATGCTTTCAGATATATAGGTTCTATATACTTAATTGTATCACATTTTTTTCTTTAAAGGAATTATAATTACAGATAAGTCTACATGATATTTTTGGAATCATAAATTAAATAAAGAATTAATTTTTGCAAGTTTTTTCCTCATAATTAGCACCTAACTTCAATTTTAGTATCAAGTTGAGCCTCAAAAACCACATATTTTAAAATTATTGGATAGGCTTATTTAAAGTGATTTATTGAATAAAGCAAGCCATGAATATAATATATTAAATATATTTATTAAATAAATGCTTATGTATTTAAATAAAATTTCATTTTAAAATCTATATTAATTCAGCACTTGAGGTAATTACTTCATCATCTCTCCTATGGAATCAGTCTTGCTTATAGCCTCTCATATTTTAAATGACATTTTATCTCTGCTTTGGCATTTATAATCTCGTACTTGATTATTGCAGTCTGTTAACACAAATGAGATCTTACTCTATTTTTATTTCTTTACAGTCCTATTTTTTCAATAATACATTAATAACTTAACCATTCTTTGATTTGATTATTTTTTTTATTTATTTTAATTCCTGTTTCCTTTTTAAAGTGTTCTATTCTAATTTAAATTAAATGATAGTTATGTTTTGTTTGTATTTTTTTATTTTGTTTCCCCCCCCCCCCTAAACATATTTATTTTAATATTATCTATTATATATCTCAATTCATTGTTTATATGCATATTTGAATAGTTATATTTCCATTGTTATTATTTTGTTAATTTGAACCCAGTGTTTTTTAAATAACATTGTTTTTATAACTTTGTTCGTACTTTTTTTTAAATGTTCATATTTCATTTGAATTTATCTTACTCTTACCTACATTTTTTTTTTATTCAACTAGTTTTAATAAAACTTGCCTGTTTCTTTTCTTGTAATAACTCCTTCCTCCTATTTTTTTTTTTTTTGATTTACATTTTTTTTATTTTATTCTCTTAAAGTTTGGCATTGTGACTAAGTATATGTCAGCTGCAGTTGTGCATTTAATTCTACTCTCAATCTGTTTTTATATCCGGCATTATCCATTTGCAATCCCTTATAATTTTTAAACAATGTATTTATTATTATCTTATTTTATTTTTCCGGGAAAAAAAAATCAATCTTTCACCTCTTAATATTTTCATTCTAATTTATAATCTCCTATAATCTTTGTTTATTACATTATGATTATTAAATTAATTTTTGCACCCTTTAACAATTGCTTTTTGACTGTTTTCACACATGATATTTATTTTTTCATCAAGATGTTTACTTACTGATATTATCTATCCATTAAATCCTATGGAATAGTTTCAACCTCACCACTAATAATTAATTATTAACAAAATTTCTACTTATAAAGTTATCTTATGCTCTTAATCTTAAAATATTATCTACTTCATTACAACAGCTTTCACTATCAAGATAATAAATTTCTTCTCTTCATTTCTCACTTTATAATCTACTTCATTTTACTACCCAAAATATCACTTAATTTATTTATAGGTCTAACCTTTCATGTACACATCCTAATATATGGTTTTTAATCTAAAGATTTTGGAACTTAATTATGAACTGGATTAACATGCTATATCCTGGTAAACACCGTTCTCATAAATGAGGCCATCCTAAATTCATCAAGAAAAAAATATATGGCAAAAACAAATAAGAATTGAAATTAAGGATGGGTTTTGTAATAAGTATATAAACAGATCTAAGAAACACAAATATGAATGAATCTATTTTGTGCTATCTATTAGTCTAATTATTTAGCATCTTGCGGTCTTAAATTTTTCTGCAACTTATCTAATTGTAGTTATCACTGTATTCTATTCTCAGCCATATTTTTCAAGTGAAAATAATTAATATTGCATCTCTTGGTGTCTTTGAGATAATCTTTATATTAATAACAGGGTTTATCTTTTTTCATGAATATCATGTTCAAGTTTCTTATAATAATATCATTTAAAAATTTTTTTACATGACTAATCCAACAAAAATATTCATTATTATTGTATATTCAGTTCTTATTATCGGGTTCCATACTATAGTTGGGATCTTCTGGCAATCATATAAACAACATTCCCCATAATCATCTATCCTATTTTGGGTTTTCAAAAGTACATTCTTTATTATTTGAGACAATTAACTTCATTATTCAATAGATTTTTGTTCACATCTGGTATTTCTGGTACTTCGACTTCTTATGAACCCTGAATAGTAAAATCATTCCATTATTTATTTTATCTTTTTTAACTATCCATCTTTTTATACATTATATACTTACTAATAATTTAATCATCTATTTCCTGATATAATCAAAATAGAACATTTTCAACTTATGTAATCAATTATTTTGTTAGATTCAGTAATCAGGTTATTAATGTTAAAATAAACTTCCCTCAAGATAGTCATAATATTTAGAACATTAATTTTTTTTATGTGAAATTAGAATTTCATTAAATATCAGCTTATAAATTACAACTTTTAATACTGCATATTGTATCTTAATTACTTGTTAGATATATTATTTAAATAGATACTCAATTTTTTAAGCCTTTTTATTCCAGTAAATTAGCATAAAAACACTTTGTTGTCTTTCTAAAATTTTATGAGATTATAAAATATATTAAAATGATTTTTTTATTTTAAAATATTCTAATAATAAAAATCTACATTTTATTTTGTGGCAAATGTAATGCATCTGGTTAACATGTGAATATTTATTAATTGGTAAATATATCACCATAGTAAAAATGAATATAATTTGCAATTGGAATATATTGCATCATAATATATTATTAAAAATTAATTGCTCATTCTGCTAATTAAATATGCAAAGTATTAGATGTTGATATAAAATGTGTTAAAAGATTAGCAGTAAACTCGTAATTTGATTTTATGCTTGATAATGCTATCCAATTGTTAAATAATAATTTTAGTTGTTAAAAATCATTAGACAGATAATATATATATATATATACACACATATATTATTGTGTATTTATATAAATGAAATATTCTAAAACTTCATATCTAAATTATTCACATTTTTATATAACTTTAATTCCTTTGATGTGTATGTTCACCATTATGTCATGGATGATTGTGTATGAAAATATATTTTAACAAATGGAAATAAGTATTTTACAAGAAATATTTATGAGCTTACAACTAACAGAAATTGAAGTCTGCATTGACATTCTTTTTTAATTTTTACTACTTTATATATGCAAGAAAATATTTGTTTTTGAATTTAAGTTAGGTTTAAGTAAGAAGAGGGCGTCTGCATTTTTAATTATTAAGTATTAGTGATAAATTTTCAGGAAATAATATATGTAAATACATAAAATTAAGTTTTAGTTTCTGTATCTAATTAAGAAAATAAATTTTAAATGTTATTTGAATTTGATTGTACTATATTGTTCACAACCTCAAAATTTGCATCTTAACACTCTTAGTTGACTTAAATATATATGTAGTGTATACCAAAATAAGGCAGCTAATATCAAAACTGTAACTGACATTTTAAATACCATTAAAATTAAAGAAAGTAAAATAATATCATCATTTAATTGTATATGTTTGAATAATCTATACCCTTTTTTTAAATCAAAAAATAAAGTTATTTTAAAAAATTTAAATTTTAGTCTTCCTTGGGTGTTGAATTTTAGTTACATATAATATTGTCATTTTTTTTATTTATTTTTTTCTATTAAATTTTCCATTGTTCACTTATAATAATAAATGCTTTATACTGTATATGAAGGTGTGGTAAGTTAAAAAAAATGAGTTTTTCCACAAGACTAGGCTTGGGCTGAATTTCTGTCAAACCTGTTTCACAGATTGCTTTTTACAAGAACTGTAAAGATATAATTTCACAACCCTATCCTCTCATAGGTCTACCTGTAGGCATTCACAAAAAGCTAAGACTGACAACTACATTGGCTTACTTGATTTAAAAATCTAAGAAAATCCTTTTTTTTTTTTTTTTTGTTGCCAAAAATGAAAATTTGTTTTATATTTAAATTGATTTTTTTTTTGACTGGGCTTTAAATTTTGTTTAGTTTACTACATTAAGTAAATTTGGTTTTTAGAAAAAACCTGTATGTAATTAGAGGGAAGCCTAATAAATTGACACATTGCCAAAAGAATGAGTTAGAAAAAAGAGATTATTTCTATAATTAAGCTTAATCATTTCAGTATTTGTTATTATCAATAATTTTCTTAGTAGATATATTTTAATTTTTTAAAAAATCTATTGGTATTAGTTATAAAGAGACTTGTAATATAGTTTTAGTTAATATTAGTATCATTTATGATGTACTCATTTGATGGATATTTTTACATCTATACATGTATTCATATATATATATATGTATAAGCTATATAGGTCAGAATCTAAATTATAAACTAATAACTGAAACATATAAGCTTGTTATATACCTGTGTCTATATATGTAATATATAGGGTATACGAGCACAGATTTTCACATGACCCACCACTCTCCACAATATCTCATAACACTGATACACTTGAACACATATGTTGAAAAGATAAATAATCACCAATATGCATATTTCATGCTAAACCAGCAATCATCAGTTAGTCCAGATTACCATTTCTACACATATATGCTATAAGTGTTCAGATATATATTAAGATAGCCAATCCTCACACTTTAATGGACAGGCTGCCTTCAGTCTACTCCACACTCCAACTCTTCAACCGTCCATCCAATTGAAAATCTGATGATGGAATGCTCAAAGGCCATCCTGAGGCCGAGATTCTTGTCACACACATGTTGACCTAAGATCAATCTGACCCCTCATGTATAGGACATAATCCATTTAATACATATACAAGGGATGGGCAGACATCTCTACTATGTAATAACTGAAACACACAAGCTTATTATATACCTGGGTCTATATATGTAATATATAGGATATAGTGTTATGAGAGTATGGAGAATGGTAAGTCATGTGAAAGTCTGTTCTCATACACCCTGTATATTACATATATAGACACAGGTATATAATAAGCTTGGGTATTTCAGTTATTACATAGTAGAGATGTCTGCCCATCCCTTGTATATGTATTAAATGGATTGTGTCCTGTACATGAGGTGTCAACATGGGTGTGACAAGAATCTCAGTCTCAGGGTGGCCTTTGAGCATTCCATCAGATTTTCAATTGGATGGACGGTTGAAGAGTTGGAATGTGGAGTAGATTGAAACCTGTCCATTAAAGTGTGAGGATTAGCTATCTTAATATATATTGGAGCACTTATAGCATATATGTGTAGAGATGGTAATCTGGACCAACTGATGATTGCTGGTTTAGCATGAAATACATATATTGGTGATTATTTATCTTTTCAACATATATGTGTTCAAGTGTATCAGTGTTATGAGATAGTGTGGAGAGTGATGGGTCATGTAAAAGTCTGTGCTCATATACTCTATATATTATAAGAAATTAAGTAAATTCCTGCTTTACTCGAGTAATGAATGTGAAAATATCATGTTAAATGAATTTCCACAAACATTTTCTTCATCCAGTTGGTCTCCAATATGCTGGTTTAGCATGAAATACGTATATTGGTGATTATTTATCTTTTCAACATATATGTGTTCAAGTGTATCAGTGTTATGAGATAGTGTGGAGAGTGATGGGTCATGTAAAAGTCTGTGCTCATATACTCTATATATTATAAGAAATTAAGTAAATTCCTGCTTTACTCGAGTAACGAATGTGAAAATATCATGTTAAATGAATTTCCACAAACATTTTCTTCATCCAGTTGGTCTCCAATATTTTATTATAATAATATAATAAAAAAGATTAATTTGCATAAATCAACAGTTTGTATTTCAGATAAAAGAGTTACTATATTTATATTATAAATATTTGATTGCTTTTTGGTATTGTTGTGGAAATCAATGCAAAAGTTTTATGCTTGTAAAATTATTTTGAATAAAATTTAAATGTCTATTAATTTTAATTTAGTTTTTTTTTTTTTTTAATCATTCATAGTAAAATGAAGAATGAAAATATTTTAATAATATAAAAAATGAAAAAATCTTGAAATAGGCCACTGCAGAGCAAAGGCATCTCTGAACCCTTTTTATAGAAGCAGTGAAGAAGAATAGATTATTTACTAGGTTTGCAAAATTGCTAAATAATGAATGAAGAGATATTCCTTCATCCTTTTAAAACCATCTAAGAATAGATAAATTCTCCCCCCTTTTTTTTTTTTTTGACTATTATTGATTGGTTGCTGAGTTAGCTGTAGAATAGCTATTTGAAAGAAAAATCCTAAGCCTTTTGAAGAAATATTGAAGTTTATCCAAATATAACCCCAGATCATAGGGCATGGCAGGCAGATGTATCTTGATGCAAATTTTTTTTTCTTGGAGATTAAAATAAAATTTGCCCTTTGTTATTTAAAAATAAGTAAAATAAATAAATACTTTTTTTTCCTTTTAATTTATAATTATTATCTTTAAAACCATTCTTACAATTTCATAAAAATGAGAAAAAACAGCATCAGTAGAGAAAATTAGAATTAAGAAAGCAGTCATTCCATACACTCTGAAATGCTAATTAAAGGAACAATTTAACAATACAATTTAAAATATATATATATTTAGTTTCAATGAGGAAATGAAAATAATGTATATAATAAGGCTATTTGAATTAATAAAATGAGGTATATACAAAAGCTAAGACAATAATAAAATTTAAGTATTATTTATTATGATCATATTAGGTTTAAAAAGCAATTGTATAATATGCATCATATATATACAATACATGATTAAAAGAACACAATGTTTTTACAGCATATGGTATATGCCATTTCCCTACTTGTACTATATACTGAGGCATATATGTATTATTTGAATACATCTTTGCAAATAAAGTATTTTTTTTTCTTTTTGATTTTAAAGCTACTGTTAAGACAACAATTTATGAATGATATATGCAAATATAACTGTTTATATTCCTATATTACATTCAATAAGTCAAAAATATTTAAACTTTGAACAGTCAAAAAATATAATCTCCTTTGATAAGTCCTAGAATCTAAACTTTTTGAATTAAGAAATAACTTATATTTGAAGATTAACTGTGAATTAATAGCCCTTAATCAAAACTATATTATGTAGAATTTTTTTGTGTGTCATACAGGAAGCACATTTATAGACTTCTAAATGGATATTAAAGTTTGACAATTATTATTTGTTTATTATTTGTTAGTTTGCCAACATGTTTTTCAATAAATAAGTAATTATTGTTGCACACATATCAAGAATAAATTCTTCAGAACTACTAGATAATTAATAATATGTGAATTAATATGGTTAATAATTATGGCTTTCTTTTTTAAACTGTAACATACATTTTAAAATTATTTTAAGAAATGATAAAGAGCATGAATTATATATTTTTTTAAAAATAATGATGATTACATTTACCATCATGGTTTTTTTTTTTTGTATTTATTGTTAAATTTTTTTCTCCAATTTAATAAAGACAATTATTTGAATCATAATTAATATTTACTAAGGCTGTAACCTCAAGAATGTGCGTGTAAAAATGCGATAGTAGAGACCTCTACAGGTCTTAACCACAAGCTTATATTTTGGAAGAAAAGAGGGGAACCCTTCTTTACTTTAACCTATTTTCTATATAAATAGGTGAAGCTGAAGCCATTAGATCTGGAACCCTTCTTTACTTCAACCTATTTTCTATATAAATAGGTGAAGCTGAAGCCATTAGATCTGAGAGCGTGAAGCTATTCAATACTTCACTGATTAAGTCCACATTTCTTATTCCAAAATGTAAGCTTGTGGTTAAGACCTGTAGAGGTCCCTACTATCGCATTTTTACACGCACATTCTTGATGTTACAGCCTTAGTAAATGTTACTTACGTAATCAATGTGCGTTTAAATAAATTTATAATTGAATCATAATTAAAAAAAAAAAATCACAATCTTTATTATGTTAAGAATGCCCTGTCTTTTATATATGTAAAGACTCATGATGAAAAGGTTATATCCATTTGCTATGGCCAAAAACTTAAGTTCACATATAGGAAACTTCAAATTCTTTTTTTCAGATTCCAATTTAGCTTAGAATTTTTAGTTCAAGCAATTAGCTTATATTCATTTCTGTTAATCTCTCAGTTATTGATTGATAAATAGGTATCTAGTTGTTCTTAGCTAGAAGAAAACAGTCTTTACCACTTCATTTAGCTACTGTGGTGAATAATACTTTTCAGTATTTTTTGAAAAAAATCATTGGAGAAATTTTTTCCATTCTGTGGGCTATTTAACTTTTTTTTGTCTTATTTCCTTTATACTGTCTCTCTCTATATATACATTATCTTAAAGCAAATTGAAGTTACTAGGTAACAGTGTATTAAAACCAAGTGATAGCATTTGATTAGTTTTACTTTTAATCAGTTTAATTAATTTACAGTTCAACTATCTAGCAATCTTTTTCAAAGCTATAACATACAATTGTATTGTATTATTTTTTTACACACACACACAAAAAAAGTAATATAATTACATTATAAATTTTATTTTCCCCCAGTATTCACTTATCTAGGAATTAAAACATCTTATTTTGCTTATTGAATTTGCCATAGCTTTTGAGCATCATCACTATGAAATCATCAAAAATAATTATATATATTACTTAACATATCTAGAAAAAAATTTAATCAGTTTTGTGAATTAACTTTATTTTTTTCTGCCTAATTGATTTATTTATTTAAAAAAAAAAGTGGTAGTGTAGGGTTAACTTATCTTCAAAATGTAGTCTGTCCTACAACTTTATTATTTTTTAAATATTTTATGAAATATGCATTGTCCTGATTCTAACTTGAAAAATTCTTTAAAAAAATTAATGGAAAAAAAAAATGTTAAAAAATTTAAATAATGAAAAAAAAAAAAAAAATCTAGATAAATCTTCATTTAATGGGAAAATCTTTCTAACTAGTTTTAAAACCATGAAAGTGAGTTATTGTAGTCTTTAATACAGACAGCTAATAAATAACTTATTCATGATTTCAGTAGGTGATGATATTGTATTGCATATAAATAGAGAAATAAACTGCTCCTAAAGATTTGTAATATAAAGTATTTTTTTTAAATTAATGATTATAATTTAAATTTTTAAAATGAAAGTTTGCTCTTATAGAATCATATGAAGTGAACTAAAATGAAAAGAGTGGATGGTTGTTTAATAAATTTTATTGTACTAAATAAAAATTGAAATAATTTTTATTTATTTATTTTTAGTTTCAAGTTTTTATTTTAAAACACTTAAGTTAGATTTTTCTATATTCAGAGATTATTTAATAATTATATGTATATTAAAAATGAATTCCTTGTATTATCAGAAACAGTGATGTACAATATTATTAAAACTTTATGATTAAATACAACAAATTATATCTTTTTAATATGAATGACTACCAGCTACAGAATTATTCCTAATTAAAAATGATTTTGCAGCTATATGTATTTAGACTATATAAATGAAAAGAAGCAGGCAGAATTTGGAAGATATTTAAAATGTAATAAATCAATGGACTTCTATTAATGAGAAAAAGAATTAAGTGGGCATGTAAGAACATTTAGAATACCCAAAAAAATCGGTTTAATACTAGATAAATTGTACAAAAAGAAAAAATCTCAATAACATCTAAAGTTTTGCTTGCTGATGTTGAAAGCAGTAGAAGTTTTAAATTACCTGCATCTATTGTTAGCAAAAAGAATTACAAGAACTGAGGATTCTCAACATGTTCACTGTTTGCATTTTTTTTTATTCCTTGTGATTGAACAATTATGAAACATGATAAAAAGTCACTGTTTCACAAAACTGAAGTTTTGTTTACAAAATAAACCATTTCATAGTAAAAAATGTATGAAAGATTTAAAAATATGCTGTAGTCAGTTTGTGATAATGAGAAACTGATACAAGCTTGTATATTCTCTTATTCTTCTCTTTCACTTTCTTTGCATATCTTCATATATATATATTGCTTATAATACTTCTTTCATATACCCTTAATGCAAACAAATTTTCTTACAAAACTTCATTTTCCTTATAGTTTCAACTGTCCAGCAGTCTTCATCAGAGCTTTATCAGACCTCCTCTGCTTCTGATAAAGCTTTGAAGAAGACTGCTGGACAGTCGAAACTGTAAGGAAAATAAAGAAGTTTTTTAAGAAAATTTGTTTGCATTGAAGTGTATATGAAAGAAGTATTATAAGCAATACATATATAATCTTAATACATCTAACAAGTCACTAATGTGCTTATATAATATAATTATTTGCAGTCTGCTTTTTTTCATTATGTTTTCAGTATTTGCATTTTTAAAAAAAAGCTATATTGACAGTTTAAATGTAAAACTAGAAATGATTTTTAAAAATGCCTAGTATTATTATATATTAGATATGATATTTGTATATAATAAAGTGCATTTTTTGTATTTTCAGAGTTAACATTAATATATTTTGAACTTGAAAGAAATATCTGTATCTTAAATGTGAACTTACTGGCAGTGTATATAAATTGTGAAAATTACATAAAAAGCATATTATAAATAATTTAACAAAAGTTTATCTAGATGAAATAAATTTTTCATTTCTGTGATTTTATTCAAAACAATTTTTTAATATTTAAAATGTATGAATTTATTTTAAAATGATCATAAAACTTTATTTAAGATGGTAAAAAAAAACAACTTAATTCTAATGCTGAAAATCTTAAATATTGCCAAATCTTTATTACAGCTTTTTGAAATATATTAAAAATTCGTCATTTATTTAGTTATTAAATAATCTTATTATATTTGATCAAAATATCCATTAAATTATATAATCTTTTACATTGTTTATAACAAGATTTGAAATATCAGGCACTCTTATATCTGGAGCCCAATTGTAAATATAGCGGATTTGAACACAGACTTTCAAGCCACTTCAACCATCCACATTATCTCATACTACTGATACACTTGTTGTCAACGCACATGCAGAAAAGATAAATAATCATCAATATACGTATTTTATGCTGAACCAGCATTCATCAGTTGGTCCAGATTACCATCTTTCATACATATATACACTCAGTGCTCAGTTTATATTAAGATAGGAAATCCTTATACTTAAATGGACAGGTTTCAATCTACTCCAACTCTTCAGCCATCCATACCATTGAAAATCTGATGATAGAATTCCCAAATCCCATGCTGAGGTCACTATTGTTATTATGCCCATGTTGATCTCAAGTCATTCTGACCCCTCATGTATAGGACAGTATCCATTTAAATACATAGAAGGATGGGCAGAATGCAGGCTTAATACGTAAGATTTTAAATACCAGGCACTCTTATACCTGGAGCCCGACCGCTCATGTATAGGACAGTATCCATTTAAATACATAGAAGAAGGATGGGCAGAATGCAGGCTTAATACGTAAGATTTTAAATACCAGGCACTCTTATACCTGGAGCCCAATTGTAAATATAGGGCATTTGAACACAGACTTTCAAGCCACTTCAACCATCCGCACTATCTCATACTATTGATACACATGACCACACACATGCAGAAAAGATAAATAATCACCAATATGTGTGTTTCGTGCTGAACCAGCACTTATTTGGCCCAGATTATCATCTCCCATACATATATACAATCAGTGCTCAGTTTATTGGTGATTATTTATTTTTTCTGCATATGTGTAGTCATGTGTATCAGTAGTATGAGATAATGTGAATGGTTGAAGTGGCTTGAAAGTCTGTGTTCAAATCCCCTATATTGTTTATAACAGTAAATATTTAGGGAAATATATTTCATTAAATTTTTAAATTTGAAGGTAAAATTGGCAAAATTATAGGAAGGGGAATAATATTATATTCTTTTTCTTTGTAAATTGAATGCAAATAGAAAAATGAAAACCTTAAATTATTATTATTTTTTAATTCCTATCTTTTGTATTAAGTTTTAACATTTGTACTTACTTAATCCATTATTTTTATGTGTTTGAATAAATCTGGTAAAATGTTTTATTGTCAATATTTAAAAATGAATATCCAATTTTCTTATGCTACAATACAGATTCAAGATTATTCCTATAGGAACATGACTAGTTGTTTAAAAATATAAATTTAACATTCTTTTTTTGGAATCAATCAAGTGTAAAGAATGAATTGTGTTAGGCTAATTAAATAACTTGGTATCTAGCTTTTTAGTGCACTTTTATCTTAGTTAACCCTTTAACTGATTCTTTTAACTTTTTAATCTTTGTCTAATTTTCTATTGGCCCACTACTTAAATCTGAGAACAATATGATTCGTCCGTTTCATTTCCAGCCAGTTTCTATTGTTAAAATATTAATCTAAAATACACAGAATTTTTTTAATTCAGCTTCTAAAAATTGAATAATTTTAGATTCAAATTGGTTAAATGTAACGAAAAATTAAAAATAATGTTAATAACTGTAGAAAAATATAAGAAAAATGTGTAAAAAATAGCTAGCAGTAAAACAAAAGAATTATATTCCAACCAATGATTGCGTCATTATTCAGCTCTCCAGCTGTCAAATAATTCTCTTTTTATTTCCAGCATGCTTATTTTTCTTGTAAAATTTAAAATTTTCTAAATCAAACTTTATATTTGTATAAATTAATGAAAAATCGTGATAGATATAATTATTTACTTCAAAATATGAAAGCGTACTACATTTCATTTTCAATTCTGAATTTTTAGTTTAGAAATGCCTGATTACGGTCTGTAGCGATAATTGTTTTTTGTTACGGATTATTTCTCCAAATGTATTTTTCTTGTAATATTTAAAATTTTCCGAGTCAAACTTTATATTTTGATAGAGCACTATATTATCTTATTTGTGAACATAAAAAATTACAATAAATATAATTATTTACATCAAAATCAATTACGAACGTTACATCTTGGTTTCTGAATCTGTCATTTAGAAACACGCTTAGAAGACATTTCCAGATTTGGTAGGTATCCAATCAGAGAACAAGACACCTATGCACCAATAGGCATGTAAAGAAAATTGATTTTTTTTAAAAAATATAACGCTATATGCGGACATTTTTAGAACTACAATTTTAAAATTTGAATTTCCTATCAAATAAGCCTAAAATGAAGAAATTGCGACCAAAATTGACCAAGAGATGGCGCATGCTATGTCCAAAATTTTTTTTGCTACGGGGTCTTTTCGTAATAATCAGTTGACTAGTTTCCAAAATAAAATGAACAATTTTTTAAAAAATAGATTTTCTGTCTTTATTCCCTTCATGATATTTTTTAGGTTGTATATAAAGTAGTAACAGCAAACTTAAGAATAAAAATCTTTATTAAAAGGGAAAATATTCAAGTTTTAATAGACTAATTTTATTTCTTGGACTAATTGGATATCTAATTATTTTATGATATTTGGAATTTGGTTTATCACCATCATCTTCATAATTTTTTTAGCTATATTCAGAAAAGTATTTGACTTATGAATACATAATGACAAGGAAAAGCAAATCATTCCTGTCCATATCCCTAATTATAAAAATGTAGTTGTAGATAATGTAGTAAAAGACGTTAAATAATGTGTTATATTTATTTTGCAAATTAAGATTGCTTATACGTATGTACATAAAGGATATGGAATACCCTTCAGAATCTGATGTGAAATCACCTTAACAAATTTAATCAATTCTTTTCAGAAAAAAAAACACGGAATTATACTTTAAATAAAATCCTAGGTAATTACTTGCTTCAATTGCTCTGTGCAGTTTAGCTTAATAATAATGAACTCTGTTGCTAAAAATTCCTGATTTAAATCTCTATGTCTTATTAGTGTTTAAATGTTACATGATTTCCCAATCTACTATTTGATTATTATTAATATTTGGTTCACCAAGTACAATCTTTTCAACTAGATGGAACATAACTATAAACAATAATCTCACATTAGAGTATAAATCATGAACATAATAGTTTTCTTCAGATTCTCTAAAGATAATCTGTGGGAAATGAGTTATTAAGAAGTTGGTGCAAAGATATAGAAAATGATAGGTAATAAAAAGTTTGCCCTTTTTGGTTTGTTTTCATTTAACAGTCATGAAGTAGATTGATTACTCAGCACATTAATTCATAAATTTTTAAATATGATGAAGTTTTAAATATATATATATATCATCTTTTAGATAGCAATTTGGAGTATCACAGTCTTTTTTTTAATTATTTTGATGAGTATGAAAATTGTGTTTTTTACTATGTAATATTAGAACATTTTTTCCCACCATTTTAATCAGTTTATTGATCGATACTTGTAAT
This sequence comes from Epiperipatus broadwayi, assembly GCA_028023455.1. Lineage (NCBI taxonomy): Eukaryota > Metazoa > Onychophora > Udeonychophora > Euonychophora > Peripatidae > Epiperipatus > Epiperipatus broadwayi. The sequence goes on from JAQFVV010000154.1 coordinate 2,800,980, forward strand.
AACTTGTTTTCAAGATTTTTATTTATTAGGTGTCTTTTCTTATGTAGTTTGATCTTATTACTGATACATCTTTCATGTAACAGTATATTTTGTTTTATTTACAATCTGATTATCAAATAGCATAATTTATAAGAAAAATTAGAGATAGTTGTTGTTTTTTTTAAAAATTATTTTAATGTTAATTTGCAATTTACGCATGAATTTAGATGGCAGCATTAAAATGTTATTACATTAGATGAGAAAATATGTACTGTAGTGATAAGAATTGCAGACTTGTATGCTAATGTTTGCTGGATTGATGCTTAGCTGAAGTATTGGGATTGGGGAAGATATCTGGATGATTGAATATTAGCTTGCATCTATTTGTATATTGAGATATTGAATTGTATTAAGATGACAAAAGTTTGAAAACTACAAGCGATATTGAAGTGTTATCATTTGATTATAATACAATTCCCAATTTCTCCACCAGCCTTTGAGTAGAAAATATACTTAAGAAAAATGTACAATAATATTAAATAATTTATTGTTGAGTAGTTGTTTTTCTATGAGTGAGAAAATCTGGAACAGTAAAGATTTGGTTTTATCTGTCTTGTTTTGATCAAGCATTTTTGACAATTAGTGTGCAAATTTGCAGCAATATTAAAAGTTTAAAAAACTTAACTCTTGATATTCTATAAAGTGATCATGAAAATGTAATCAATAAAAAAATTTAGCAAATATATCTTTAAAACCACTCTTGAAACAGTGAGGTCAGTGTTTATAATATCAATAAAGTACTTTTTTTTTCTTCTCAAAATTGTGATGGAAAAAAGCAAATAAATTCTCATTACAAATGATTAATTTGAAAATGTTAAACAGATTAATTTTCTAATTTATTATGATTTCATTATTAAAATTACTTGATAGACAAACAAAATGGAAAAGAAATCATTCTACAAGATAAATGAAATAGTATGCATTTTTTACTTAGAAGTATTTCAACTCTTAAGATGATTATTATAGTCGAAACTGTAAAGAACCGACACTAGTAAGAGATATGTAAATTTAAAAATGAAAAAAAAAAGCCTCTTAAAGTGATAAGAACAAAGTTTTACTATGAGAAACTAAAAAAAAAAAAAAAATTAGTTTAAGAAAATATAAAAATGATTATTATTATTGTATTTATATAATTCTGTTTAGATAGAATTTTTTGAATTTGATTTTAAAACTTTCTGGAGTCATTTAAATTACTGCTTTATTTGGAAAATTTTCTGTTACTTTTATTGTTTTATTTCTGAAAATCCATTAATTATAAAATAAAGAAAATCAAAAGGCATCAATATTGGTGTAAATTAAAGCACAAAAATAATAATAATAATTTCTGTATCATTTTTTTTAAATTTTATTTTTCTGATCTCTTGATACAATTTATATTCATGCAGTATTGAAGAATATTTCTTACATTTTATATATTTATTCATTTTAATAAGACTTTATGCTTTTATCTATTCAAACACATTAGTTGATTTTATTAAGATATTAGTAATAAATATCTTAAGTTATTTGAAAGGTATAAATGGAATTTTAAAAAAATATCCCTTCAAAATTATCGTAAGTTTGCAAGATTTTAATAGTACTAAATTATGAACAATAAACTACGATTTAATAGGTTCTTTTTTAGAAGAAATCTGATTGCAAACATTTTTGCTTGTAGTGCAATTATCAATAATGTTGATGTATTATAATTTCTATATATAGAAAATAATATTTCCAATTTAAGAAATTATCAAAAGAATCAGTCTTTTTGGGTTATAATAGTAAGATATTTTCCAGATTAAAAAATCAGTTATAATTTAACAACAAACTTATTATTCTTTCCTAATTTATATAAATTGACCAAACTCGATTAGTATCATATTTTGGTTTTTCATCTTTATCAATATTATTATTACGTAATTAGTATTTATTTTGTTAGGAGAGAAAGACTTCCTAAATGTACGATTTCTACAGATTTTGCATTCTGTTGAATGTATGGTCTACTATCTTTCTTAAATAAACATTAATAATGACTCGTAAATATATTTTATCCTTTTTGTAATTTTACATAGAATAGTTGTAGAACTTAAAAAATGTTATAATTTTAAAACTTTCTATCAAAATATAATCTTTGAATAAATTTAAAACTATTAACTCTCAAAATGTTTAAATTCCTTATTTTTTCTTTTATAATAATCATTAGCTTTAGCTTTATGATATAGTAACTTCTAAATCGTTCAGTATTTTGTATAATTTCTTATTTAATGTTATTGGAAAATTGCATTTTCAACAAATGCTTATTAAAAGTTAATAGATATTTTTAGTAACCAACATGTTAAAAGACAGTTGTTTTTTTTTTTTTGTAAGGAGTTGAATTTATGAATAGAAAATATTAACTGGTAAAATGCTTTTTTAGATATAATTTTATTGCATCAGAAAGCTATAAAGAATTTAACTGAGAATCTAAAATTGTTCCAAGATATTCACTGCAAGTTAGAGAATGGTTGTATAGATTTTGATATCTATATGGAATTAAAAATATCAAAATAACTGAAAAGATGATATCTATATGGAATTAAAAACATCAAAATAACTGAAAAGACCTTGCTTACTGGTGTTGAAGCTGCTATTATATTTTTGTGGAAGTAAATTATTGAAAAAAAGAGGATATTATCCAGTGCAAATGTTTTATTGCAATGAAACTGGGTTGTTCAGATACATCTTGAGAAGATTAATAGTTTGACACTAATATATACATTTTATTTTTTTTAAAAGTGATAAAGATGTGGTTCTGAATTTATTATTATTTTTTAAATTTTGTTGAACTATAATCTTAATTTGTATATGTATACTATACACTTAAAAATCATTATATTTGTGTGCATTTAAATATATCTACAGGACTATAATAAAGAATATAAGTATAGATTATTATCATCTCTCCATAGCTACTAGGGAGGTTGAAACAAAATATAGCAGAAATCATGGTTCAACTGCAACACATTTTTTAAGTATGCAAATAGCTGATTTAGCAAAATATAATGCAAATAATCTTTTACTGTACAAATTATTTCTTTCTTTCTCACTTTATAAATTATAGTAAGTAAAAGATTTTACATCTACAACTTTTAAATACTATTTTTCTTAGATTTTTGCAATGTTAATATAATCAGTTGCATATAGTTAGTCTCTTAATTAAACAGCCATAGAATTATAAAAGAATTATAGCAACAAAATTCAAAATTAAATTGATTATAGACATCCTAGACATATTAAATATAATTAACTTGAATGCAATTCAACTATATGGAATTAATCTGATCAAAGTAAGAAAACTGAATTAATACAAAATTAAGATTTTAAATTTAATAAAGATAATTTAAAAAAAAAAAATAATTTGGAGGATTTTATGTATTTATCTTTCAGAGCAAAAAAAATAAATTATGCAATGTATTATTATTATCTAAAAATTTTAACAACTCAATTGAAAGAATATAATATTTTAAATTTTGAATTAAGGTTTTGAATTATTCATGCTCATATTAATTAAATAAGTTATATATGTTAAAAAATTATTATCATTTTTGAAGATTTAATTCTAACAATACAGCATTAAAAATTGTCTTAGTAAATTACCAGAATTTGTCAATCAATTTCAAATATTATAATCTTGAATAATATTTGGTCATAAGTTTTATTCATAGCAGTTCAATGATTTTAGAAAAATTATGATTTTGTTCTTCAATATTTAAAACTTAATGGTAAATAATATCTTCAATTGATTATTAGGTTTTTTTTTTGGTATTTTATTTAGATAAACTTTTCATTGAATACTAAAAAAAAACACTTATTTTTGCAGCTATGTTTTAGTGAATTTTATAGTAATTGCATTAATTTTTTTAGCTGCAATGTTTGATTGGTCCCAGAAAAATAGCATGTTGAGTGAATTATTGATAAACTTAGAGCAAATTCCATAGCGATAATGTTAATGCTCGAGATGGTATCAATATAATTACAGTATCTGCTTCTATACATATTTAAAAACAAAATATGGATAAAGTTAGTTAAAAAAATAATTTATATGAAAAATATGATAAAAACACAAACTACGAATTTTAAATCATTATTCCCCATCTCTTGATTCCACTTTATTAAAAAAAAAATAGCAGAATGTTTTGCTTTTTATTTCAAATGTGAAAGCACACTTAGATTAAACAATTTTTTTTTTTTTAAGTGAAACTTGTCAATAACAATTGTACATTCAAAATTGAATTCACATTTAGAAAGTGGATCATACTAATGTCTTATTAGACTTCAAATTATTTTTTGTTGCTTAAAGATTTCACTTTTATAAATTAACAATGGCTTCTAATTTTTTTTAAAACTTACTATGCCCAGTCAAAGTATCCCTTTGTGTTTTTTTTTAATATTGAAATAAAAAGCTATTGTTTATTTTTTATTTTAATCAATTTTCTGGAGACTTTTCATCTCATTGAAATTTAAAATTTGTTTTACAATGTAATGGGACCCTCAACATTCAAAAGCTTGGTCAAGCGTTGTTAGCCGGGAGGTCATCGCAGGTGCCTTGCAAGCAAGTAGTTGGTTGCAGACGGTTGTGGGTTCACTCCCGGCCGATGCTATGACATATGAAAAAAAACATTCAAAAGCTTATTTAATATGAATAAACTATCTTTAAATTTTTATATGCATTATACTTTCACTTAGAATTTTATCACGGAAAAAAAAAACCCTTTATTTTCAGTTGACTATTTTTAATAAAAAAAGTCCTATGTCATGACTTTAAGTACTATATTATATTTTTATATGGCAAGGAATGTCTGCGTTTTGTTCATTTTTGATGATTTAATTTTTTGTTTAAACTCTAAATTTCACCTTTTTTTTTTAAAAGTTAAGTTATTGATGATTATATTGAAAGTGGGTATATCATATCATATTTGCATAATTCGTGTGTGAAAGAGCTTCACACTAGTTTAGCTGATCTGTGAAGCTTACGTTTTATGAAATTGCAAAATCTTTTATCATATTATACAGTTATATTTAATAATAGCCATGCAAAATTATATTAACTGAATATGTGTTCAGTGGAATTCTTTATAGTTATAACTTAAAGAATGCACAAAATATGTAACCTATATCTAGTTTTTTTATTTTTAAGTGTTGTCCATTTTGATTGTTTTCTGCTTATGAAATTTTAAAAGCAGTTTTAAATAGTATATATACACTTGTGCGTGTTAAGTGCATTCATGCTAATCGGCATATATCTGTGTGGATGTTTTTTTCTTATTGAAAATTAGCTAGTTTTCAACAATTATTTGGAAAAAAGATTTTTTTGAAGTTTCTTATTATTTTCAAATTAATAATTATTAGCTTTGTAATACAGATTTTGATTATAAGTCACTATACATTTATTTTTTGTAGGAGATGACTGTAAGATGATAACTTAAAGTAAAATGTTAGGTAATAATTAAGTTTTTTTAAAAAAAAAAATTATTTTCAATGTTGGTCAAGTCCATTATTTTTTTGTAGGTTAACAAGGAAGTCTTTTTTAAATTGTTTATATTGAATAATGAGCTTGGCTTTTTGCCAGAACTGTCTGATATTTTGACCTGGGATGCCACTGGAATATCCCAATTATAACAGTAAATCATGAAAAATAAAAAAAAATCTATGTAATGGCAAAAACAACTATAGTAAAGAGAAATACTAAATAAGCAATTTTTGTATCAGTGGGTGGTAAACATATAAAATATTATACATATCTAAAAAATATTTATTTATTTTTGGGAATTATATACTACTGAAATGTAATTATTGATTAATTCCTTAATAGTGAATTTAAATACTTTTCATTTAATTTTTATAGTAATATTTATGTGTTTTAGTTTAATGAAATTATCTTTTTAACTAAACTTGTTAAAGCAGTGTAAGATTTTTACTGTTTAACTGCTATACAATATTTGTTACAAAAAATAAAAAACATGTTATTGAATTGCTGAGATGTTTTAAAAAATTTTGTTATAAAGATATTGTATCCAAAAATATAATTAATTATTGTTATTGAGTCTGGAAAAAAAGATTTTTTTTTCATTATTTTGAACTTATAAATAGAGTAATAATATGTATTAACCCTTCTAGCTTATATTACATAAAAGAAAACTAACAATAAAATAAAATAATAGCAAATGTAAGATTTGCTTAATTAATGGGAATGGATTACTTATTGAGTAATTTTTTATCTGTGTTTTAAAGTAATATTTTAATCACTTTTAAAAATATACACATTATACTTGATCATATATACTTGCAGGGCCAGTGCTACCATTTAGGCAAACTAAGCAACCATCTAAGGTGCTGATCAAGGAGTGCAAATTTTTAGGCTATGCTTTATTCATACCTTACTAAAATATCAAAATTAAGTAGTGATAATTCTTGGAATTTTCAGTAAATTTTTGTATGCCTTTCGCTTTTCTTGGTAATAAATAAGTTTTATTATGTTTATTATTTTTTATGATTTAATTATCTTATGTTTTGATATAATTTATTATTTTATTATATTTTTTACAGACATAACCTGTACTAAGAGTGAGATCAGATAGTATATCACTGAATATAATTTTTAGAGATAATTTTAGTCTACAAAATGAATTAGCATTAAATAAATAATAACTATAACTTTTTAAAAATACTTTTATAAATAAACTTTATAAAAGTATAATTTTTTTCATTAACTATATATGGCTAATAAAAAAAATGACCATCTGGAGCTCAATATCAGAAAAGAAAATCAGAACATGTTAAAGAACTAGCAAGGCAAGAGGGTTCTTTCTTGAAATATCTTTGTATAAGAGAAGCAAGCAATAAAGATATACATGATAATTCTTTTGCTGAAGTTGTAAAAGATTAATGTTGTGTTTCTCTTATTAATGATCCAAGAACAAATGTGCAAAATATAAAGATATCGAAGACAAACAAAAGAAAGATACTACTATTCCAATATTAAATTATAATGATCCCGTGGATTGGCCTTCTTACATTAACAATAATTTTCGACAAATCTTAATACAAAACTGACCACAACAGAATATATCATATGATTTCTCCAAAAATTCACAAAAAAGATTTTCCTCTTCACATTACAAGAGGCTATTGTCAAACATTGTAATACTGTGTACTGTCAATGGTTAATATATTCAGTATCAAAAAATGCACTTTCTTATTTTGACTGTAAATTACTCTGTACAAAAACTATATCACTCTACAAAAATCAGGAGTCTATAACTGAAGTAATTTTTTCTGATCAGACTTGGAAAGAAGTTGAATTGTGATTAGAAACAACAAATGATAATTTCAATTATTGAAACAAGCAGAGAAGAACAAACAATACTGGCTTCAAATATTGGAATGTTTGAGTACTTGGCACATAAAATATTGCATTTCGCGATGCTAATGAAAAGTTATACCCTGTCAATAATGTTAATTTTTTGAAGTTTGTTAGTTATTTAGCTTTTTTTAAGTACGTAACGATGTATGTAGAGTCAAAAGTCAAGAAAGAATGATTATTATTTAAGAAAAGATATTCAAAATGAACTTATTCAAATCTTATCAAAAACTACCAAAAATAACATTTTATCCATTGTAAAATCAGCAAAATATTATTCAGTAAAATATTATTCAGTCATCTTAGATTGCACTCCAGACATTAGTTATATTGGACAGCTGACAATGATTGTACATTTTGTTGATATTGTCATTTTATCAGATAGTGAGATTTGCAGGGAACATTTTTTAGGATTTGTTCCTCTAGAGGAAACTACATGTGCATTCATAATAGAACTTTAATTGAACATCTAAGGCAACTGGAATTTATCCATGGTTAAGGATGTGATAATGGAAGTAATATGAAGAGCAAAGAAAATGGTGTTCAAAAGAGAGTTCTAGATATAAATCCTCATATCTTCTTTATTCCTTGTAGTTCATATACTTAAATTTAGTGGTCAATGACACTTGGATCATTTAGATGCTACCAGCTTCTTTACTTTAGTTTGATTTATCACTTTCTCTGCATATCAAATTCTTTCTATTTATATTTCGGACTTGTCTATTAAACATTGAATGAAATAAGATGTAAGAGTTGTATGGACATTATAAAACCATTAAGATATCAACTTTTACTTATATGATGTAGTCATGCAAATTTTGATCACCTAAGATTAAATAATTCAACAAGAAATACTTCCCGATGTGAAGCAAAAACCCTTGCTGATTTCATTTGTAAATTTAAATTCGTAGTATTCCTTGTTGCATTGTACAATATCCTTTATGAGGTAATTATTTCAAGAAAAATGACACAAAGAAAGGAGGCTTGTTTAAATTTAGTTATGAAGCAACTACAGGTAATCAAGGAATATCTTCTAAAATGTAGACCTGATAAAGGTTTTGAAAAAATTTTGATTTATACTATTGAAATTGCAGACTGGAGATTTAACCAAATTTTGAAATAGAAACAGAAAAAAGACCATCTTGAATATGACTATACAGACAATTGAAGAAAAATTCCAACAAATACAGAAGCATAATATTCTCTTTGAATTTATTAATGATATTTATAATATCGCCAAAAAAAAAACTGCTGATTTACTAAACGATTGCAAAAATCTAGAAACAGTTTTGATTTATAATGCTAATAAAGATACTGACACCGAAGATCTCTGCAATGAACTTCAAGCAGTAGCTTGAAGAACTAAAAATCTATGCCAGTACTAGAAGTACTTTTTTATATAATATAGTAAAAACTTGTCAAGGGTACACCCAACATTTTTGTTGCACTAAGAATACTCCCACTTTCAGTTTCAATAACAAGTGGATAATGTAGTTTGTCAAACTTAAAACTTATTAAAATTTACTTGCACTCAACAATGTTCTAAAACAGATTAATAAATTTGGCAACAATTTTATTCAAACTCTATCTAGCTTCTACACCAGATTTAAAGGAACTGGTAGAAAATTTTGCAAAATTGAAGACAAGAAAAATTAAAATTTGATTTTCATATAGTAATATTACTTTGTATATTAATAAAGCATGAAAAAATAATTTTTAATTTCCAAATTAAAATTTCATTCAAAAAAAAATATCCGGCTTGTGAAATAAGGGATGCGCTTGTAAACTTTTCCTAGGGCACAAAAAACCTGATTCTGGCTCAGTATACATGTTGTTAAACCTAAATATATTTGTACAACATACACTTATGAATGCAAGAAGTTCCTGTTGTTCACTTATTCATTATTCAAGAATTCAGAGATTTATTATCAAGTAATTGTTACATTTTTATTTACCATTGTCAAACTCACTCGACTCACAACTTTGATACTATCCACCTCAGATAAATACAATAATGATTATTACTAATCATTTTCTAAACTAGAGATTATCTCTAGCACAGATATAAACTTTAAACCTCAGTTAAAGATTAATATATCTGATTTTTTAAATTTTAAACATGCACACACATGGAGTTATTCCCCTTTCTCTTTCCCATGTGTAATATCTTTATATATATATTAAACAACCTCCATATATCTCCATTCTTTTTAAATTCATATAAATAAAGATACAATAAAAGACAAATGACCCCCAAGATGCATTTCGTGCTGACCAGCACTTGTCAGTTGGCCCAGGTCACTATCTCCCATATATATCTCTATTATATGAAGAATATTTATCTATAGTAAATTGTTCTATTTTTATTTACCATTGTTAAACTCACTCCACTCACAACTTTGACATCATCCATCTCAGATAAATACAATAATGATTATTACTAATCATTTTCTAAACTTAGATATTATCTTTAGCTCAGATATATATTAGAGATTATCTCTAGCACAGATAAACTTTAACCCTCAGTTAAAGATTAATATATCTGATTTTTTAATTTTAAACACACACACACATGGAGTTATTCATCTTTCTCTTTCCCATATGTAATATCTTTATAGATATATTAAACAACCTCCATACTTCCTCATTCTTTTTAAATTCATATAAATAAAGATACAATAAAAGACGGATGACCCCCTAGATGCATTTCGTGCTGAACCAGCACTCGTCAATTGTATAACCCAATGTAAAAAATTTCTATTAATAATAATGAAATAATTTTTCTCTCATAAGTTATATGATTTTTGCAGGCCATGAATCGTTATCTCTTGAGTCAGCCATTCTTAAATATAAAGAGCAAGAAATCTCTATCAAATTCGTGGAATCTCATAATAAACAATATGATTGTAATTTTATCTCTGTTTCAGTGATGATTCAAGCTAGAAAACATTTAAATTTTGATTTATTGTATTATCAAATTGTGTTCTGTAATTATCAATTGTTTTTTTATTCTGGTTTGTTTTTTCAAAAAGTTAAAAAACAAAAATGATGTAAATAGGACAACAGTAATTCAATGATATCTCACTCAATTCATCATATATGCATGTATCAGTTTTCTGTATCATTTGTTTTTTTGATTTTGTAATCAGCATCATAGAAATACATGTTAATTGTTTATTGATAAAGCACTGTCCCGTCCAATATTTTTTTACATGAATAGTTTTTGTATTTTATTTGAAAACATTTTAAATATTTTATTAAAAAAATAACAATCATATCTTTGCTTACTCTTGTTTAATTCTTATAATTTGGAGATAACTTATTTCTTTTATTTTTTAAATGATTAACTTTACTCCAACTATCTTTTATTTATTCTCTTTCTTTAAAAAGGGGTTTTCTTTAAACATTTGCTCTTTTTTTAATGATCTTAGTAATAAATGCATTACATTTTTAAAGATTAATTCACTAAAGTAAAATTAAAATGGTTAAATAAGATATTTTTAATAAGTTAATGAATAATTGGTACTTGAGTATTAGTCCTGCAATGTAGAAGAGATAGGAGACTTTTCTCATCTGCAATAAATGTGTAATCTTGCGATATCAAATTGAAAGAAAATAAACCCTGCAATGGATATTGAAAAACGTCTGAAATGGTGATTTAGATTTTTCAAACATGCTTTGATTGTTATTATTTTGTGTTATTTATATTTTTCAGTTATTTCTTTTTCAAAACGTACTTTGATTGTTATTATTTTGCTTTATAGTTGCAATTGCAAAAATATTGTCTTTTTCAAAATCTGTTTGGAAAACATGTTTTTTTTTTTTGTTTTGAAAATGTACTTTGCTTATTATTCTTTTTTTGCATTCAGTTCATTTGATTTAAATTTAATGAGTGTAAGTAGTTTCGTATTTTGATTTCATAATTTCATAAGTAATGTGTGCATGTGTGTGTTTTTTTTTTGTATTTGGAAGTAGTCCAAAATGATGACAATTTGAAAGATGTGCATGTATGTTGTTGTTTTTTTGTATTTGGAAGTAGTCCAAAATGATGATGATTTGGAATCTGCCCACTACCGAATTGAATGCCTTTGTTGTTTTATTGTTCTTTTGGTGTATTTACCAAAAAGTATAGGTTGATGAATGTTTTTCTACAATTTTTTCCACCTGCATGAAAAGCGGTATTTAATAAAAGTCTTATAATTTATATTTCTTTATTCTTTTGAATTATTTGATTTGTTTTGTTTACTTTTTTTGTTTTGTTGTGTGTATTTACAAAAAAGGTTGATTAATATTTATCTAAACTTTTTTTTCGCCTACATGAAAAGCAATAATGAAATTCTTAGAATTTCTTTCTTGTTGAGAATTCTTTGTTTTGTTTTATGAATTTACATAAAAAATTATTGGTTGATGAATATTTTTCTCCAATTTATTTTCCCTGCATGAAAAGCGCTAATAAAACTTATAATTTATATTTCTTTATCATTCCAAATTATTGGTTTTGTTTTGTTTACTTTTTTTTTTTTAGCAAAAATTCTTTTTCATAGTATTTTTCTGGAAAAGATCTTGACACTTTGCAATCACCTGTTCATTTTGGTGGGAAAATTTCCACTTGGGGTGTCCATTTTCTGTGGTAACATGAAATTTGAATTGGGTTTTTTAAACACTATTAATTCTTGTTATTTATTACAGTTTAAGTAGCGTACATGTATATTTTATCTGTTTCTGTAAATATTACTTACAAAAAATTATAATTTAGTGATTGTTTTATTGTAAAGTAACATTGGGGAGTTGATTTAATCTATTTTCACTGTGGGGCTGAGAAAATATAGTTTTTACCATCTAAAATTTACGGTTTGCAGTGTTGTTTTAAATTACTCCTGTATTTTCTTCAATTTGGTTGTTTTGATGTGATCAATTTCCCTTATTTATTACAATGGTAATTAGCATACATGTATGTTTTATCTGTTTTTGTAAGTAAATATTATTTAAATACAATTATAATGTAGTGATTATATGTAAAGTGACATTGGGGAGTTGATTCAATATATTTTCACCGGGGGGTAGTCTTATAAGATATAAAATTTATGGTTTAAAATGTTGTTTGAGTATTAATGCTGCAAATCATACATATGTTTATAATTTTTTAATGCGTATTAATTTTAGTCCTTCAATATGCTATTAGACTTGCTGTAACTTTTCATATTCGTCTCAACCTGCCGATAACTTTGTAAATCTTTGTGAAAATATCATGTACAAGGTCATCCATGTACAACTTACTTTTTCCACAAAAAAATCTGGCCAAAAATACTGTGTACAAGATCCATGTACATGTTATTTTGGTCAGATCAGAAGATTTACAGCTGTCATCGGATTGATACGAATGTGAAAAGACCAGCAGGTGGTCTAATAGCGTATTGCAGGACTAATACTCAAGTACCGAATAATTAGATATTATTTATTTTAAAATGACATCTTTATATAAGTCATCATTTGCCTTTATTATTTGAAATTACAAACAGCTATTTATTATAATGATCTTTATAAAATTTTTCAATATTCTTAAAATGTTTTCTATTTTGTAATATTATTGACATTATAGAATACTTACTTCATGAATTCAATGACAGCCTCATAAGATAAAATAGTGATTCATTCAAAGAAAAAATACTCGGCAAGATTTATTCATTATGCAATTAAAAATAAATGTAGTGATATATAATAATAAATTGCAATTATAAGTAAAAAATATTACCTAATTGTTATCCATTAACCTTATACTGCAGTCTTAACATACTGAATACATTTTCATCTTATACAGAATTAAAGTGGACTAAAAATAAATTGTAAAATATGAATATTACTCTAAAATACAATTTTTATTGAATATTTACATACCAAGAGAAACACCCCTCCCCCAATGTAAAAATATTTTATAAGTATAAGTAGCATTCACACACAAAAAAAGATTCAGTCACTCAAGCTACTAAAATTGCAGTACCTAAGTTGCATTTTTTTTTTTTTAATTTAATTTTTATTTAAAGACTACCTTTTCATTTTAAAAAATGATAATTGATTTTTAAAATAGTTTTTTATCTTGTTTGGTAATGAAATTTCATATTGATATTTTGATCTGTCTGTTGGAAGAGGCACTTTTTACAATAACTTAATAATGCATCATGAAGAAAATAAAATATTAAATGCTTTCTAAAACTAATATAGTATAAAAAAAACAATAGAGCTAAGAAAATATAATAATTGGCCTAAAATAAAAAGAATAAAGAACTTAAATATTTTTAAATGAAAACATTTTTATCTTCTAAACATATTCTCACAAAATTAAAAAAAAAAAAAAGTGAAAGTATATTTGTGGTTTAACTGACATTATTAATTTTTTTTAATGAAAATGGGAATCTCAAATCTTAACTTTTTTTTTTAAACATATATTTAGGAAATCTTTTTTTTTCTAACAAAATAAATATCAATTATTAATAATTTGTTTTCAGTTATTTGATTTAATAATGATATTTATAAAGATGGATTTTTGGTCAATTTATACTATATACATACATATAAATATTACAAGAAAAACATTGTATATATAATTATTGGGCCAATTTATTGTATACACTAAGTTTTAAAAATATGTTTAATATTGTAGTGACAAATATAATTTTCTTTTTATAATTAAAAATAGTTTTTTTTTTTTTTTTTTCTCAGTGATGAGATGTTTATTCATAAAAAAAAAACATACAATGAAACAAATGAAATTTCAGGAACAAAATGGTAAGAGGGGAAGGATACATGTAAAAAGGGAATGGGAAGTGGACAGGGGAAATGGTGTGTAGTTCAGGCTGGTTAGAAAAGTACATCTTAGAAAAAGGTAGGAATATGGACATTTTATGGTGAGCGAGGATGAGCTGGGTTGGGAGAGATATGAGGAGTGCATTTCTTGCTTCTCCTGCCAGAATTGCACAATGATTTATTTTTGATGTTACTTGATGAACCACTGTCCGAGAAAAATTCAGCAGAGGAAGGTGAGAGAGTGTGAAGGGAGGAGGGTGACGAGGCCCGGGTTGAAGCCAGAGAATTTTTTGCTAAAAGAATTCTTTTTTTCCTTGTGTGTTCTGAATGTTTGAGACTTGCCCTTGGTTCAGGAAAAGGATCCATTATGATTTTACCAGGAAGATCAAGGATGGAAATCTGCCTGTCAGAGTTGGTGTCACTATCTGATGGGTTAGGGCGTGCACGCTTCTGATGTTTCTTGTTAATGGCAGAAGGGCCAGAGTTGGTAGACTCAGACAAGATGATTTCTGAGTTTGAATAAGTGTTCATGTCCATTAAGGAAAGTCGGTCTTGTGAGCGAGCTGTAACTGAGAGTGGTGGGCTGCGAGTGAGATCAAAATTATGTGGCCTAGGGGAAGCTGGAATCTTACTGAAAGGTGAGAGGGTGGCCGAATGCTGAAAGATTGAAGCGAGGTGGAGGTGAGAGGTTAGCTGAAGGAGGATGTTCATATTTATTGGGGCTGTGTGAAGCACAGATGTGGTTTAGGCCCTTTTCTTTCTGGAAAGAGTTGCATTTATTTTTTTGAGGGCAGTCCCGATTAAGGTGGTTGCGGTCTTTGCAGGTGAAACATTGTGGCCTCATCCCCTTAATTGAAAATGACCAAAGGTGCTAGTTCAGCTGCTATTGTTGTGGGAATGCTTTCAGGAGAAAGACCTTTTTTAAGGATGAAATTGAAATAAGGCTGTGTTGGTGAAGGTGAGACCATTGGTGAGAGGATCCCTAAGGTACTCAAATGAGATAACTTGTCTGAATGCCTCGAGATATTTCTGTAGGTGCTGCCTCTGCATACCTATGTGGCAGTTTTTGATAAACCCCATTTAAGTATGGATGGTCTATTGGAACCATGAATATATTATTTAAAAATTTGAATCTGTTTTTGAAGGCTTGTCTTTGTATTGTGTCGTGAAACTCTAATGCCATGTATCGGTCATTAGGAAGGGTGAGGATTTTATGTATATAATCAATTAGCTTGTGGAGTTTGATAAAGTCATAGAGCTGCTGTGTTGGAAATTTATGGAGTCCACATTGTAGATCTGTAACCGCCAGAATGACAGAGCTTCACTCTGGTAGCAACGAAATGACTTGAGGAGGGGCGGTGGAACTGTTTGGTTAAATTGTTCTGAGATCACTGTGTAATTCTCTGGTCCTCATCAAGGCCCCACAGATTTTGAAGGAGCTCCGCTCGGGGTGTTTGTGTTGTGGTTCTATTAGGACTTTTTGGTAAGATGCTGGATACAGCCTGAGCATAGGAGTTAGCAAAGACTTGCTGTGGTGATGGATTTTTAATAAGGGATTGCTCTATAGTGTGACTGATAATAGTGGGAGTAGTATTGGCAGACTTGGTTGCGCTCGTAGATTGAGATGGGGAATTATGAATAGCATCATCTTTGGAGTAGTTATTGTGTGTTAAATTTTTAGAGAAATCAGAATTGGCTGAGGTTTCTGTATTAAACTTAGGTATAGCAGGCTGTTTTTTACCCTTTATAGTGGAGGAGTTTTTAATGTTCCCAGTTTTGCTTGGAGCAACCTTTTGATTGGTGAGATTACTTTTTTGGAATTATGTTTTGCAACAGAATAATGTATGTTGATATAACATGAAAATATGTTGAATCCATTTATCGATTTCTTTAAAAATTCCATATATTGTTCATACTTTTTCTATAAATATAAAAATTGTAATAAAAAAAGGATAAATTATCTACAAGATGACTTAACATCGGCATACATGGTACAGATGACTACATATTAAATTGGCTTTTATATTCTAATGAAATTCTCTACAGATCAAGAATGTTGGATGGCTGCAAAAAAATAAACCTCTGAATTTTATTGATTGATAATATAAATTGCCATCAAAAATATTTTTTTAGAAAAAGTAAATTTTAAATGCCCACAATTGTACATATATAGTTATACTAGTGTAAAACAATTAATAAATGCATTATAATAGACTACAATAATGTGTTTTTTCTATTTAGAGCTTTAGTCAATCTTAGGAACGATGTTCATGAAAGCAAAAATACATTCAACCTTTTGAGCAACCTTGAAAATTCAGTTGTTATTGTTTTTTTCATCATTAAGTTATTCTGATTATGAATAAAAATGCATTATTCAAATTATCAAATTTAAAATCATTTTAAAGCTGAATCATTGTTACTAATATGCATTTCAAATTATATCAAATCATTAACACACTAATAAAATATAGCAATATGGCCTGAATATTTTTTGCTGTTATTTATATCGATGAATCACTAATATTTGTAATAGCATTTTTTTTGATATTGTAATTGCCTTACATGATTTATTAAATGCTTACAATGTTGAAGTTAATATTACAAGATCATTTCTCAGATGAATAAATTTAAAAAAAATGTATCCATTTACTCAATGGGATGGAATTGTGCTTAACCTGTCACCTAGGTTATCAAATATTACATTATTGTTATTACATTGTAATTCTTCCAAAATTCTGTCAATGCCATTGCAACATTTTAGATTTTTTTAAAACTACAAAGTATAGCCTTGTGCAAAATATTAGTGTATCTAATAAATTTATGAAATTATAAAATTTAGTTTTGATAAAAATTGAGTATTATTTATGTTTAGATGATTTGTTTTTTTTTTAATTTCTTGAAGTCAATAAGTATAATTTATTTCCTGTTTAGTAATCAGGAATTTGATAGTAATCTTTCACTAGGCTTGGTTTTATCATGAGTGCACCTCATTGTATAATTTAGTTTTCATATAAGTGATTGTTAGTTTAAATTTTGTATACAATAGGAAAAGTATGTTTTTTTATATATATAATTAGAAATAATGAAAATATATTATAAATTTAAAAAAACAAACAATCGAATTACCAATATAAAGTATTTCATGTAACCCATTACATAAGTTTGGAACAGCATAATACATTTATAAAATAAAATATATTTCAGGATTCCACAGAACCTAGAATTTCTTTACACCAGTCATACAGCAAAATATTAATTCATCTAATTCAAATTATCAACTTCACTTTCTTCCAGTTTTTAGATAACATTAATAGTTATCAAAAAACACATTTAGTCCTATACTCTTTGCATTATTTTTATTTTCACAATAATATACATTAATTAAATTTAAAGAATGAATATATTGTATAACTTCATAAAACATAATGTAAGGATGCATTAAACTTACTGTTAATGTAGCTTTCATGTGCTTTTGATGTTAAATACTCATGAGTAATTAATTAAATAGATGCATAAATTGTACCATTAATTTTTCATGTAAGTAATTTTTCATTAAATAATAAAGTTTGTGTCAAAATAAAATTATTTTTAGTTTTATCATTCAAAACATTATTAGAAATAACTTAAATATATTAAAATTTTGAAATAATTATAAAAAACTTAAATTGAAAAAAATGTAATTCAAACAATTTCCATTATAATACTAAAAATTTCCATTATAATACTAAAAATAAAATTGCTAAATCAACAATTTATATAAAATTCATGTCAAAATAATTTTAAAACTTGAAAGAAAAGAAAGAAAACTTACCTTTACACTTTAATAATGTATTCTAAATAATCTCTGTTATAATGCCAAAAGAAAATGGTTAGATAAATCAGTCACCATCATGTGCAAAGTATTCCCCATTATCCTCATATGTACTTCAGATGTCTTTGAAAAGTTTTGCAAGGGCATTGTTATCAATTTAGTTTTTTTACTTTTTAATCATACCTTTTGCAATGAAAATGCAGCATTTTGTTTAAAATTATTTTAATAAGATATTACCTATTAATTTTAGCCTTGAGGCAGAAAAATAGAAATACAAAACACATGAATCTCTGGAAATGATTTTCAAACTGGAGAACAGTAAAACTATCAGTGATTTAAAAAATAAAGATATAATAAAAATTGCTCAGGATAGTGAAAGGAATTTCCACATTATGTAGCTATTCTAATATTGCAAAATATATGGAAACTTACTAATGTGAATTCATAAAAACACATGATAGGTGATAACATCAATGTAACATTTTTATGCTTTTAAAATTCAATATTAGTTATCAGTATAGTCTATAAAAATTAAATACAATGAATTAATTTTTTATATACTTTCACAATTATATTTTTGATTTTCTGTTCATATTTTCACTGTTTAAATGGTTATGTGGAATGATAACTTTGCTCTAGGGTGCAATTCCAGAATGTATTATCCCTAAAACATGCATTTCAGTTTATCGATGAAGGAATATAGTGTTTAGCAATGTGCTTCTGGAACCAATTGGGTTCATAAATTAAGACTTCATTGTATGTAAACATAATCAAAAAATTAAAAAAAAAAGCTTTTCTGACAATATTATTGTAAAAGGATTTGCTACCAAATTCTATTGCCTAATGCAGAAGTATTAAAAAATTATTTTTTTCCAGATTATAGCTATTTCCTTTCCTCTTGATTATATCTACAGGGAAGCAATAGCTAAAATCAAAGAATAGAAAAAAGTCATGTCTTTGAGAAACAATGTTTAATGTACAATATTGCTTGGAGTATAAATGCAAAAGATATAAAAAAGCTTGATTTGAGGAAACAAATATAGAATGCTCATCATGAGTTCATAAGAAGATAGTTAAAATAAGATATTATGAGAGTTATTTAATATAAGAAGGTAATAAGGAGGAAAAATTTACTACTTGTTGAAATTAATTCTGTGATGAACTAAGAATGAATGCAGTTCTAGCTTAATTAGAATGTAACTTTCAGAACACAGTAATACAACATTGTATATTTGAATTTGAAATGTAGTAAAATTTTACTTTAAATAATATAGTTTTTTTTAATTGAATGAGACTGGTACACACTAATTCTGCAATTCTTCAGTGAAATCAGTTTTAATTTTCTATAATATTTCATGATTCCTGAAAGGATGAAAATTTGAAACCAGAGAAAAAAATACAAATTAATGGAATTAAACTCAACATTCTCATTTAAATCTTTATAGCAATTATCAATATCTTTTTGAATAAGACATTCTCTGTTTCCCATATCATTTACCTCTGTATTTATTGCTATAAATTTTGAAGAATGAACACCTGACAGTAATGTTGGCCAGAATTCTTTAAAAACAAATTGTGAACATTTGTAACAGGTATATGGCTTCTACTTGCTTTTTTTTTTGGTCACTACTAAGATTAGTCTTTAAAAAAGTTAATATCTTGCATAAATTATACAATAGGATCAGTTTAATATATTTACCAGAGTTCATGTAAATCACAAGGGATACATCAGTTTGAATTTATAGTTCATGGAGAAAATCACGAATGCATTATAATCAATTGCCTTCAGTGGAGTTATATCTCGATAAATTTTATCCTTCCTATTCCTCAAGGCTCTAGTCAGCACTTTCAGGTTCAAACTCATTTGAACAAAAAATTCTACTGATGTAATTAATGTCTTCTCATTTCATTATATATTTAATAATTCCACAGTTTTCTGAATGCCATTTTAAAATTTATTTTATTATTATATATTTTTGTATCTTTTACATATGTATATACTTACTTCTTTGTAAGCCAGTGGTCTTCAACCTTTTTTGTTTACCACCCACTTTGACATATTTTGAAGAGATTACAATATGCCTATTGCATACCTAATATAAAATTTGATAATATTTTTTACACAACATAATTTTATTCAAAAATAACATTAAGAAATAACTATGGAATAAGATATAGAAAGTAACCAATATAAATATGAGCAAATCATATTTAGAGACATAAAATAAAATTTAAAAGTGAACTAATGCAAAAACAGAATTTTTATTATGGTACATTTGTGATAATTATAACAACATAAAAATACGAAATAGCTGCATATTTATTTAATAACTAATATATATATATATGAAAAATAAATTAGAAATTATTTTTAATGAGAGCCTTGTGCTTAATGTTGGTTAACTAAATAGTTTATGTTTGGTTTTAGTTTTGTTGAAACTAAATGGTCTCCCCTTTTTTGTATGTCCAAGCAGTTTCTGTCTGGTCAAAAGTTTATTCATAATCCGGCTTTCACCAAATGTGAAGTTGGAAAGGCTATTAGAAATGAAAATATTTTATTCTATAAAGCTGGAGACAACTTGGGAATTTTTTTTATTTTGCCACAGTTGTGGGTATCCTTCATTGAAATTTATTTTACTCTCAGTGTCATATTTTAGTTGTAATAATTTAAATTCACATTAAATGGGAATTCCATCCTTGCATTTACTTCTGGTTGATGATGTTTTGAAAAATTTGAGTGTATGAAGATGACTATTATATGTTTCCAAATCATTAACTGTAAGATCATGATTGACAAAAACTTAGGCCATTAAAAGAGCATTATTGTCAACAGTTTTTGAGTCATATATTTGCAGAGAAAATAATTTTGTTTGAAGATTACAAACGAGTTGCTTTTTGACATCAATAGCTATTTCATCGATCTGCTATCTATTTATATTACCATTAATTGGCTACTTTTTCAAAATATCAGCTACATTCTGATGCATCATTGTTGATAAAAGTACTTTGAAACATAGGTTTAGTAACTTTTCTTCAATAATATGGACTCCCCCATTTTTAGCAATAAGTTCAGATATCTTGCTGTAAGACCATCTTTGATTTTTTTTTAATACTTTTCAAATGTTGGTATGGTATTATGTTTTTTAAATTGTTCATAAATATCTATTAAAATATTCTGTGGAGTTTTTCAGTTTTATGTTTGTGTTTAGTTAAGAGATGTTTTTACAATCAAGATGGTTTCATTGCTTTATTAGAAAACGATTTTTGACACAATAAACACATTGGCATAGTTCATTTTCTAGTGATTCAATGAAACAATATACCAAATATTCATTGAATATAAAGGAGTACACTTTTCTTAGAAGGCACACTTGGAAAATTCACAGAATTTTAATACAAAATTATTCTGCAAACAAACAATCAACTGAACTGGCAGCATTCTATGCACACATTATTGAGTCACCAGCTACCAGATTTTTACATTTCACAAATTTAGAATTTCATATTGAACTTGTGACATTACAACACATTTTTAATATGAAATTCTAAATATTAACAACAAATTGAATAAAAAAATTTGTAAAACAGGATAATAAAATAAAGATGTAGTTTTTAAAAAATGATGTGAAAGTACTATGACATTAAATTAATTATTGCTCACCAAAAATTATAAAACATCTACAGATGGATGCTACTGACATGTTGAAAATTATGGTAAGAACAACAAAGTGATTACCAAGGCAATATATGTTAAGTCAACAAATTAATGTGTATTATATTTTATTTACTGTTTTTGTTTTTGGCTGTATTGTTGAAACAAAATTTTAATTTTATTTCTGTTTTTACAGTTTTTGTTCTAGATATGAATTCAATAAATGAAATTAATATAAGTCTTTAAATGTATACAGTGCATGTGTAGATGAGTGATTCCCTAATGATTGTTAAAAATTAAAAAATATAGCACTATATAAATAAATAACTTATTATATATGTTTAATATTACATCCAATACTTGCGTGTGTGCCGTGAATTATAAATATTTCACAAGCGTCAATCAATAAAACATAATATATGGAATTAAAAGTGATTGAGATCTTCATGCTATCATTGCTAAATGCTTAAGATTTGCCTATACATATATACTTAGATTAAAAAGTTAAAGTGGATTTATCTTATCTTATTCAAAAGATCTTGTGTTTGGAAAAGAATATTCCTAAAGTGTTTAAATCTATAAAGGACATATGTAGAGGAGTGATTCCCTAATGATTGTTACAAAAAGTAAAATAATATATATTATGACTACAACCTTAAAACTATGCACCTGAAGAAACGACATTAGGGACCTCCGCAAATCTTTAACACAACTTTGTGTTAAAGATTTGCAGAGGTACCTACTATCGTTTTTTCACGTGCATAGTTTTAAGGTTGATTTGCAGAGATCCTACTGTCATTTTTTCAGGTGCATAGTTTTAAGGTTGTAATCTTAATATATATTACTTTAAAGTAACGAATATGCACTTTATAAATATAAAAAGTAAAATAGTAACTTAGGAAATGCACATCTGACAAACAGAAATAAACAAATAAATTGTCAAAAATAAAAGGCTTATTTTAGTCTATAGCCTACAAAATTGTTTTGGAAAGAATAAATAAAGATTTTGTCTAAAATTTAATATTTTTTAGATATCTTACTAAAACATAACTTTAAGTAATAAAAATACTATTTAAAAAAATTAAAACATTGAAATAACAATTATAATTTTTGACAAGAATTTTGCTTGATTAATTTGCTCCAAAAAGTTATAAAAAATCAATAAAATCAAAATATTTTTAAGAGTCCGTTAAGTATTTAGAATTTAAATTTAATGAAGTTATATATATATATAAATAAAAACATAAATAAACTTTATATAAACTTATTGTTTCATTTTTATATTATAAACAAAAGACAGTGTAAGCATACTAAAGTCTTTTCTGCTCTGCTTAATATGATTAGATCCTGCTTTATTAAGTTTTTTTGGTCAAAATATATATATATTTGAATTGTTTATCTTAAGTAGCTCCTGAAATCTAGTTATTATAGTTAGAAGTAATTCACAAAAGCTCATTTTTTAATTAAAATTTCTATTTCTAGAAAAATAGGTTCTAGGTGTTATTATCGGGCATTGTAGCTAGTTATAATCCACGAGATTACAAATGAACAAAAATTTATATCTGCAAATCAGACTCTTGAATGCATATGTGATTGATAAATATTCACTGTTAGTTATATACATAGTGTAATCAGCGCTTGTCATACCATACTGAAATAGAAGTGAATTAATTTTATAATTAATCTACCATTTTCTGACATCTTAATTCTTTGAATATTATATCTATTGACTGTATAAATTAATGTTCATTCTGAATACATTTTTATTGTACAAATATTTATTTGTGAAATAAATAAATTTCATTGAGAGTTTTGCAACATTCATTCTGAATATATTTACACATACAAATATTAATTTCTCAAATGCCTGAATTGAGGAAATTTCCTTTTTAATTTTATCTAACTTTCTTTTCTTTGAACAAGAAATTTATTTTGCTGGAATAGAATTTGATCTCATCCCACAAATCATTTAAAATGTAAAAAAAATAAGTTATGTAAAAAAAAATGCCACAAAATTATTAAAAATATTAAAAAGTATACAATTATAAACTTATTTCAAGCCTCTTATATTACTTAATATATATTTGAATTGTCAAACTTCTTGTCTTCTTTTTTTTTTCTGTCCATGACTTTAGAATCTGAGGGTTTTTATTTAATTTTTAATTAAAAATTTTGGTCCAGCATATTCAGAATGGAAAATATTCGTTGATATTTTAGAATTCTTAATGATATTCTATAGTTCTTGACATGGAATTTGGCTGTTCACATACTTGGATAGATCACAACAATACAAGAATGAGTTTAGCTATTACTACTGTGGGAAGTATACGCCATGCTTTATAAAAGTCTAAATTCTAAATTTTGTTAGGCTTATAATGACTTTGCAATTAATAATTATTTTTTTTTGCAGTTATACTGCTTTTTTTTCTTTTCTATTTTTTTCCCATAATGCTCATGATTTTTACTAGCATGGCTTTGTTTAGTCATATTGAGAACCTTTACTTTATCTTTTCCTGAACATTTTTTTTCCTTATTAATACTAATAAAATAATTATTACCCAAAATTAAGTTGGTTTTTTTTGATAAAAAGAAAATATTTTTAGTACTCATAAAATGTATTACATTATTATTTTATTATGTGAAACAGTATCACATTTTTGAGAGTTAAATAAGCTAATTTAAATCAGTTATTTTTCCTCACCATTCCTATAAAATAATATTTTTGGTTACTTATATATTTGGTTAAATTAAGATGCATTTTTACTTTATTTATTGAAAATAAATTATATATGTGACTATGTATAAGGTCACAATATATATATATAATCATAAAATTAGAGAAAAAATTTTTCATCATGATGTGTTTTTACAATACTCTAAATATATTTGGTTATGGTATACAATTCAAATTTCAAGAATTTTAGCCTAGCATTATGAAAAAAGAGTAAAAATACTTTTAATTAGTAGCAAATGTACTTTACTTTTAGCAATGTGGTTTGGTTTTTTTTGTCCTAATATTTAACACCCCTCTTGTTTGCTTTTGCAGAAGTACTATGAGTCTCATATTGTGTTCTATCACAGTTTAGTGGGCAGCATTTATTATACTTTCATTAATTAGTAAATACATTTTTTTTTATGATTCATCTAAGTTTTAGTTTAGTCAATAGATAGCAGCTATAATTAGAAAAAATGTCTTGACACATGCCTTAAAAATTTCTCATTAAGAGTGTGAAGTCATATGCAATTTATGATTTTCTGTTGTTGTTGTTGTTGTTGCTATTGTTTGATATATAAAAAATGTAAATACTAGCTGTCATCCCCCCTGAAAATTATTCATTGATTAATATTTGTAAACAAATATTTATATCTGGTATATTTTACATTTTCTATATCTGAAAATATAATTTGAAAGAGAAGGAACATAATATATTTCATATTGATTTTATCAAATAAAATAAATGTACTTGTTTTAACCCTGTCGAAAAAATATAATGGGATAATTATTTGGGACTTGTTTCGACTTTGTTCTACCTTTTTTTTTTTTTTTGGTTAGCTAAATTGTTTTTCTTCTTTTTATTAAATCAAAACTAACTTTTGTGTTGTTGGGGGTTCAAAAATTGTTTTGAAATCCCCACCCCCACTCTCGGATCAATAATTTTACTTTTTTTTAAACAACTTTTTTTCACTTTTTACTTTTATTTATATTTCGTTTGAATTAGCCTTTTTTTTTTTGCTTCTACAATAAACAACTTTTTGGGGGGCTTTCGTACTGTGATTATTAACAAAAAGTAAACAAAAATAGTCATTTATTTGAGCCCTACTTGTTTTAACCCTGATGAAAAAATATAATGCAATTATTTGGGTATTATTTCGAATTTATTTAACCTTTTTTTTTGGGGGGGGGGGGGGGTTGACCAAATTTGTTTTTTTCTTATTAAATAAAAAGTAATTTTTGTGTTTTTTGGGGGATAAAAAATTGTTTTAAAACACTCACCCCCACATTCGGAAAAAGAATTGTAACAAAAAGTCAATTTTTTTTTTTAACAACTATTTTTTACTTTTATTTATATTTCATTTGAATTACCTTTTTTTTTTTGCCTTCTCTAATAAACTGCTTTTTGGGGGGGATTTCGTTCTTTATTATTATTAACAAAAAGTCAACAAAAATAGTCATTTATTTTAACCCCGCTGCAAAAAATATAATCCAAATACTTGTCAATTTCTAATGAAATGAAAAAAAAAAAGGATACAAACTTTGGACTTTTTAAAATTATTTATTATTTTATTGCTGTAATAAAAAGTGGACATTATGTGCCTGAAAAAAAGGACACAATCTCACACACTTTCTGTACTCGGCAATTCTCAAAAGTTGAAAAATGGCATGTTCTTCTCAGACCTTTTATTGGTCTCGTATATTTTCCACGCTGAAACGTGACTTAGCGCATGAATTTTGTCGAAGCGTGTTCGAACATACACTTTGCCAATTTTTTACATATTAACATTTTTTAGGGAAGGGTGGGGACCATATGACAATTATTAGTAATTAACATTATTTAAATATAAATGACATTACTCTATTACGGAGATTTGAAAAGTTGTACCGACTTGAAATTCAAACACCCTCAAGCGATATGGTAATCAGCTATGAATAGAACAAATACGTGTAAATAGTTTCGAAGCACAAAATGGGCCTTAATATTTTTGTGCAATGTCATGTAAAGAGGCCTGCCAAAATGGGTTAATACAATATTAAATATTGTATTAACCGTAGAAATGGCATTTTTATGTGTTTTGTACACATAACGCCCCAAGCGGCCATGCCCGGATTTCAGATAATTACCTAAAATAATTTAAGGTGCTAGCTTAGATTACTAGTTACAATATGAAATATGATACTTTAACCTATGATGTAATAACATGGTAATATTAAATTTTGTTTTAAATAAATCAAAGCTGTTAACGAAATGTTTGAAATGACTTAAACTATGTAGCAACAAAGTCATGAATCTTAAGAATGTTTTCATATAATTTGAAAGATGTTATTGGCAGGGAGAGCATTGAAGAAAATTGACCAAAGTACAAAACAGTCTTATTTTGTATAACTTGTGATCCAGACATGCTGATCCCTTAAAATTTTTGTGAATAACTAAATTATATTACATAACACATACATTGATTTAGAGATCGCACTGTAGACACATTGGAGATAGGAAACACCTTGTATGTAAATGAATTTTGCAGATTATTTAATAATAGACATGCATATGTTCATGTTACCATTTACATTTTAAGTAAGATAATTTTTGCCTGCCTTTCACATATTGTTCTCTTTATGAATGACATGTATATTATGAATGACATGTATATATGTTTTCTGGATCTCACATACATTATACTTTTCTTGTCCAAGTGAGAAAAAAGTATCTTGGAATGTCCTAGTGAGATTAGGTATATGTTTACATATAGACACTTTCCAATTTATTTTAAATTAATCTGATTATTTTGTAATTCAAGTTTTTTTATAATATCTATATTTACTTAGTGCTTTAATTAATAGATCTGTTTCATATGTTTAAAGATATTTGTAAACAATTTTTTATATATATATAAATAGTAATTACCTTTTAAACTCGGATGTACATATCTTGTAAGCAGGAAACTCATTTATTTACAAAAATATGAAGTCATTATATGTACTTTATAAAATTTAAAAGTCTATATTTGTACACAAATATACACAATACATCTTACATCCACAAAATGAACATATTTATATACATGCATAATATTAATCATTTATTCAGTATGGTGATAGCTTCATATAAACAAGATTAAAATATTTTATTGCATTTGATTTTGAGGATAAGTCTTCAATAATAGTTTAATGCGAAGATAGATGTTTGGGAGTGAATAAAAAAAAAAAAGATGCTCATGAGAAACATGCATTAAACATGCTCATTATTGTTATTAACATTTACTGCTCAATTATAAGATAAAGATCTCCAAATTAAATTTACATTTTCTAAGCCATATTTTTTGTTCTCTACCATCAATCTTACACATGGTACTTTCTTAGATCTTTTACAATCTGTTGAGTTTCAATTTAAAACTTCAACTGTCTGCCTATTATTATCTCTTCTAACAATATTTCCAACCCAGTTTCATTTCATTCTCTTAATTTTTTTCAATGATGCTAGTGATTTCTGTTTATTTTCTACTCATGTATTAGCACCTTTTTTAATATTCCCATTATACATCCTTCCATATTTTGTTTAATGATCTAAAGCCTCTATATTGTTATCCTATTGAATGTTAAGTCTCAGTTCCATAAGTAAGAATTGGTAAGACATCGTTTAAAATTCTTTTTTCTAAATACATAGGCATATTTTCTTTTAGTATTAAGTTACTTCTACTAAGAACATTCTATGCAAATTTAATTTTATAATTAATTTCATCTCTTATGTTTACATCTTTATTAATAAGTTGACCAATGTATTTGTGCTTATTAAGTTCTTCTAATTCTTGATTATCAGTCTTTATTTTCTTTTTCTGAGAAAATCCATTGAATGTTAATCTAATTTTTAGTATTTATCTTTAAACCTACTTTCTTACTTTTATCTAATAATTTTGCAACACTTCCTGAAGCTTTGAAGCATTATTTGCAAAAACAACTACATCTGCAAAATCTTAATGACCTAAATAATCTCCATATATTGTTATTTTCTTAATTTCCCTTATCCTCTGTCACAAATTTATTCACATCACTTTCATTTTTCAATTGTTTTTCACTTCATTAAAATCATGATAATTTTAAAATTATTTAATCTAATCAAAAGCATTTTATACATCCATAGATGGTGATTTTAAAATTGTTTAATCTAATCAAAAGCATTTTATACAGAATAAATGTATAAAATGCTTTTGATTAGATTAAATAATTTTAAAATTATCATGATTTTAATGTTGGAACTGAAAAACAATTGAAAAATGAAAGTGATGTGAATACATTTGTGACAGAGGATAAGGGACATCACAGTGGAGTTTGTTGAGGCATAAATTTGAATTATAAGCATTTGGAATTTTGCAATAAATTTGAATAACTATTCTTGCTATTTTGTCTGATATATTCTCAATCTTAATAATGTTGTTCTTCCACTCCATTTGTGCTTTCAGAATTTATACCTTTATAGTAAAGTATACGTCCATTTTTTAAGTCAATTGTTTCTTCACTTTTTCTAACTTTATAAAATCCAATATGACACATTATCATCACATAATTTTTTTTCACATGAAAGAAATATGAAGTTACAGGTAACTAGATAAAAGGTCAACTCCAAATGGCAGCCTGGATCTGTAATCAGAGGATTCTTATGTCCAGCCATCTTCAGCTCTCATTGCTTTGGTGGACTTCAGCTTTTTGTGAATAAAGACAACAATTTAATTTTGTCTATCATGATTGTAAATATCTATAGGGATTTTAAAAAAAATCATTCACAAGCACATTTATTCTATCTTTCAAGAAAATTAATCAGGCAGCTAAGACATATGACCACAATCGTAAACTCATAGGTAAAAAGTCAATAAACTCTATATGCTCACTTATGCGTGTAATAAATAATCATATAGTAATAACACTTTCAGTGAGAAGAACATATGAAGTAGATGTTAAGAATTTGCTTTGCTTAGTTCCTTTAAGTTCTCAAAGAGGAATATTTTTATTACTATTAAAATTATTTATATATATAATAAATATCAATAAAGTAACCTGTAAATTTGTTTTTAAAGTTAAATGTATTCTGTAACTGAAATTATTGTGTTAAAATACTTGTTTATATGTACAATATGTCAATATTTGTTGTCACATGGTATTGCTAGTATTTTTTGATTGCTATTAAAAAAAATAATAATGAAATTGGTTTATTTAGTTGATAAGAAGTGCAAATCAGGAATCTAGCTCTGGAGTTTAGCACTGTATTACCACATTACTAAACTGCATGGGATTTGCTACAAAATTTATAATAATGTCAAAGACATTATAGTGAGGATTTGTTGCATATATGTGTATTTATATAGGTTAGTATAAGAGCAGTTTTTTTATGAATGTTTGCGTATATAAAACTAGTGATATAAATTTTATTAAATTTGTAATTATTCTGTGAAATTTTTTAACATGTAATATTTTTAAATATTAATTTATATTTTTTTAAAAAGAAAAAAAAAACATTATTTAATGACCTATGTATAGCATGTTGCTATTTCAATCTTTTTACGCATGCTGTTTTATATAGCAATTCACATTTTTTATTTCATAATTAGTATGATATATTGAAAGTCAGTTTTAATGTGTGTTTCAAATTAAGTAATAGAATGTTTTTGCAATATGTTTGTTGTTCATTAGGGTGTTTTTTTTTATAACTATATATATTAGTTGTTGTTTTTTTACAAATACATCTTCATCTACAGTAAAAATCCAGAATTCTTGTCATTGCATTTAATCAGATTCAGAAAAATTTGATAATGAAATTGCAACAAATAGATGCAAAAATCCTTTAGTAATAAAGTTAATATTTAATTGTGGTCTATGCAGTTTAGTGTTTTGCAGATAAAACAACAGTATATAAGCTGTAGTTATGTAATAGTTATGCAATATTTTATTGGTTTATTAGAGTGATTGATCTGTGAACTAAAGGTTCCTGATTTGAAGCTTAACCATCAATTCTGATGCATGAATGTCATATGAGATTTTGAGCAGTTAACCATTTAATTTGCTCTCTGTGGTGAAACCATCGATGTGTAGGGCGATTCCATAGTTCAGTCTCTTGCTTTTGTGCTTAAGTCATGTGATCTCCAAAGAGACAAAATATTTGGAGTGTGGCATTTTAGTTCAGTAAAATTACTGATAAATTATAAATATTGTCATATATGCAATATATATCTTACATTTCTTAAACGTTTTTTTGCATATATGAGATATAATCTGTAAAATAGAATGTCTTTAGAAGATAAAAATTTATAAGTCATTTACAACATTGTTTTATCAGTTTTCCAAGTAGATAAAAAGAACAGGTTTTAGTATTTTCTAAAACATAAATAGAATTGGGAAGGAACATTTTAGAGTTATTTTGTAAATAAATTTGTTAGTTTTATTTTTTAAAGTTTCTTAAAACAATTTATTCATTACAAATGCTGCTTACCGTTTTATAGTTTTAGAACATTATACAACAAAATTTAAATGGCTTATATTTTTTTATGTGCTTGAGCATTTGCAATGTTATAAATATTTGGGCATTCTAAATTTATTCATCCATGTATATGCAAATTCATATTGAATGAATATGATAAGAAATGTAGACCTTCATCTAGTTTATTATATTCATATTTATTACATATTGCAAATTAGGCTTGGAAAGCACTTATGTGTAATATATTTGAAACACCCCAAAATTCAAGCTTTATTTAAAGGGGGAATATGGCTGGAATGATATAACTATAAGGAAATATTTGACATTGATTTCAGCTAGTGATATGCATTGTTTCTGTTTCTCTCTCTATATATATACAAATGTACTTACATATATTTTTTTAAAAAGTTAAATGTTTAAACATAAACGGTTATTTAAAATATCTTGTTAATTCTGTTGAATAATATCATATCTTAGCATTATTCTCAGCTACATGAATTCAAACTCTTCTACTTTCTAAGCACTTTTGAATCTACCAACTAGTATTAAAAAAAGAAAAAACCCCAAAAATTATAATTGCTGTATTATGTATATATCAATGAAAAAGTTGAACTGTTAAAAAATCCAGTCAAAATATTTTATCCATAAGAATGATTTTTAATTTTAGATAGCCCATAAGAATAAAAAATTGGTACCCATTTAGAGTGTTCTCATAGCCATTTTGAACTCTAAAGACCGCACAAAACCACTGCTATTACATCCAAGCAATAATAAATGGCACTGAATAATCTACATGTGGTCACAATATGATCATTCATTACAAAATCACAATTAACATCAGTAATTAAAAAATTAAAGTGCAGATGTACAATTATGCAATATACAAAATATAAAAAATTAAAAGATCACATGTTCAATAAACAAAACTGATCAAACCAAGCTTATAATTTTGAAATACTAAAAGCTTCTAAAATACAAATTTTATTACAATATAGGCTTATAAACACATGTTGAAATAACATAAATGTTGAATAAATGTAGAAACAACTGCTGAAGCATATTAATTTTACAATTAATAATGAATCTCATTTTATCTTAACATTTCTTACCAAAGCAAGTAATGTTGTGTGCTTAATTTCTCACATATCTTTATTCGCTGGTGGGTGGATAAAAAGAATCTAAATGAGAGAAATTTATTTATTAAATTTCTCAAAGATGATAATGTTACTTAAAGCACAAATTTCATGCAACTATACAATATACAAAATATAAAAAATTTGCAATTCTGTGTTAAAAGTTTTTATTGAGCATAAATGGAAATAGTAAAATACACTGGCTGCCTTTATAATTTTTAAGTTGTGTGAAATTCACAACTGCATGTGATAACCAAATGCAAAAAGTGTATGATTCTTTCCTAAATGTTTATCCTCAAATGTCTACAGAAGAAGGATAACAGTAATGCCACCACACTTATGTTAGACCACAATTTCTGAATAGCGTGCCAAGAAAACAAAACTTTAATACAACTTGCTGTAACTAACATAAATGTTGAATTTTTTCATAAATTAAATTAAGTTTTTAAAAAATAATATTAACTGCAATAATAAATAAAATAAGTTCTTAATATCTCTTTATTTTCATATTGAATTATTTTTATTTAAAAATGCTAAACTTTTTTCATAATCAAGCAAATGTAATTTAAATGTATTTTTTCCATGAAATTAATTTTTTTAAACCAATGCTCACTGCAATAATAAATAAAATGAATACACTATAGAAATACCATTTAAGCATTTTTACTTATTGTTATTAAGCACCATTTTTGTTACTGTGTTGATTTTTTTTTTTTCACATACAAAATTTATTTTATTAAATTAATTTTTTAAGAAATATTCATTAATAAATTATATTTAAAATATCTTAATACATTGTTTAATTTTGAAACATTTTTATTTTATTTTATTGTTATAATTACAAATATGTATTCAAGAGACTTTCATAAATTTATAAGATTTGATCAACCAAATACTGATCCAATTCTTAATTATCAAACTTGTTTATTAGTTGTTGTTTTTTTTGTTGGGGGAGGGGGGATGTAAATCATGTGATTTCTATAAAAGATTTGCATATTACAATACCTTTTAGATAATTTCAAAGTGGCAGTTACACAATTAATGATTTTTTTTTAATTGGAATATTTTAATAATATTATTAACATTTATTTAAGTGCAGGAAACATGTAGTACTCATTTTTTTTATGTTTTTTATTTTTTTTATGTTTTTTTTTTTTTGTTTAGTGAATTGTGTTTTTCATTATTTTATTTTCTGTATTGTATTTTATTTTTTAATGTGTGTATTCAAGAATGAATAAAAATGTTTCTTAACACATTTTTCTCTTTCTGCATTATATCTGTGTTCAGAAATCTAAATGAAAATAAATTTATTTTTTAGTAATCATAATGGAAAAATTTTTTTTTAATAAATTCTTTTGTAAAAGCTACTTTTTAAATAAAAAAAAATTTTTTTTTTAATCATGGAGAATTCAATTGCAAACATTTTAAAAATAAAATGATTACTTTCAGGTTAAGTACATTTTTAATAATTATATTTTTGATATGCCATTCAATTCATACATTTTATACTGTACTGAATTGTCTCAATAAATTATTTAAAATTGTTTCCCTCAGTAAATTAAAATATATTTTATATTATAAAAATAAAATTAAGTTATCAACAATTTATAGAAGAAATTATTTAGCTCATGTATGTATTTGCCCTTGACAAATAATTACGTAATATAATATTTATTTGATTAGGAAAGACTCTCTAAATGAATATCTTTTATCAAGGACTCCGATTAAAAATGAAGCAACAAAATGTACTGTTTTTTTTATGAAAAAAAAAAGAAACTTGGTAATAATAATCAATAATATTATACCTTTAACCCATGGTATATATAGAGCTCGCAAAATAAGCTCTTAATAAGCTTTGAGAATATCCCCAACCCTAGACCTGTTTCTGCTACTGGCATCATCTGTGAGGTGCCAGGATATTCAAGCATTAGATTAAAAATACCAGGACTAGCCTAGCACTTTATGTAATGTATAACTGTTAAGTAGAAAATCTGAAATTTTCAGACATCCATATGTCTTCCAATTCAGCTATCTAACTTAAATAGCCTCAGATACACCATATATTAATAGCTTTAGCAATATAAAATGCCTTAATAGCAAAAAATAAAATGAAGAAAAAAAAATCAAGTCAGATGTCACATGACCTAATTTAATATAAAGCTTGTATTTACAAATGTTATATATAGAGCTTTGAGAATATTCCCAACCCCAGATATTTAATCCACTTAGTAAATGCAATTGGTTCCCCAAAACTCTTCATTAAACAAGAATATTATATAAAGAGCAGGTAGTTATAATAGTTTCTATGGGAAAAAAATTGACTAGTTCCTCCAGCTAAACATTACAAGTTGTTAACAAACAACATAATCTAGTATACAGTATATAGTAATTTTAAAAAACTCTTAATGTATATTATATTCTTGTATGATAGTGAGATAAATCTTTGTTAAAAAAAAAAACTTGGCTTAAGGTTGTTTTTTCCAGTGAACTATTTATCAATCAGAATTATTCAGCTTTCTGAGTTATCACTTGCTCATTCTAAGGTGCATCAGATATTGATGACTGAGGATCTCTGGCAAAAACGGTTTAGAATGAATGGTTGCCTACTTTTTGGATTTTCTTTTCATATGGGATGCTGTGAATTTAGGGTGTCCAAACATCCTGATTTTTCAGGTTTTGTTTCTATTTTTGGTTCGATGTTCCAGTGTCCCCGAAATATCTTTTCAGGACCATTGTATGTCTCAATTTTCAAATACTCATAATTATTATTTGCCGTATATAAATAATTCATTGCAAAAATGTTAGTTTCTTGGTCCTCTCTGTCCATTTCAGTCTCTATTATAATATAATAAAAACTTCAGGCAATCTATGTAAAAATCATGAAATTGCATATTAAATCTGTACAAGCTATAAATCCCTTAATGTAACTATGTGTGTAATAAGTAACTTGTATAATGGGATTTCATAATAATAAATCCCAAACTTTGTAAATAAAGAATTTATCATCAGGCGTGAAATATTTTTGTACTATACATATGTGTTTCGTTATGTTATATTAAATTTATATATAAAATGTAAATCCTGTGTTCGAATCCCTTTTAGTTAATAATTAAATATTATTAAATAAGACTTTAATAATTGATAATTCCTGGCCTACTCTTGGCCGCAATCATCATTTTCGATCTCATGCTCTACTGAATCACGCTGTATCTCTGGGACTGTTGTTGATAGGATCAAAGACTCGAAAAATAGGCAATAGGTTAGAATCCCCGACTGCTCCTGATCCATGTATCTCGAGCGTGATCAGATTCGAGGTGCTATTGCTTGGACTTTTGGTCTTGTTGTATGAGCATACAATTTTGACCTATACACTATATTTAAGCATACAATGTTAAGCACTAATGCATTTTTGTTTTAAGAGAAAACTTATCATTTCTTAGACATGCCTTTTAATGTTATCACTTGAAATAATGCTTTTAGTTTCAGTGAATCTCGTCATTGGATGACATTCTTCCTCCACATCATCATTACAATCTAGATACTACAAGAGCCATAAAAATAGATTTTCATTTTCTTGGATGAATATATTGTATCTAATTTATAAGATAAAAATTATATAATTGTAAATAAAATGCTGTATAATTGAAAACATGTATGCATGCACTCAATAATGACAATCATCTAGTTTATATATACATACATGTGTTTCGATTACAAATTATAAATGGATGTAATTAATATTTTTACTTATACAGAAATATATATATGTGGATGTTTATTCATATTAAGAACTGAGCATTTGATAAACTTTGTATAAGAAATCTTATTTTCACTTAAAAAGACTTGACATCTCTTTTACATAAAAAAAACTAGTTGGTTTGAATTATAAATGATGATATTGAGGGTGAGATTGAGCTGATGGGCATTTTTCTAAAATTAAACAAGGCTTGAATTGTATGCTTATGGGTTTCATTGTTTATTTTTCAGAAATTAGGTTCTTAAATAATTTTTTTTAATGTTTCATAATTAAATAATGTATTTTTATATTACTATAAATATTAAAAAAGTAAACCTGCATAATTAAGTATATTTTATAAACTTAAATTAACAAAAGTAATATAATTTATTGTTTGCAGAATTTTTTCTTTTTAAAACTGAATTAAGTTTTTTTTTTTTTAGTATATTTCTT
The DNA here is from genome assembly GCA_028023455.1 of Epiperipatus broadwayi. Classification (NCBI taxonomy): domain Eukaryota; kingdom Metazoa; phylum Onychophora; class Udeonychophora; order Euonychophora; family Peripatidae; genus Epiperipatus; species Epiperipatus broadwayi. Next base: position 2,837,165 of record JAQFVV010000154.1, read on the forward strand.
CTAGCAAGTTAAATGCCTTTGAAAATAAATCTTGAAAAGGTCTAGGTCACAATTTTTCATGTTGCTGCTTGCCTTCAAAGTTAGTAGTCTGACTAAACTTCCTGCTGTTCAGTCAAGATGAAAGGATGTATTGTGGTGGTCATTATTTTAATTTTATATGGCATTGTACTGATCATTTAATGAGATTATATTTTTATACATTGTTTCACTTTAATCAATTATTTTGTCACTTTATTTATTGTATGCTGTCTCTATTTCTGTACCTTCTAATAATAGTTATATATTTTCAATTGCTTGGAATAATGTTAATCTCAGCAGCTTTCTATTTTATTTAGTTTTTAAAAATATATTAAAATTAGTTGGTCTTTTTACTTTCAGTATATCATCATCAAATAGATTGTACATAGTATATAGTCACTACAAACTTAATTGTTTATTGTTTTAAACAATGGGTTAAAACTATTATGCATTACTAAAACTCTGCATATTATAGATTATTTTAAATTTCTAGATTTAAAATATGGTTAAAAGTTGGCCAAGTCTATTTTATGCAATTTAATTTTTAATTATGCATTTTACAAATATGTTCATTTACAACTAAAACAAAGAAATTTTTTGAAGTAGTAAACTTATTAAAAATGATATATGCAGAATGGAAATAAAATTTGAATCAATTTGAAAAATTGTTTCTTTAATTAATTTTCAAAAAAAGAGCTAGTGAATATGTATTTATTTATATTTTCAAAAACAATGTCAGCTAATTTTGAACAATAGCAAATTATTTTATATGAAATCATACAATTTTATTACTATAAATTCTAACAGGCAATTTCCACATCCACAACTCTCTTTTCCACTTAAGTAAAGTTTGATGACTAATGTGAAAACAATAGTGTTGACCCAATTTGCTCTAAATTCTTCAGTTTGTAAGATAGAAATATCTTGAATCATCTAAAAAAAGTTTTTTTTTAATTGGTTTTAAACATTTACAATTGCTAAAATTCATCTATACTGATGGTTTAAGGATTGAAACTATTCAGAACATTTTTAAGTACTTAATTTATTTATTTTTTATCATATTAAGTTCACTTGTTGGATGAACTTACTGGACACATTAGATTATATTATCTAGCAATACATCACATCATTGCATCCTCAACTTTTCTAGCTTTTCAAATTTTCAAAATTTCCACATTTTTATACGCATTTCATATTCAAGTTCTAATCCTGCAGATGTTTATTGCATGATGACTGAGAGGCCTGCAATATTCCCCTTCTCTAACAGAGATACCTGGATCATTGACAGGTAAGACATTTTCCCATAGTATCAATTTATTTTGCTGAATCTCTTTGCTTTTTTTTTCTGGAACAAAAGTGCAAAGTAGGTCTTTTAATCTTTCTCTGCCCACAACTTTCTAAATAGGTTGATGCTGCTAACTATTGGCCATGGATATTTTCCAAATGCTTCTACCTTTGGCATCGTATTCAATCGCCAGCTTGAAACAGCATTGCTATTTGTTGATCAGTATTCATCCTTATCCCTCTAGTATGGGATATTAACTGTCAATCTAGTTATTCAGCCATTTTTGCAGGAATTCCACTCAAAGGCAAGATATTGTTCTAGTAGCAGCTTTTTTCAAAGGGCAGCACCTAAACTGATGATTTTCCATCAATAATACCATCATAGAGCTTATGTGACTTTTATAGAATTTTATCTCACCAAAGCTAGCTCATCAAGCTCTGATTACTACTAGAATTGATGATCCGGAATTGCTTATTTTTTAGATTTTCTCTCCTATGTCATATTTTCCATATCTAGAAATTTGTCCATTGTGGTCCCATCCAGTTATATAAAAATTGGGGTTTTCATCTTGGAACATGCTTTATTTAAATCTATTTTTTAACAATTTTATCTTTGTGTATTGAGGTCTACTGATCTTAATTTCTCATGTTTAACCATTGTATTTGATCTGTTTTATTGTATTAAAAATTACTAAATATTTTTTAAATTATCCTTAATAGTTTTTAATATATTCAGGGCCAAGCAATCATTTGGCAGCTGAATAGTTATATTTATTAAATAACAAATGTTTAAATAAAACTTCAAGAGTTTATTTACTCTGAATAGTAATAATTGCTATTAGTAAGATATTAGTAGTTCAGCTTGCTGGTTTGCTTGAATCCAAGATCATTTAGATTTCTTATAAAGTTCATTTCTCCTTAGAGATTAATATATAAAAAGTATCTTTAATTCAGTAGTTTATAACTCTACTACAATTCTGTACATTTAATTTTGTAAGCACCTTACTGCTCATACACATTATCTCAGAGATAATCTAATAGATTCTTGATTAGAGTTCTTTTTATTGATTCCAGAACAATTTCAGTTTTACTAGTTTAACTTTTCACTAATTTACTTTTGTTCTTCTTCCTGTTTCACTTTTCACACTGACATACTGCTTAAGTCTTCTTCAGACTTTTTTATCAGTTTGGCTAATTTACATAAAGTAACTTATCTTAACATATAAATCAACCTGTTGCTATTTTCAGTAAGTTTTATTTCCTTTTTGCATAATTAATTAGCTGGTTTTTTTTTTCTGGAGTATTGTAGCATATTATTATTAACAGTGTTTGCACACACCATTATTTATTCTTAATATATATATGTGTGTGTGTGTATATAGCAGTTTTTTATTATTATAAGAAGACTACCATTTTTTACCATTAAAGTAAAAACTTGGATTCCTACTTAATTTCAAATATAGAAAATTTTTGTAAATGCTTAAAGTCACATAATATAAATCTATAATTATATTGGTAAAATGGGAAATGTTTAAAAATTAAATATAATATATTAGTGTACCTTTAGTATAACTTATTAGCAAATATTTCTTGAAAAATTAATAAAAAAAGTAAATTAAAATTTATTAATTATATTAATTTGCTCATGAATAAATTTTACATTTAGTAAATGGCAGATATTCAAATTACAGTACTGTATTTTAATAAAAATTATCCCATTTTTTATATATTGTAAAAATGTTGGTAAAAAAAGAACACTTAAAAATATATTTGTCTGAAGGTTAAAAATATGTTTATTAGTAAATATCTGTTGCTTTAAAAAAAATTAAATTCATTTGCTACTTATATTTACTTGAATTTTTGCAAAAAATTCATAAAAGTTGAAGATCCTTTGTTTTATCAAAAACTGATATAATATTAAAATAACCAGTTCACAATTCATTTTCTGTTTGCATTTTGAAGATAAACATTTAGCTTTTGAATTGTGAAAATATTAGTTTTATGTTTTGTTCAGAGTTGAGAAAAAACAAATTTATAACTTACTAACAATTTTACTTTTTCCTAAAGCCAAACTAGTCTGAAATTATATTTCCACATCGATATGCAAACTTTCTTCCAATATAAAACTGCTTCCTTTTTTTAATTTGTTTTTTTTTTTTGAAAATGAACCTTTAGTATAGGATTAGCAATGTTTTGATTCTGGTTAACATTCACAATTGAATAACGATATATTTCTTTAGCTTATAGGTAATTAAATTCATTTTAAAATGTTTATTTGGATAATACTTATTTACCATGCTTCTTGGACATTACACTTGGCATCATTTTTTTCAAGATCTATTTTTTTTTTTTTTTTCTAAAAAAAAAAAAAAAGCAAAAATAAATTTTTAATGTAGAATTAGCAATGTTTTGATTTCAGCCGAAATATAAAATTACATAATTTCATAAAAAAAGTATGTAAGTACACAATACTGATTTTCCATTATGTTAAAAGTTGATACTGTTTTAACAACTTGTATAAGAAAAGGTGATGATGAGATGTTGTAATGCATTAATACCAACCAATTCTAGCTAATGATGGTTATTATAGTTATTAAAAGCAAAAATAGCAAAATATATATAGATATTGAACTGGATTCAGATCCTATGTGTCTGTACAAGTGAATTAACTTGGATTAATATAGCTTAATAGTTAACCAAAAAGGTAAAAGATTAATGTTGGATACGTGCATTAGATCCAATACTCCTTACTGATGAAAGTTGTAACTAGAAATTAGTCTAGGGATATTGAATAGGTAGGCAGTGGATAGGTATTATAATACACAACTTTCTAGCATCTGTTGATTACTAAAGCGTGCATTAGGTGGCACTATTGTATGGGAAAATTTGCTACTATTATTTTAAGTGGTGTTTTTTTCAAGTTTTGTATTTTTTTTTTAAATTTTAATTATGAATAACCACATATGCATAGAGGTTATAGATAAATTAAATTTCTAAAAATGTATTAAATAGATAGTAGTGATTTACAATACTATGATATCCTAAGTGGATGGTGCAGTCATGCTTTACCATTGAAACTATCACAGTTTGTTTTCTTTTCTATAATTTTGTTGTTTTTTTTAATAATAAAAAAATTAACTTGTAGGATTGGAAATGTTTGCTTTCATATGTCATATAGAATTGCAAATAAATACATATCCGTATAACCTATGGATAAATTAAGTTTCATACAAAATGTGTCATGTAAATCATTGATTTATTACATTGTTGTATTAAGTGGCTGATGTTACCATGTTTGAATATTAAAATTGTTAGCATTTTTTTTTAAGTTAGGTTTTTTTTTTTCTCAAAATGAAGATTTAATGAAGATCACAAATGTTTTGATTTTAATTTTGAGGCTTGCTATTTTGAAATACTGGTTTTAGTATATTTATATTTCACAGAGGTCTCTGTTCTGAATTTCTTAACCGTGTGGAGTGATTTAATATTTGTTATTTATTTCAGTTTAGAGTTACGCAATTAGAATTATTTTCAATATATATTTGTTCGACTTACAAATAAATTAAACTTCATAAAAATGCGTTATGAATACTATTAACATTAGAAACTGCTACCATATTTTTTCTGATGTTTCTGATTTCAAATGAAATTATAGCATATAATTGTAAAATTTTGTTTTTATATGTTATGCTCAGTTGAAAATTTATATGTATTACAAATATTAACTTTGGATATAAATAAACACATTTATCTTAATTTTTTAATTTCTAAATATTTTTTGTTGAAGTATTTAATACAATAATCAGTGCTAAGAGGATTGACCTAAAAGTGTTTAGAAAAAAGTGAGAGTTGAATTTGTCTAGTTCAGATTGCATGGTAGATTTGTGTTTAAAAATAATGTTATTTAATAATCTGCAATATTACATTATCATGTTGTAATAGTTTTTAAATTATCTGTTATAGTTTTATTTTTTAATTATCAAAAAAATTTTAAGACTAATTTTTTTATTAAACAAATTTTGGAATATTATATAAATTAAATATATTGATTAAATTACTTGTTTATTAAATCAATTGTATTTTAAATTGGTAGTGATATTATTTTATATAATCTAAAATAATTGTTTAAATTATTTTTTTCCCTGTTAGCATAATATTTATAGCCTATTAATCAGTCATTTTCTAAAAAAAAAAAAAAAAAGAATTTTATGGGAATATTCTTCAAGTACACCCGGGTCTCGTTTTATGCGGATTTATTTAATGCAATTTTGAAGTTATGCGATGCATGATTCTTCTTTCTTTGTATGTGGTTTTCTTTTATGTGATAAAAATTATTAGATCAGAAGTCGATCTCTGATAATGCGCTACGACTTCCATCTAATAATTTCAATATTTTCAGCGCTTTATAATAGTACGGTGATAGATTTTATGTAATAAAGAAGTTCATAATTCACTTAAAATCAGAATTTCCCCATTTTATATACACACCTTAAATTTTACAAGACTATAATGTAAATCTGTTCAAACATTATAGATGAAAAATACTATGTTTGTTGTTGTTTTTGCATTTTAAATCACGTTGTATTTTTGCTTTTTATAAAAAGAGTACGTAATTAATTAATCATTTAGTATCCGCAAGTAATAAATTTTACAAGATTATAACGTAAATCTGTTCAAACGCTATAGATGCCTATACTATGTATGTTATTGTTTTTGCATTTTAAATCACGTTCAATTTTTGCTTTTTGTAAAACGAGTACGTAATCAATTAATCATTTAGTGTCCGCAAGTTTATTTTTAAAAGGTGAGTAACAGCGGTGAGCACAATTAAATTTGACAATTAAAATCTGATTTTTAATTGTAATTAACAATTTAAAAATTACGTAACTAGGTGATGTGAAACGATGAAATTTGATTTTTAAACAGAATTGAAAATTAAAAAATTAAAGACAAAAATAATTTAATTTTTGTTAGTTTTAATTAAATTTTGCCCAACAGTGGTGTGTCGGTGTCTTTTTATTATCGTAAGTCTAAGTTCTTAAATTTTAAACTTTTAGTTTATTCTAATGGAGAGAAAAAAAAACACCCAAGAAAATGAATTTCTTTGGAAACAAAAATTTCAATTTTAGATCACTTAGCAAAATGGGAAGCGATCATTAGCAGTTGGAAACATTTTAGTTGTATTTCCTCTTGACTTCGTGTAAGGAGAAGCTACAGTACATCATATCACATCATGATGAATCTGATGTCTCAAATAGTGATAATAATTAAAATATCGTACATGTATGAAAAAAACGTAAATTACGCATAAAAATATATTGTTTTGAATAAAATTAAATACTGTGGTTAATAAAAAAAGTTTGTCTTGTATCAATTTTTTTCAAATTTGAAATTTTTTATTAGTCATATTTTATTTTATTTATTTATTTTTTTATGCCAATTTTAAAGTAATTTTACGTTGTTGCTTTGCTTTTATGCGATTTTTGGAAAATTACAGAACCTATTCTCCATTTTTCAAAGTAAGTTAAGTCTATTTTTGTGCGATTTCTTTTGTGCACATTTTCTGAGTAACCTATCTACCGCATAAAATGAGACCCAGGTGTATACAATTTCATGATAATTACATTTTAAATCATTGCATTATTTTAATATTAATAAACAGGTTTTTTTTTTCTAAATTAGTTTTAAATATACCTACTCATATTGATTAATGTGGTAAATCAAAAAATTCTTAACTAGGAAAATAATTCTATCCAATGAAAATGATTTGTACAATTCTGATTAGATTACTTTCTTTAAAAAATAATTTCATTTAATACCTGTTGTATTAAAAATTTGTAAATATTTTTAAAATTATCCATTGCAGTTTAGTATTATTTTAAAATATGTGTGTTATTGCTGATTGATAAAAAGAAATTAATATATTATTGAAGTAATTATATATATATAAGTTGCTAATTGATTGAAATTAGTTGATGGATAGTTCTTTATATGTTATTGGTTACATATTCTTGTTATTATTCATAAAATTTTCTTAAGAGAGTATAATTAATTTTGAAATTATGTTACATTACTGATAATGTGTGAAAGCCGGCATTATATAGAATGCTTAGACAATTAATACTATGCCATAAATAGAATGTCCCCAACTATGAAATGCTTACATTTTCTAGACAGTCTAAAAATGCCAAAAAGAAAATCTGCAAAATATAAATATTCGCAGCAAGAATGTTTGATGTCGCAAAGACAAGACAAATGTTGAAGTTACACCCATTTGACACATGATTATTAAAATTAATGATTGAAATTATTAGTAAATCTTATATGTACATATAGAAAGATAATCACCAAGAAATTCTCTACATTCTTGAATATTTATATGATTTTAAAATTCACTTTTGATGCTTCCAAAATAATGGTGTAAAAATCCGGGTATTTCTTTGTTGGTTTATTGATATTTATATAAAATTCAACATTTCACAACTATCAACCCATGCTAATTTGTTACTATTATGTTTTTTCATCAGATTGTTTGTCAGTAAGAAATAATATTCATGCCATATTTGAAATTGAGAAAGGAACATCATAATGATAAACATTTATTATTTATTAAAATCAAAAGAAAAACATTTGTATTTCTTACATTTCCCCAAAAGCCTTTTTTATACTTTGCCAAAAAACTATTTGGCATTCTTTAGAATGCCTAGGTATTTTAATCAGTAACTAGGGAAAGTAAATAAAAAATTAAACTAAAAATGAAATTTTATACTTTGACCAAAAACATCATGCATTATATAGCATGCTGTTTTTTCACACTGCTGGTAACATACACATAATTTTAAAAAACACTGGATTGAAAGGGGAAGGGACGTTATATCTTAATTCACTAAAAGTATTTTTTTCTAATATTTATAAATAAATTTGTATATTTTCTGTTTGTGTGTTTTTTTTAATTATCCTTTTAATCATTTAAGTTAAAATAGAACCTTGTCATCATGAACTTTTTAAGACTTTGATTATATCTGAACAAATTATAACAATGCATTGAGTAGTTGTATGAATTTCATATTTTAATTATATGCACAGTAATATTGATTAAAATTTTCTTTATTTCACTTTTTTTTTTTTTTTGTTAGAATGGTCATATTCATTTATGACAACTGAGTTTATGATAGATGTTGATTATAGCCATGTCAGTAGCAAAACATTCTTTTAAACTTCTAGGAGACATATATTGAAGAGGATTTTGAATAGCAGAGTGTTGTCCGTCCCCCGTCCCCGTAGGAAACTTGAAACATGTAATAATGAAAATATTAAAGTGGGATTAATTTTGATTATATCTATAATATTTATAAATTATTATTTTTTACAATTAAACTTTAATTTTTAAAATCCTTTTGTGCAAAGAACAACTAAATTTTTATGAAAATAATTATTGATAGATATCTGAACAAATGGCTATTTTGGTCTTTACAGCTGAATTATTTCCCTTAACTTTCCTGTTTCAACATATTTCCTCACAAACTGTTATTTTTTCGTTTTCTCTATATCTGTTTTATTTTTATTTATTTATTTTAGATTTTTTACTATTATGGATTTAACATTAAAAAATTGTGGTGATAGGGTGGGGCACTTTTTAAAAATTACTTTTTTTTTTTTAACTAGATAAATTAATGGAGGGTTGGTCCTCCTTTTCCAGTTTTTAATCTTTTACCTGAAGGCAATCTATATATATATATAGATTTAATAATTTCTGACATTATATTTTAAGTGCTCATTGTCTTCTATTCTCATTATTCCTGAACAGTAAAGAATCAAGTTTGAGTATCATTTATTATTCTTGCTTCTTTTTTTTTTTTGACATGGAAAATTGCAAATTAAGATCCTGTGTAACAATAACCCTTTGAGAAAAAAAATAGCTGCAGATAATTACTAGAGTAAATGCCTGGAAAGATTTGATAATACTAATTTGATATTAAAGAAATAAATAAAATGAGTAATGGTGGGATAGGAGGAAATGAAATAAAGACTAATTTTTAAACGTGTATGTATATATGTAAAAAAGTTTAAAATTATTTTGGGCATGTATATTTATCTTTTTTTTCTCTTATGTATGTATGACTAAAATGTATTTATTTAAAAACATGTAAGTGTGATATGGGCACATCTTTTGTTTCCTATTTATGTGGGAGTAAAATGTATTCACTAAAACTAATGTGTATAAATGTGCATTAATTGTAATTGTTTTTGGGTTTTATATATATATATGGAAACATTGCTTTTAATAATTTTGATATTGCACTTTTCAAATATATGTGAAATTTTTTTCCACATAATGCAGTTTTTGTTAAAAGTTTTTTAGAAAATTGAAAAATTTATGTAATTACTTTCTGCATATTAATTTCATCAATTATATATATATTTAAACCAATGTTCTGAGAAGCAGTAGATTATTAATATTTTTCTGAAGATTTGTGACAATGGGATTTTGGTTGTATTTATATATTGGATTATCTACATCATCTAATATAAGTATTTGAATGTCTTTAGAAAAATTTAACTTTATTTAAATATTCTAAATACATTCAACTGTTCGTAACAGCACACAGGTTAATATGTGCGCAATGTTTCAAGAGGTATTTTCTTATCCAGGTGTTGCTGGCCTGACCTAGACAGTACTAGCATGAGAATTGAACCTGGACTTTTAGATTCATGAATATTGAATTTTAAGATAACTCTCTAATGAATTGAGCCATTCTGCCAAAGGCAACAGTCAGTAGAAATTTCACGTTTATCAATGAGGTTCCTGATTTCTCCACCTTTTCCTAAGAGCAAAGTTGATACCATATATTATGTATAGTCACACTAGATTGTTTTATGGGATTGTCCACCATTATTATGTCTTAACACAGCTTCACATGCTGAGTAATTTTCTCAGCTCTCTAGGAGTGAATTGGAGGTTTTAGTTGCAAACCCATATGAACTATCACTTCAGATTTACATATGAAAATTAAATGATTTTCTATTTTGGCCAGCTTTAGACATAATTTTTTTAATGTCTAAAGTTTGATATAGTATTATTATTATTAGTGTTTCCCTGAAGGTTTGTGATGATGGTATCTTAGTTGTATAGTTAAATTTTTTTAAAGACATTCAATACTTATATTAGATGATGGAAATAGTCCAATATATAAATCCAATTAAAATACCATCATCGCAAACTTTCAGGAAAACATTAAGCATTCGGTATGGACCCAATACTATATCAAACTTTAGACATTATGAAAAATTATATCTAAAGCTGGCCAAAGCAAAAAATCATTTAACTTTCTTATGTAAATCTGAAAGGATAGTTCCTAAGGATTTGCAACTAAAACCTCCAATTCTCTCCAGATAGCTGAGAAAATTACACAGAGAAGACCAAGTGAAGCTCTGTTAAGATATGACAATGATGGACAATTTCATAAGTCAATCTAGTGTGACTATACATAATCAACTTTACTCTTAGGAAAAAGTGGAGAAATCAGGAGGAACCTTATCCATAAGTATGTGAAAGTTCTTCTGACTGTTGCTTTTGGCAGAATGAATCACGGTTGGTTAGAGTGTTACTTTAAAATTCAGTATTCAATAATCTAAGGGTCCTCCAGGTTTGATTCCTTTGCTAGTAGTGTCATTGATCAGGCTAGCAATGCCTGAAGAAGAGAGAATAATATCTCTCGAAACATTGCGCATGTACTAACCTCTATGCTATTACTAACAGTTGAATGTATTTGGAATATTTAAGTAATGTTAAATTTTTCTAAAGATATAAGAAATATAGTGCACCATATATTATTACCAATAAAAATATTTGCTGATTTTGTCAATTTTAGTTAAACCTACCTTAGTTTTATTTAAATGTAATGGTAATTATTTAGGATTCATGATGGAAATGGTTCAGTATGTAACTACAAGTAAATTATTAATAATGTATATATTAAAGATAATAGAATATCCATCTAATCAATAATTATACTAAGACCACCATAACCATGATATTTGGTACTATTGTCCTTAGTGGGTAATACTGATTTGTGAATAGTAACAAATGTAATGCATTTTTAAAATGTCTCGAAGATTAAGCCATGCATGTTGTAGTACATGCCTATCGTTAGGAATATTGCACATAATATAAACAAAAAAGGACTGTGCAATAGACAAAAACTATTATTTACAATTAATGAAAACAATTAAATTTTGCTAGAAAATTTAATTAAAGTTAATATTATTATGTGATTGCTTTAAAAATTAATATGTAATACATCAAAAAAATCAAAAGTAATGTTGATAAACTTTTATTATCATTATTAATTTTTGCTTACATTGAAAATTGATCTTGATAAAATGCTAAAGCTATTATTATCTAAGTGATATTAAATTAATACTTGCATTTTATATTTCTTGTACAGAAAATTATCTGATCAATTGAGATTGGATTTTGTGCTTATATCTTAAAATTGATCCTTTATATTAAAAAAGCAATTGTTTTTCTAAAAAATAAGTTGTTGTTTTATTAAGATTATTCCAATGTTTTGTACAATTTTTAATAAGTGGTCATTGTTACTGAAGCAGTCAATCTTAGCCCAAGATTGTGCTTCATGGTTCCATCTACTAACCTGTATTCAAACCCAATATCCCATCCTGCTCCTTTAGTCGCGTAAATGTGCGCCTAAATTATAAAATTTTAACTTTTAAATAACATTATTATTATTAATTCTTTTTTATTAAAGTACATAGGTGCGGCTCAAATATATATATAGGAGCAAACATATTAACAAAATATTGATTTTTTTAAATATTTTATTATACGTCATTTTTTAAACTTTTCTTTTAAATTGCTTGTTTTTCTTATTAAACTGTATATTTTATAAAATCCAAGATGGAGGATGCAACCGTTAATTGTCCAAAAATAATTAAAGGGTTGGAAACACTATTGTTTTAATATGTGGAAGGAATTTTTAATTAAAGTTTTTTCTTAAAATAAAATGGGGATTAAGTGCATCTTTCAAAAGCAATGGACAAAGAAATATAAAATTTCTGTTAGATTAAAAATTATGTTTGAGCTAGAGATAAGAAATGGAAAGCATTCTTCAAATGCCTGGGTAGGAGTATAAAATGGCCTGATTTTAAATCATCAACAGATTAACTACTATTGAGAGAACTGATAGCTACTAGATTCCATGCTGCCTTGAAATCTTAAAAATGATCTAGTAGAAAGCTTTTCCTGACCCTTGTGGATTGTCTTCTGCTATTATAATATTCTGCTGCCCTGAAATGAAGTAAAAGCCCAACTGGAGAGTTGTGGAATGCTGAATAAAAGCTTGCTGTTATTTAAGAACCAATTGCCATGCATGAGACTTTGAAATATGGACTCTTAAAATGGTGCAAGGTAAATTTTCAAGCCACAAGTAAAGCTAGTCTAACTAATCTCAAACTCTATTATCAAGACTTCTAATGTATAATTTAACTTTGTAACGTTTCTAATATGTAAATTGCTCTCAAATGATTTCTATAAATTTAATTCTCTCTCATATGCTCTAACTTTCTTTAACTTTGGTGCGGTAATTTGTGTATTATTTGATTTTATATATATGTTTTTATTATTAATATGCCAATCTCAAGCAATCTGACAAGTTGAATTTCTAAAACGTTTTTTTTTCTTTTAAGTAAACCTTTATGAATTAAGGATCATAATGTCCCGTTAAATCATAATGCATTATTAATTAATACACTCGCCAGATTGTTTTACGAGTCAGCATTTTGTTTGTTCTAGTATAAAAATTTATTTGCAACTCTGGATTCTACCCGGGGAATCCAGAACTTAGGCTAAGTAACACTCTGATACCTTATTTCTTTTATAAATGTTATTATTAATATATATATATATATGTGCTCTGCACACAGATAATGAAGCTATTCAATGTACCTAAAATGTTATTATTCAATTCTGAAAAGGGTGACATTTGTTTTCTATATATAACTGTTAGTTTTTATTTTATTGTTCCATACTTTTAAAATATCAAATACAGTACTTAAATATTCCAGTTATTATAAAATCAATGAAGGTGGGATTGAATTATTTTAAATATCAAAAAAGGAGGGGGGTCAAATCTTAACGTATATTTTATTAAATGAAATCTAAATCTCTTATATATATTCTAGCGGCATCACACATTATCTGTATAACTTATGGCATTCAAACTAGGGTCATTTATTTTTAAAGCATTAAATCTTATTCCATGTCATTAGTGACATCTTCCGTACTGCGTTACTGACATTCAGCATATCTTCATGAATATATATATATTACGTGCTTCTAATCTGGAGGTTACGACAAGTTTGAACACATACATTTCTTTTCAAGCCTTGTCTTGAGGATAGTTGACCTTCCCAGGACCATTTATTTCATATAAAAAGGCCTCTGGTGGTGATTCCCGCAAGTCTGGCACACACTATGCCTATCCACTTTCTTCGTAAAAAAGGCCTGCATGTCAGTGATGTCCACGACATGCCTTATCCACTTTTGAAGCACTGCCCAAGAAGGGGGTCTTAGACTTCGTCTTTCGTCCAGAAGCATGATTTTTCCTGTTATTTTTTGCCATTATGTCAGTACTGCCCAAACTTCGTATTATTATTTCTTTTGCTTGTGACCTAATTTTAGTGCCGTGATAATATTAAAATTGCGCTCTGCTCAAAATATATATAAATGCCAAATATTATTAGCTAGATTAATTACTAATATTATGTTAGTTTTATTATACAAACCCATCGTCATAATTTGTTATTTATCTATTTAAGAATATTTGCCTTGGGGAAAATAAAGCATTCTTCTTACCAGTGCTAATTAAAAGAATTTTCATTAAGTATTTTATCATATAATCAAATATGTTTTCAAATATATTTTATTTATTTTCACGACTGCAATGGCGTGAAAATGGTTTATATTATATCTGTAATGAATCTCGGAATGCTCCCTGAAATAATGTTAGTCACCATGTTTCAGAACCGTAACCCAAAACGTTAATAGCAATTTTATGTAAATTCTTTCTAATAATCGATTCGCATCTTAATATTGGACACACCAAAGATGTGAGTTAATGTATATCTCTTATTTAATTAACAAAAGAGCATATGAGAAATATAGCATGAATGACAATATATAATTATCTATCGTTTGATAAACCGCTTGCTCATTCATGCACATACTAATGTAGGCCGTTAATTTATAAATGTATGTAAATAATTTGTCCTATATTAAACTATATATTTTTTATTATCTAACTTGTTTGAGTAGTTCAATTTCCTTTTTCTCCACTTCCAAATGTACAGCCATGCATATACATATTTTAGTTAAGTCATAGTTAATAGATGACTCATTGTCTTCTCTGCTTTGCTAGTGGGCTGGATTTAAAATTAATTCTCATGTGCCATCATTGTTATGTTATTTATTAGGTGTTTGATCTGGGGCTTGGAGAGTCTGTTCGAGTCCAGGCTGGTTCCTGACCTAAATCTCAGGCTTGACTGGGTGTGAAGTACATTTTTTGAGTTCCAGCTCATGTTAGATGGATCAATATGTTTTGACCGGTACATTACCACGCATTAAAAAAAAATTATAAGGTGATGGGAATGTTTTTGTTTGTGTAAAATTTATGTATGCTTACCTCAGTAATAAATAATTTCATGAATATTTATTTTCTGATTAATGAATCTATAGTTTAATGCTTCATTTGGATTTTCATTTGAAAGTTTGTATGGAAACTACATTTCAGCAATTATTTAATATTTAATATTGAAGGATCACTTAAGAAGTGTTATCTACAGATATATTGCATTATCTTTTGCAAAACTCTGGAAATGGTTTCTTTATAGCAAAATACTGCAAGTACTTAAGACTAAAGATTATGACAATATTAGAATTTATTTATAGTTGTTTGATTTATTTTAATATTTATGTAGGAATATTTTTATATAAAAATTTGACATAATAAATATTTTAATTTTTATATATGTATAAAATTTTTTTACTAAGCTTGCCCTTTATGTGAGAATTCATAATAGCCATCATCAATTTGTATCCACTATCTTGATTTACAATTGATTATTCACTAAAATGATAGTAAAAAAATTTTTTTTAAATTTTTTTGGTGGCCATTTTGTAAGACTGTTGACATCATAGGATACTTATTAACGCTCTGTATTCCAAAAGCAAAATAGTGACTTTCATACTGAAACTGCAGTACAGTCTTTATTTATAATACACAATACAATGCACAATATTAATGTCGTATACAATATTTTGATTATAAACTTAAAATACAATTGATGAATGTACAGTATTTTATTTAATTTTCATCCAGCTTCTTTGCAAAACAATCAGTTTTTTATTAATGATATATCCAAAGTAAAAATTTTCATCATTAGTGATTATAAGACCTAAAAAAAAAAAGTAATTCATTCAGTATAATAAATAATCAAAATCATATTTTAATGACATACATTAATATCATATTAAATTTTAAAAACTGTACACTGTATTTACTCACTTTTATGGATTAAAATTTTTACTAACATTACTTTGCTTGTGTCAAAAATAATGATTATCATACTGTAATTTAGTTATCATAATTGTTTTTTTTTGGGAGGAATGATTTCATAATAAGGAACTTTGTATAATCATAAATTATTAAATCTAAATTAAGAATAACACAATGTATTTGCTCAGTTTTAAAACATCTTGTAACGTTACCATACATGTATAAAAATGTAGAACTGGAGAAAAAAATACAGAATTCCTTACATACTCTTTTTTATGTCAATTTTTTTTTCTGAAGTTATATGTCAGAATTTTTTTTTTTTTTAAGTTAACAGTGATTAGGTTTTGGTAAGGTACAATATGCTAATTCGGCTAGTATAAGTTATTAAACATTTTTTGAAATTCTAATTAATTTCTTATAAGTAATATAATAGAGTAGTACAAATTTGGAAAAAAATAACTCTCAAAAACAGTTGCGCGGAAGAGTAGTACAAATTTGAAAAAAAAAAATCCTCAGTATGCATTTTTTCCCCCCAGCACAATGAGAAACAGTTGCGCGCGGAAGAATACAAAATATTATTAACACCTTTTTAACTTTCACTTTCTCATCCACATTTTTCTGTGCTTTTGGACAGTTAAAAGTTGTATTTTTTTTTCTAACAATTCTCTTTAAAAGTTTATAGCTACATATATTTTTAATTAGAATCATGTCTGCAATTAATATGACCGCAAAAAGATCAAGAAAATCTCATGAGTTTGGGAACAGAAATGGATATCTTAAGTCGATTGGAAAGAGAAAGAAATTGTGATATCTGTTCATCTATGGGTTTATCCACCTTTACTGCTGCCACTATTTTTAAAAACAATGACAAAATAGAACAAAGTGCTCAAACTATTGTAGATGTATCCAAACTTTTCAAAGTCATGAAATCACAGTATCCCATAAAAATAAAAAAAATCCAAGGAGCACATCAACTATCCATTCTAAACTTTTTCTCTAGAGATCCTCAGTCATCATCTGGTGCACTTCAAATAACCCAAGATCATCAAAGGATTTAGAAGACAACAATTGATCTTAGAATAAGCAATTCATGATTCAGAAAATTAGATAATTATGATTGATGAATGGATCACTAGAAAGAACAACTTTAAGATAAGTGTTTTTTTACATAGATTTAAGTTGCATTAACATACATACATATATATTTGAAGTATATACTTGCATAATACACATAGCACAATTTACACAAGCATATAATGTACATTAAGGAAGTTTTTCAATTACTATATATACTAGATTAAGTTGTTTGTTTATAACTTATAATGTTATTTTTAACTGCAGTAACAAGCCAAATTTTTTTCCCATAGGAAAACATTATAACTACTTGTTCTTTATATGATATTCTTTGCTTTATAGTGAGTTTTGAAGGATCAAATGCTCTCACTAAGCAGGGTAAAATTTTATTTGCAAATTACAATAAGTTAATTTTCAATATCTTGTTTCTTTAAAACAATTTATTTTTTTTAAAAAAAAAAATCATATTCTGATTGAGAATTTTTAGAATCACCTAACAAAAGTTTTTTATTTAATTGCAGTACATACCATATATACTTTAAATTAAAAACTTATAAATATTTTAAATTTGTTTTAATTTAATACAAAGTTTATTTATAATTGTTTTATACAAAAATTTCCTGGTTCTATATAATATTGTAAATGGTAATAATATCATTTTCAGGAACTTTCCAGATTTATCATTGAAAGAAAGGAATTGAATTTATTCAACTAAAATAATGAAAAATATTTGAATTATTTTAATTTATCACAAAAATTTACTGTTTCTGCACTCTTATTTTTGGGAGAATGCGAGAATGGCTGGGTGTTAGTTGAGTACATGCAGAGGGAAAAATTACTTGATTGAATGTATAAAAAATAAATTTTACACAGTAAGAAGATAATTGTATTAAAATGTGTATTTATATGTTTTCCCATCTCCCCCCCCCCAAATTATGAAGTTACTATGTAATTTAGAAGGGATTTGAACTCAGACTTTCAAGTTTGATGAATTCAAATCCCTTTTGAATTACATTAAGTTCAGTATAGACAGTATACTTGTATTTAAATATATAATTTATGATTAAATCATTGCTTTTAATTAGGTTCTAAAAGCAGGACCCCACATACAGTACCTTTTTTATGTCTTTTAGCTTTTTTTCTAAAAACTCGTACTTATTTGTCTTTTTAAACTCATTAATTATTTTTTTATATCTTATCTCTTTCACTCATATCCATTGCAATTGATTCCAGGATATATTTTATAATTTTTTTGCATCCTATTCCTTTTCTTAATTTTCTCTAAAAAAGAAAAATTTTTTTTTTTTGCT
Organism: Epiperipatus broadwayi; assembly: GCA_028023455.1. Lineage (NCBI taxonomy): Eukaryota > Metazoa > Onychophora > Udeonychophora > Euonychophora > Peripatidae > Epiperipatus > Epiperipatus broadwayi. The sequence continues at coordinate 2,855,424 of JAQFVV010000154.1, forward strand.
TATTTTTTTTTAACATCATATCATTTTTTTTTTTTTAAAGCCATTATTTCTAAAGCCATTAATGTTTTTTATTCTAATTGTTCATCATGAGCATATTTTTTTTCAACATAATTTCAATGACTACTGATTAATCTTTTATCCTTATTAAAAATATCTTTAGTTCTTATGTTTTTGTCACTACTTTATTAATTAGTTATCCTAAATATTTAAAAGCATCTCTCTCTATATATATGACTTTTTTCCATTCTTAATTATTTATTATACTATATATTAAGTTTTAAATTTATCTCTTTTAGTAATTCCTAGCTTTATTTGTATTTTTATATTGGACTACACAAACCTTCAGGAAAACACCCCTAGCTTTATTTGTTTTATATTATTGCTAAGGCTTTTATACCTGCTCTTATTTCATACAGAATTCATTTTTCTTGGTTTTATTCAACTTGCTATTAATCTAAAGTGTTTTTGTTTTCTTCCTTCATTTATATTTTTTTTCCAGTTTTTTCTTGTACTGTTTTCTTTTATTAATTTACATATTTTTCTTATCCACTAAGTTGAAAAAAAAATTTATATTTTAATTTATTAGTTATCTTTATATATTTTTTTTATTTTGTTAAAAGCTAGTTGTAATTTTAGTTTTAATGAAATATTTATTGATCAAATAATGGTCTACATTAAATTGTAAAAGGTAATAGTATAGATCTAATATAATTTTACCATTACTAAATTGTGAACCAAATGTATATCAGTTTTCTGATATGCATATGTACTCTTAATATGTTTTCTAATCCTAGTTTAAAATGTCAACACCAGAAACTTTCCATGTGTAAATTTTCTTGAGATTTTAAAACTGATGTTCATTATTATCATAAAACGATGATACCCAACTTATTTTAATCTTAGAATCTTTTCATCTTGATAAAAAATTTTGGAACTTACAGTTGCTGATTTATATAAAAATAAGCTCTAAGCATAGGTGACTCACCTATGCTTTTAAAACACTTATTGATAGATGAATGCAAGACATTTAATACCAGTAGCACGTTTCTGAAAGATTGGTTTCCTCTCACGTGATTATAAAAGAAATAAATGAAAACCAATTTATTGAAAATACACATACACACAAAAATAAGTAATAATTGTAAAGATAAATATTGGCAATTAATATGAAGGATTAAATGTTTTATATATATAATTTGGTTTATGGACAGATGAATTTCAATATTAGTTGTAGCAGGAAATTTACTAATGAATTTTGCTTTTGTCACATTATCGAGCAAAATCATACTTTTACATATGCGAGTCACTAAACGGTAACATGCCAATATTCGTTTAATGAAATTTCTTTACAATTAACTTTTTTTTTACTGTTTAATATTAGCTTGATAAAATTTTCATATTCTGAATTAGATAGTTCCTTTGGTTTTTCTTTAATTTAAAAAGACTTAAAACCCAATAATTGTTGTCATCTTTTAATAAATAAAAAAATTCTAATGTCATAAATTTTTGTGTATGAGATGAGAAATTATTTGTTTTTTAAATGTCCTCTACGGTTTCACAATTCAATTACTATAAAAAAATTGCTTGAAGTTAGTAATAGATCTATATTATAACAATACAAACAGCTAAAAGATGTGTTCTTTAACTTCAAGTGCCTGTTTATAATAGTTAATGTGTTGAGACTCTTAAAATTCTACTTAAATTTTTATTGAATGAAAATACTGTTTATAAAATCTATAAATTATTTATGGTACTTATAACATAATCGGGCTTGGCCACTTGATGGCATTCTGGCTTGCCAAAACACCTAACAAATGCCGTTTACAAGGCCTGACTTACGGCTATAGAAAACATCTATGTTTGTCTTAGCCATTAGAAGGCCGTTTATGATGCGTAACGCAGAAATAATACGGTCTATTTCTGCTTCGCGATAGTTATTGTGAATCTACACCTTATCTTTCGTTTACAGTTTGATATATATGTGTGTTTAGTTGGATTAGTCAAATTTTTACAATATACATTATACAATATTTGTATTTATAATTTATTTAATAAACATGAATTTATAGTAATTTTCTAAACGGCCATACCCTTGTTTAGAGAATGTGTAAGGTGTAAAAGCTTGCCGAAGGTAGGTAAAAAAGAATTTGACCGATATTGCATGCGAAATCTCGTTTTCATGTGAAATACCACGTAGTTGATAAAATGGATGGCGATCAACTTTTTCCGCAGTTGCCGACAACAGAAGCCGAGTATTTCTGCTGTCCAATAAAAATATACACGATTTTTTGTAAATTTCATAGAAAGCACATATTATAAACTTGTTTAATAAGTAAATAAGACATTTATATGTGTTTGTTGTTGTTTAAAAAAGTTTGAGTTTCTTTCTTTTGTCCGACTACGTTTACGATTTTGATATCTTTTATTTTAGCATTACAAACAACAGAACATTAACCCTAAACCTAACACTAACCCTAACCCTACACAGTTGTTTTGTTATGTAGAAAGCAATAATTAAGCGAAAGACATCGCTAAATAGACATCGCAGAGTAGCGGCTTTGTCCAAAAACAGCGATTTAAAAATAAAAAAAAAGGTTGTCGTTTACCAATAATTAAGCGAAAGACATCGCAGAGTAACAGCTTTGTCCAAAAACTGATTTAAAAATTAAAAAAAAGGTTGTCGTTTACCAATAATTAAGCGAAAGACATCGCAGAGTAACAGCTTTGTCCAAAAACCGATTTAAAAATAAAAAAAAAGGTTGTTGTTTACCAATAATTAAGCGATAGACATTGCAGAGCGATTTAAAAATAAAAAAAAAGGTTGTTGTTTACTAAATACAAAATTAAAATTAAACAACTTTTTCAATAAAAAGGCATGAAAAAAAAGTTATAGCAATCAATAAATTAATAACAAAAACAAAACAAAACAGCGATTCGATTTAAAAATATAATGCAGCCCCGAACATTGTATTGTATTGTTTTTGACTGCCAACAACACCATCAAGTGGCCATGCCCGATTACGTTATTAATTACCTTATTTATAAATGTTAATCGAAAATGAGGTCCAGCAGTAACTTATATTTAAAATTAAAGGGTGTTTTCAAATATACTTAAAATGGAAATAAATAATGATCTTAGGGCATTGATAATAATAAAAATATTAATGTGACTATAAACTAATGTAGGATGAGTGAATGTATAAATAACTACTACAAACTTATAAAATGAAAAAACATCCAACTTTTATTTACATCATTGATAAACAATAATAAACAAATGTCATTAATAATTTACACAACTCTGATTATTTCATAGCATTCAACTAATGAAGCTGATGCAATATTTTATAAATAATTGTTGCTACATGAAAACCTTTCATGGAATTCAAAATAAAATCCTTAAGTAAGTGAAACAAATAAAAGGATGTTATAATTTTCTAGTACTTAAGTTATGTACAGTGATGAGATTCTTTAGTTTGTTACCATCAGCTGAAACAAATAATGTAATATGTGCTAACTATCTAATCACTCATATACTTGCGTATTGTAATATATGTGCACATAGATAAATCAATAAAAGTAATATTATTTAAGTTGTTTTACCTAACTAATAAATATATATTATCTCAAAGTTTTAGAAAAAAATGCATGCATAATAAAAAATAATAATATTACATCAAGTTTTATTAAATTTTGGAAAGTGTCTTTTTTTAAAAAAAAAAAAAGGGTTTTGTGTAAAAAAGTTCTTTATTCAAAATCCTGTGATTAGCGAAGCTTAACACAAATTGCGAATAAATTGGCTCCAGGCAGTTATTTCTTCATGCTAAGTAAATTGTGTTTATAGTTTGTAGGATGATGCAATTTTCCAGAAATTCCCATTTGGTCCATCGAAGTCATAAACAACTCAAGGAATTCTGATTTAGCAATGATAAAATAGTTTACTCTATAATGGAGTGGATTTCCTATCTCGCAGTTTCTTAAGAATGAATTTCATGAAATATAATTCATTGTCAAAATTTTAAATCGCGTTCATAGATAGGATTCTTCTGTAATGATGACGTCTAAACTTCTGAATACATGTGAACAATACGATAGCAAATATAGGCAAGACTTGGAAGGATAAAGCCATTTAATCCTTTTCTCCTTAGCTTTTAGCAGTGCAACGTTCGAATGCCAAATATAGATTTTTAAAGGAAATACATCTGATATTAACAGCTGCTGATTCAAGTTGCAGGTGTATAGTTTTTGATTCTATATTATCCTTTTTGATATATTTTTCTTCTCATAATTTCGCATAACATTGTTGTAGGAGTTCTAGAATATATTATCTGATCATGCTTTTATATAAATTTTGATATAGCTGTTATATATATTAAAAGTTAGTGTTTTAGAATTTTCAAAGATTAATAAAAATATAAATCATTTTATCTTTATAAAAATTAAATATAATGAGCTTTAAGTTTAATTGATAATTTCAATCAAATTCACATACACAATTATTATAACTTTATTTATATTAATTAAAGTCTAAATTATAGCAAGCCTTTTTTTAAAAAACCTTTATTTATAACTTGGGGATGCTTTAAGAATAAATATTCCAAAGTAAATATATATATAAATTATTTAATAATCCACAGTGAATAAAATGTAGCTAAATAAATAAGGAATAAATGATTTTGTGTTAAGTAGATAACGAACATACGTAAACATTATTTTATCTTAATATTAATGTGTAGGCTTAAGAATAGGGATATTGTTATAATATATATATTTTTATCAATCGTGATTCAGTATTATATTAATTTCATAATAATGATTTTTAAATTATCTTTTGTATTGAAAATATGTACTTCTTTTTTTTGGAGGGAAGAAAATCACTCAATTTTGTGATGGTGACTGCTAGATATGCAATTTGACTCAATTACCAAACATTTAAAAAATAATCTGCTAATAGAAATTTCTTATTGTTTAAGAATATAGTGTGCTCTTTTCATGATTCAAATAATCTGATAAGAACTCGGCTACATCATATTATTTCAGTATATATCTGCAAAGATATATTTTGACTTCCTATATTTTCACTTATAATTTATAATAATTTTTTTTTTTTTTTAATAGTCAGTCATGTTTTCACAAAATAAACGAATATTTCAACAAGGTCTGTATGTCTGTGAAGAACATAATGACTACTTGTACATCTCTTAGCAACATTTCAAATTTGTGTTCTTGATCACAGGTCCTTACTCCATTACTGCATTTTCATTTTTTAACATTTTTTTCAATAGAATTATTGCAATAACAACAAATGAAAATTAATAAAATTGACAAATTTATAATTTCAGCTGTCATCTAATTGTAAAGAGAACTCATCACATAATTGAAGTCTTGAAATAAATTCCTGCTCATTAGCTTCAGCTATATTGTGTATTCTGTTTGAAACTATTATTTGGAAAAAAAATTTAGCAATTTAGTGAGCATCTATCTTCATGCATAATTATATGAGAATTTAGGAAATTCTTATAATTTCTTTCCATTTCTTGTTCGTATATGCATTGATTTATATATATAATATTGTTTATATACCTTCATTAATCACTTTTACAACGCATTAAAAAATTTGTCCTCGAAACTAAGATAATATCAAGAAATATTTTTTTCCCATTTTTATTTGATTTCATTATAAAAAGTATATAAATGGTGTTATATAATTTTTATCTATGAGTGCTTTACCTTTTTGTTACCAGATAACATTTTTAACAATAAGTGCTTTACCTTTTTGTTATCAGATAACATTTTTAACAATAAGTGTTTAATTTTATCAATAGAAATTGCCTTTTTCTACCCCTATATTTGTTTCAAAATATGTGCACAATTTAGCTGGTGCTAATAAACTATTGAATAAAATCTTACTGCATAATATATACACCTGGGTCTCATTTTACGCGATAGATAGGTTCCTCAGAAAACATGCGCAAACGAAATCGCGCAAAAATAGACGTAACTTACATTGAAAAAAGGGGGATGCGGTCTGTGATTTTTCAAAATTCGCGTAAAAGCAAAGCACCAACGTAAAATTACTTAAAAATTCGCGCAAAAAAAAAAATAAGGAAATAAAATATGACTAATAAAAAATTTCAAATTTGAAAAAAATTGATACAAGACAAACTTTTTATAACTATAATATTTAATTTTATTCAAAATAATATATTTTTATGCATAATTTAAGTACAGTAATTTACATTTTTTTATACACGTTTTAATTATTATCGCTATTTGCCCAAAAGCACGTTCGTTTGCAAACTAGTAAAAAATCAGATTCTCATGTGATGTGATGTATTTGGCTTCTCCTTAAACAAAGTCAAGAATATCTCAGCAATTATTCTCACAAGAGGAAATACAACTAGCGGCAAGTTCACTCTCATGTTGTATTAATGGTTTTCTGTTGACGACGACGATGATTTTATTAATTGTTTATGAACTTAGGCTTATGATAGTAAAAAGACATTTATTCACCACTGCTGGGAAAAATTTAATTAAAACTAACAACTAAAAATTAAATTCTTGTTTTTGTCTTTAATTTTCAATTCTGTTTAAAAATCAATTTTCGTTTTACATCACATTAATTTCAAGTCGCCCGTAAGTAATTTTTAAATTGTTAATTACAATTAAAAATCAGATTTTAATTTTTAATTGTGCCCACTGCTATTACTGACCTTTTAAAAATAAGTTTGTGGACACTAAATGATTAATAATTGATTACGTTCTTTTTTAAAAAGCAAAAACAGAATGTGATTTAAAATGCAAAATTAACACGCACAATGTTTGAACAAATTTACATTATAATCTTGTAAAATATAATGTGTGTATACATAAAATGTGGAAATCATGATTTTAATTTCATTATTGCATAAAATCTTACTATTATAAAGCACTGAAAATATTGAAATTACTAAGATGAAAGTAGAATTCCAATAATGTGCTATTACTTTCAATATAACATAAGTGCACAAAATTTATTATTTAAAGTAATAGCGCATTATTGGAAATCGACTTCCGGTGAAACACGAATCGCATAACTTCAAAATCGTGTTAAATAAGTCTGCGTAAAAAGAGACCCAGGTGTATAACATATCGAGGTCTTTAGGATTTTTTGCAATTATCCATCTAAGCAATAAATAACTTTAAACATATTTGCAGTTTTTGTGACTTGATAATATTTCAGGATTGACAACACTTCCTTTTCTTAGATTCATATGCTTCATAAATAATGGTAGTGCCTTAAGATGTATATTGTGAATTTCTGCTTTATGAGTTTGCTGATTGTAACTAGAAATGTGAACTGCTGCTGCAGTTTTTTGTTTTAATTTCTTTTTTTTTTTTTTGCTATCCACAATCTATGGTATTTTAATTAAATAATTGTAGTTGTTATTTTATTAATTAATACGATGACCATTTTCTTTTTATACTAAAAGTGCAATGATTTCCATTCTTTGATGCCTGTATATTTTCCATTTTAGCAAAATCAAGATTAAACAAATACAGAACATTAAAACCTTCCCAAATTCTTTGTATATTTCATAATTCTATTGGTCTAGAAATTGCTAAAATAAATCATTTCACAGACTAGAAACTTTACAAAAATGCACCAATGATTTTAAAATGTTTCTTATGGTAATGTATTCATTCCATCATAAAATAATTCCTAAAAGTATAATATGGAAGTATAATGTTTACATTATTTATTAATTATAAGATTATTTAAAAAATAAAAGACTGAATGGATAATTTTATTGATTAATAAATTCTATAATATTTAAAATTATATAATCATTTTCTATCATCTTGAGAATGACGATATTTTTTTTTTGTAAGCTTTTACAAATATATTGTACCTAGATATTGTGTTATATCGTCAGATGTTTGTTTTTTTCTGTACTGTACCTTGAATATCATCAACTATTTTTAAATGATGTATACAATCTACATACAAACTTTTTTATAAATCTTGATTTATTATGATATGAACTATTATCAAGGAACAACTTAAAAATACATAAAAAGAGGTTTAAGGTAAGAAGTATTTGTATTTTGTTATATATATTATGTGGAATATTTGTATTTATTGGTTTTTATGTATTTTTTAGTTGTTCCTTGATAAAGACTATAAAATAATATAGTCAAAACATTGGAGTATACTATTGTACATTATAATAGTTCATATTATAATAAATCAAGATTTATAAAGAAGTTTGTGTGTGGATTGTATATATTTTGAAATTAATGGGCTATTTTTAAAATAGAAGACTGGTGTTTGTTATTTTTTAATTTATTTTTAAAAAAGTCTTTAGTTACAGTTTGAATTTAAAAATAGAAATGATTAAAAAATAAAAACTAGATATTATTTGCCATTTAGGAATACCTGAATCCACTATCAGAGTTTACCTAAAGAATATAAACTATTTTTAAAAGGGGTTTAATTACAATTTGAATTTAAAAATAGAGATGTTCAAAAAGTAAAAACTAGATATTATTTGCCATTTTGGAATATATGAATCCACTATCAGAGCTTACCTAAATAACAGTAAGGAGTTGAAAAAAAGAACAAGTCTTTGCCATTCAATTGCTAAATTAACACAGAAAAGAATGTTATTGAGCTAATGGAATGACAGTTTTCATCCGAAGATCTCTTGGTTACATATGTCTATCAATTTAGTATTGTCTACCCTAGTACTTGGAGGATAACGTAACAGAAGTTAAAAAATTTTCTGCATCCAACAGATGATTTTATCATTTTCAAAACTACTGGATTTAAAGTATACAAATTCAAGAAGAAAATCAAATGCTGGCTTCAGTGCAATTAAAAATTTTTCTTTGTATAATTACAAACAAAAAGACAACAACAAACAGCTCATAAAACACCATCATACCCTGGCATGGAAGATTTGAATGCATATATATATATATTCAGCTTATTTATCCATCATTAAGCTTGATCATCTTTATTTTTTAAAAATGTGAGCCATACAGATCCTCTCTTTGTATGAAATGCTACTATTTTTTAAAACATTATTTAACAAATTTTTGTATATATTTTAAACTATTTATTTAAAAGTCAAAAATTAATTTTATTTCAGAACCTCAAATTGCATTGATAAGAACCCTAAGGTTCCACGGAATATAATTTATTGACCATTTCAATTCATAATCTTTGGTAAATAGTTTTGTGGCATTCAGAATTATTTTTTTTTATGTTTGTGTAAAGACAATCACCAAAACTAGATGACTTGTTCTGAATTGAATAAAAATTTTAGAAATGAAGTAAATCATTGCAAAGATATTATTTTACATATGAATTTAAAAGGTATGTTTGTGTGTTCGAATTAACAAAGATATTAATGTAAAATTTGGTTAATAGTTTGTTTTCTTTTCCTCTTATTATAATGTTCCATGATCATGGAATTTAGTATGGATTATTCAAGAAAAATTGTCTTTCATTATTAATATTTTCAGAAAATTTCCAATCTATTTTTAAAAGAAGGTATTTTCTTTATCATGAGGATTGTTGAAATTATAAATGTTAGAGAATTCAGTTTTTTTGGCAATATTACTTTTAATTGACTCAAATTGTTCATTTTGAATTATGAAATGGTATTCATAAATAATGATGCACTGTTTCAGATTATGTTATTTAATTCCCTATATCAAATGTATAACAGGATATTTAACACTATGATAATTCAAGCATACGATAGCTGTTTGCACTATTTTATTCCAGAAACTATTCACTGTGATTAGATTTGAAATAAAGTCATATCTAAAATAAAATTTTAAGTTTTAGAATATGTTGTTACTTACAAAAACATGTATTTTTCTAAAAACCTATATTGCTCTTGAAACTGTATTAATCCAATTATTGTCTATTTAAATTATTTTAAACACTGAAAATTAATTCTTTTTTTAAATTAAACAGATATTTCTGATTTTTATGTAATATTTTGCAACTTCATGACTTATATTTTGCTCTTCCTGAAATTATTTTTTTGTAAATTAAACATAATTATGATAAATCTGCAATATTAGTTTTAATTTTGCATATATGTAACTGTCAGTTTAGATTTAAATTTTTTTAACCCACAATGGCTACAATGCGGTTCTATAAAATAAACACTACAAAGTGCTATTTAAAACTGTTCATGAGAAAAGTATTGGTTTATGATATAATTAAAGTTCCAAATTTGATTTTTTTATAAGCATTATTTACATTAAGTATTATAATATTTGCATAAAATGTAGAAAAAGTATAACCATAGATGCAAAAGATAGAGCTTCTAACTAACTGATCAGTTGTTTCACTTCTTTAGTAAAATTACAATCTGCTATTATAATGAAATAATTTTAATTTTATTTATTACAAGCATTATTTATAATAACTAGTATAATATTTGTATAAAAAATTAAGAAAGAATATAACCATAGATTGTTAATAATGAAGTAAATTTGATTTTATTTATTACAAACATTATTTACAATAAATATTATAATATTTGTATAAAAAAAGTAAGAAAGAATATAACCATAGATTGCAACTGATAGATAAATAAAATTGCTTTTATTTATACTAGTTAAATATAGTAATTATTTTACCAAATATTGAGAGCAATTGATTCCCAAAATATATTGCAAGTTAAAAATCTCAAAGAAAAAATAATTATTATGGTACTTATAGTAAAAAATTTAACTTATCATAGATTCAAAATATATCTTAAATTATGAATATTTTATTTTTAAAAATTGTAAATCAATGATTATGGATTTTATTAAGTATATTATTAATAATATGCTGGTGTTTTTTTTGTTTTTTTACTGACAATTTTATCAAGTATTAAGTCATATTTGTTGAAATGGTATCAATATTGACTTCTCACTCAAATTCACTTTATAACAGTTAAAATACATTTTTAAAAAAGACTTCAGTTAATATATATTTTCAATTTTATTTTTGGTATCCTTCATATATTATATAATTATATATATATATATAATTGAGTATTTAATTATTATTTTTATTATAGTGGAAAACTAAAATATCAAAAAACTAAATGTTAGCCTTCTATTATTATAACAAAAGTGTTTAATTAAAAAATAAAGTAATTAAAAAAATGTATTTCAGATATAATAGTGTATATTTTCTAATTTATTTTTAGTGCATTTATTATACCATAAAATTTTTCTTAAATTAGTAATGATCATTATGTCATTAAATGTATTTACATAGCATGCAGGTAAACATTTTAATTATAATTTTTTAACAATTCAATTTTTATATTAAAATAAAGAAAATAATAAATGAATGAATGATTTATTGCTCAATAGTTCATAAGGCGTTTGAGTATTGGAAGTGACACAGTTGGGCCGCAATCCATGATCCTTGAGCTCAAAATCAGCAACTTTACTACTGTACCAGACTGTGTATGTATAAAAATTGAAGCGTTTGGATATATTTTTGTGACATGATAACTGTTATTAAAATGTTTGAAGAAAATAGCTTTCAAGTATTTGGATTCAGAAAGATGTTTTACAAAGAGCACAAATGATGATTTGTTAAATTACTATATTTATATAGTGCTTTCAACATTGTTTTCACTATAGTTTGAATTCTTATTTAAATACATATGATAATAATAAAAGAACAACTTCATATCAGAATTTCTGAGGTGATAAAATATGTTTACTATAGTGATTATTTTGACACAGAATCTCAAAAAATTTAAAATGTACATTAGAATAAAAGGTATGAATTGATATCTTGATTAAAACTTGAATCTTTATCAATAATTGTCAACATTTATCATTAAAGATATACACAATATATATATATGGGTGTGTATGCACAATTTAAAAACTAACAATTTGGTTAAAAAGGCTAAGTCAATGAGCTTGATATTATTTTTTGGCTAACATATACTTGTCTTAGTTTAGATTACCTCTTAGAGCTTACTACTTCCAAATTTAGAATGTGAAAATATTTTTAGAGATTGAAAACTGTGAGAATCATTAAAAAAAAAGTTGTCATCTTAAATTTTCATGTTAAGTATTAAAAAAAAATATATTTTTTTTATTATTTTAGCTCAGAATTATTTTTTTATATAAAATTTCATAGAGTGATTGTGTATAATGTTAACATACAATGTTAATGGTTGATATTTTCAAACACACATACAAAGATATAAACAAATTAGATAGTATCTCTGAGATTAGTCTGCTTAGGGCAGTCTTTTTTTTTTTAATTGTTGATTATGTAAATTGCAAAAAACGTTAAAGTTAGATTGATACTCATATCAGTTTGTGAGCTTTTTTTTAATCAGCAGATTCAAATAAATTCATTAATGATAAAAGGTAGTCTCCTTTAAAACCAGACTTTGATAACTTTTTAAGTAGTTAGTCCACCCAATGTGACTAGTGAGAATGATTACCAAAAATGTAGTCTTATTTATATATATATTTAGTCTGTTTTGGATTTAAATATATTTTGTTAAATTTTTATTTTGTTAGGCAACTATTTTTTTTTTCAAATTTATATAATAAAAATAAATTTTGCAAAATTTGAGTTAGAAATATAAATGTTTATTTTTTTAATTTTAAGTATTTTTCATTTTAGTTAATGCCACATGCATAATTGTTTTTAAAATTGCATTTGAATAAAAGTTTATATTTTCCAATCCTGTTTGTTGCAACATTATTTCAAATGTTATTGAATATTTAAAAATATCTTCTGAAGAAAACTTACTTATGAAAACTACATAATCTTTTGATATTTTATTGTTATGGTGTTCATATTTATTTATTCAATTTAAAACACAATATATATAGTTATGAAAGTAATAATTTCTTTACAAATCTAAAATTATCAAAAAATGGACATTTATATAAGTCAATAAAATAACTATTTATTTATACAATAAGTTTACAATATTTGATAAGACAAAATAAATAATGTAAAAATATAAAGTTATAAAAAATATAGAAAGTAATTTAAAATTAGATATTTAATAAGAAACCTGAGGCCATTTATTTTGTATCAATCCATTGATATTTGTTTTTATATGTATTCAAGTCAGATGCAATGCATTTTTCAATTTCATAAATGCTATTTTTGAAAAAAATGTTCACATTTGTATGTGCATCGAAATAACATTGTCTTTGCATTTTTTATTCACTTCTGAGGACTCTTTTCAAGCCAAATTTTTGTAAAATTTTGATGTTTGATTCTTTTAAAACAATTTATTTTTGTAAATCCAATATTTCCATTTAGTAAATGCTTGAAATTTTCCATACATCAAAATATTAAATGGTAATGAAAATATTTCTAAATATATCTCTTTACTGCTAAAATCATTAAATCTTTTCCCAAATTGTTTACGTAAATTTTTTAATACACTTTTTCCCCAGTACTAGGAGGAGAATTGATGTACCATAAATCAGACTTCATATGCAATAAAACAAGTAATTATAATGAGTTCCTATGGAGACAAAATTAATTCATAAATTTAAATTCAAAACATGAAAATTAAATTAATTGATTACACTTTTTACTTAACATTATTTTAAAAAAATTACTTATGTGTAGGTAAATATACTATATAAAAATATTTCAATAGCTATAATTTAAAAAAAAAATTTTTTTTTCGTTGTTGCTCCACCAAATGAAATAATATTTCTTAATTCAAGATTCCTTAAATTGAAATAAAACATGAAAAAAAAAATTAACAATGTGCATTTTAAAATTTATTTTTGTAATTAATAGCAACACTATTATTTATTTACTTTTTTAAACAACATTTCACAAATTGTATTTATTTTACATAAATGCAGTGAAGTTAAATAAAAATTTGATAAAGAAATGTAATGTACAATTGATTGGTGAAGTTTTAATAATAAATGAATATTTTTTTTTTTTTTTTGCCAGTACTAAGAATTTTTATAACAGCTGCCATTATTTTGAATATCAAAAACAAATTACAAAGTTATTGGTTAAAATTTAGTCACATAAATGACATTTCTAATTTACATTTAGTAACCTTTTATAATATAAAGGTGATTACTAATTGCACAATGCACAAAATCATTCTTCCTCTTTAAATAATTTACAATTATGATGTGTAAAATTTTACAAATTTTTGCCACAAACAAAATAATGATTATAAGAATTTTAATCCATAACATTAATTGAATCAATATATTTTACTTAATGTCCACATTTTAGAATTTAATATTAATACAATTAGTTATACATGATCGGTGTATGTTTTTGATTATTTACTGCACTGACTGAATCAAGCATTGTCTTGCATGGGCATTGGATGAAAATCAGATGCAATACATTAATTATATTTAACTTTTATAATCAATTCGATATTATATAATGAATAAACTGTATTGTATTATACATTTTTAGATTCAATGTCGCCATTTTATTTTTGGATGACTTGACCTTTAGTGAAGAAGTCACTATCCTATGATGTCATAAATCTTACAAAGTGGCTGTTTTTAGAAGAAAAAAGTTTCTAAATTTTATTTAAAGATCGTAATAGGAATAGTTGATTGTAAATCAAGTAGTGGGTACAAATTGATGGTGATCATTATGGTAAAACTTCACATCAAGATCCATCAGTAACCAGGGTAAAGATATATTGTCTTTGTGAGTGTGTGTATGGGTGGGTCAATATTCTTGTATCGAATTTCAAATGTTGAAAAATTACAGAATTTTTTTTTTTTGCAATTGATTTTGTCATGTAATAGTTTATTTTTAAATGCAGCCATGAAGTTTACATAGTATTTGATTTTTATTTTTATAATTTGGCATTTAATTCATTGAAATATATAATGATAGTCAGTAATGATTCTAAATTACAAGGCCAGTTTTGGAATTGGATTTTCTTTCATTTTGATAATCTTTTAAATCAAAACATTGCTCCTTTGACACTTCCAGTATATCAATTCAGAGTGCTCATATTCAAACTTAAACAAAAAGTTTTTAAATACATGATGTGTAAGTGAAGATTTTGATTTTTTTATACAAACCTAAATATCCTTATTACTCATTACTGTAAGTAGAGCACCATCTGTTAATATAACAATTTGTTCAGTTTGTTTTCCAGTATATCTTTTAATTTTACTAAATATATTTTTTCCTGTTGCTTTTCTTTTGAGTGTTGGCAATTCTTTGGAAGCATTAAAATTATTATCTATTGCTCTGATTGAAAATTGATATAAAATGTGTGGAATCTGTTACATTAATATTTTTATCAAAAGCTGGTGAGGTAAAAATTAATATAAGCAATTTTTTTTTATCTGCTTATCAATTTTTCTACCATACTTAAGTCAGTCTTTTATAAATTTCCATCAGAAAAGGAGTGGACATAGCTTTTAGAAATAGTATATTGTTGAGTTAATTTATATTTATTAATTTTTTACTTTGATCTTTTTTGTTGTTGTTGTTTGTATTTAATCCCTTTTTTTTGTAAAATGTCTTATATTGTTAATTGCTATAAATTCTAAGTAAATTAAATGTATTGTTTTGTTATTTCTGTCAATTACAAAATCATTATGTCTTATAGTTTGACTCTCATTGTCTTTTTTTTAGCATTTTGATATTTAAATTTTAATATTATAATTATTATTAAAACATTATTACATGATCATTTATTCTATGCTTACACAAGCTGTTAAAACCATAGCAAACTCATCATACAGTAGTCTCACCCAATGCAAGCCATACTAATCAATGATTGCTGAAAGGTTTGTGCTTAAAATTCTCGTCCAATATCCCCAGACAAGTTTCTAATTTGTGGCTTTCATCAGTAAGAAGCCTTGGATTTGAGAGCACTGCATCTAAGTCTTATGATCTAATGCAACTCATCCCATCAGCCACTTTTTACTTATTTAGTTAATTATAAAGATATGAGTCAAAGATGAAAATATATTTACAATCCAAGCTAATTTGCTTATTATATAGTCATATAGATCTGAACCTATTTCAGTATCTATATATTGTGGTATCTTTGAGTTTTTAATAATCACAGCCGCCATAATCTTATGGGCAGAATTCATATAAACACCACTAAAATATCACATGACCATTTCTTTTATAATTAACTTATTAGATAAAAGATTGTTGCTGGGAAGTTGCATCAGATCCTAAGATCTAGATGCAGTGCAATCCAAGATTCTTCTCTGATGAAAGGCACAAGCTAGACACTAATCTGGGGATATTGGATGAGTAGGAACTATATAGGGATTTTATGCACAAACCTTTTAGCATTCATTGATTATTATGGCTTTTACACTGGTTGTACTAGTGTATGGAAAGTTTGCTACTGTTACAATTATATTACAAATTTTAATTTGAATATGAGCAAATGATATTACTACTTATAGGGTTATTGGCAATTTGAATTCATTTTTGCGAACTTATATGAAAAATGTCATGCCTATATTTTCAACTATTATGGATCTTATTAAAGATAGGATACTGAATAATGATTTTTTTATTTTAATGTATAAATTGAAAGATAGGGTAAAGCTATTTAGTCAGAATATAATTGGATGAAGTAATTGATGCAATAACTGTAGAATATAATCCAAACTTTTATATATATCACAGGGGGGAATTGAATTTTATTGTTAGTGTTGTATTTGTTCAAATTGATTTTCTGTGAATTGTCTTTTAATATTTTTTTTTTTTATACTTCAACAATAGAATTAGATTTGGTCATAAATTAATTTCTGAGGCATTATAAAAGATGTGTTTTCACACAAACTCAGGCTTATTTTTTTGCCATTGTTTATTATTGAAAGCATAATATTGAAACAGTATGATCTATTTATCAGCCTGTTTCACCTACTATGTTCCATAGTAGTATATTTTCTCTAGTTTAAACTCATCCAAGTCCATGTATATTAGTTAATTTAATACTAAAATATTTATAATAGCATATATTTACATGTATTTGTATCTGCGCGCACATCTAATAGCATATTAATGTTTGTATGCATATGATATATATGCATTTATAATTTAAAATTTAATAAAACTAATTTAAGTTGTGAACATTATTGTATATGTGACAACACCCCTATGTATATATGAGAAGGGAACTGTAATATAATAGATTTAGTAAACATTACAGATTTTCTAAATTATATTTCTAAATAATTTTTAAGTTATTTCATTTATAGAATTATTGGTATTCGCAAAAATCTCAATATAGGGGTGCTATCTTATGAATATGCTAGAATGTTGACAGTTTAAATCTCTTTTTAAAAAATGAATCAAAGGTTATAGAATTCTCAGAAATATTTCTTATTAATTAAATAGTAAACTGAGAACCAAAATTTTACAATGTTTTAAAAATAATGTTAAAAAACAGACAAATTATTAACTCGGTCCTTCTTGTCAATAAATACAGCTGGATCTTTTGTCTTTGCTAAAATTAATGTGCCCATTAAAATTTAAGAATTTGAAACTAAAGATAGTAAAATTGAAAATTAAAAGGCATAAACAACTTTTAATGGCTTGTGAGGCAGTAAGAAAGATGTTCTATAAAAAAAACCCAGTTTTAATTTAAAAGGGGCTAACTTTTAATTGTGCTCAAATACAGCCCAGGTGCTATACCAAAATTGATGCAAATTGATGATGAAGACATGAGGCTAGAAAGCCTACCATGCCTTCTTCCTTGTGGGGAAAATGGTCTAGAAGATGGAGGGAGTTCAACACAGCAGCCTGCCAAAGCCATCAAGAATGAAACAGCCCATCAGTGATTATTAATACCTTGCCATGCAAGCCACCTCAGCAAGAAGATGATCAATAATCTCCCGCAGACCTCTTAAACTAAATTTTAATTAATCTTTTCTATAATTTTCTAAAGCTAGAAATAAAATGTGCACAAACTATAAAACTAAAATTATTATTATTAATTAAGACTCTATAATGAATTTAGACTTTTTGATTTAAATATCCTAATGTAACCTTGTTTAAAAATAATAATGTAAAATCTTACCTAATTAAAAGTTAACTTATAATATTTCTGTAATCATGATAACTATTTTAGTTAATATTCTTAATCTATCCAATCTGCGGATATGCCTTCATTACTTTGTTTATTTGATATTTCATTAATTATGCTACGCCATCCCTCAGAGCGGAGATTATTAAATATTATAACAGTAGAGAGAGATAATTTGACTCTCTCGATAATCTTTTTTTTTTTTTCCTTCGGATTATTGAATAGCAAGTAATACGTAATTTTTTATTTTAACTTTATTAGTAACAAAATATTAACAAGAATTAGTATATTTACATTAAGAGCTTTTTACATTTTTTTTTTTAAATTTTTAATTTCTTAGGATGTTTTTAGAATATAATGATTTAAAACAAGATTATTACTATCAATGGCATTAATGAGCAACTAAGGAATACATTGCTTTGCCATATTTTTCTTGTGACATTACTAGGTATATATTTCTGAGCATAAAGATAAATGTTATACCATTCTTTGTTATTTTTTTTAAGTACATTGTATTTTTTGTTATCAAATATTACAGCACAACGGGCAAGCCATATTGTTCTTAGAGTGTGAACGGTTACAAGGGCATTGAATGGTTTTAATTTCTTTATATTATTTATTAGGATATTTTTTAAATTAATTGTGTCTTTGTGGAATACAAAGCGGCGTAAGGTTGAAAAGAATGGACATGTCTCAAAGATATGTGATGAATTTTTCGGGAACAAATTGCATAGTATACAAGTAGGATCAATGTTTAGTTTAAATCGATTTATGAGAAATAACTTTGTTGGTATTATATCAAGTAGCAGATTATACAGGAATTTTAACCATGAGTGAGGCACATACAAATTTTGAAATTTAGTCAGTGTTCTTGCAGTAGATAGTGTTGACCAAAGTTGTCTATCGGGATAATTAATTTTTTTTAGATCTTTGTATGACAAACCAATTAGAGTATTAATGTTATAATTGTCCAGTAAATCAGCATGCTCAATGGCATGATCAGTGAAAAAGTGGCGATTCGCATATGGAGTAATAGCAAGCAGAAGTAGAGGTGGAGGAGTTGTCCTTAAAAAGGGATTAGTAGTGGTAACGATGTACATCTTAGCTCTAATGTAGGAGGTGAATGATTGAGGAGCTATTAAGTCAAGCCCACCCTTGCATATTGGAAAACAGGTATTTTCTATTGATAGAAGATGTGATGTTGATCCCCATATCATGAAATATTTAATAGTTTTTTTTTGAAGATGCATCCAAGGGCTGTAATAGGCAAGAATACCTCCTTAAATGGCATTGATGATACGAACTTTCATTATAGGGTACAGTAATCTTGAGTTGAAGCACTTTATTTTTTTTATTAAATTTGTCTATGACAAGAAGATTTAATTGATGACTTAGTTGTGTTTTTGAGAGATTAATAGGTATGCCAAGAAATGAAGAAAATGAACCTGTAAAGTGTGAGAGAAGACTGCGACCGGTAGCACTTTGCCATAAGGATGATTTAATTATTTGTATTGTGGATCCTGTTATAGTTTCAAATTTCTTAAATTGCTTTTTAGCACATAAATAAATCTCTTGTCTGAAAACCACTTTTATATATGTTGAGCTACTATGTTTGGTTTGCATGTTAAATGATTGCATTTAGTTAAATAATAGCAAGAATGATATTTGAAGCATATTATAAGGAACTAGATAAGTCCTAAATTTGCTTATTCCTCCTTAGTTTATTATCATAAACTATATAGATTTAACTGTAAACTAGATAAGTTAATTAATCTCTTTTAGCATGTTTAAGTATGCTAACTTACGAACGGGTGTACAATAGTTTCGCAGATCAAAACTAAAGATTTAGCGCTTGATTAATTTTAAGGTTTATATTTTAGAAAGCATTGCAAATGTGTCTTTATGAAGCACATCTATGCATTATGTCTTGCTATATGTATTTCTTATTAGAATGGGCTTTGGTGTAAGGGCCATCCCATTACTCTTAGTTTGGGCAGCTTTCTTTTATAAATGGGCTTAGTTTTTAAGCACCTCCCCATTATCTTATTTTAGAACTGGAACACAAGGGTCCAAATTGTTGTATAAGATACTCCGATCACCCGAACATTCAGGTCTTTTGTGATAGCAAGTTATCCGGTCCATAGGAACCGAGTACTTGGTACTGAATTCTCGGAGTAATTGCACATTCGAGTCTCAACCATTATTTAGTTTATATAGCGCCGCAGTCTCAGAAGCTCCTCTGCAAAGCACTAGTTCATTTTCTTTTATATTATTCGGTTCAGCATTGATCTGAATTCCGGATCTAGTTTATCTATATGATCTACATAGGGAGCACCCTTATGCTCATTATGTAATATTAATAAATAAGTTATAATTAATAGTATCATTCTTGTATGTTTAACCTTGGCAAACCACAGCATCAGTCAAGCATATTAACCATAGATAGCCAAATTAAGAGTCTCAATAATTAATTGATAAAAATTGTATAAAGTGTAGAGATGAGATTTTGTATCCATCCACTCATCATTAAACACCTGCTATGTAACCCCGTATACTATTGCCACCTTGTTAGTATTGATTTCTTTTAACAAATATATATAAAATGTATTCACGTTCAATGTCTTATTTATAGCTCGTTACCATTCAATTAAATACTTTAAATTATCATGTTATTATTAGTTATTAATATATGCAATTATCTAAGTAGCCATAGATGTGTGTGTTTAAATATTATATAGTAATTGGATCATTTATTCCCAGAGTCTCATGTTCCACCCTTTTCTACTGCCGGCATGCGAACTAAGAAATTCTGAGTGTAGCCTCATGTATTCATATATGTCATTCATAGGGTATTAAGTCATGGGGTGTTGGTGGAAGAGCTGAAGTATGATCAGATTCTAGGTCTCAACTCCCCCATGTAGATCAGCTTTAGTATAATGGGCCAACACTGAATTTTGTTGTGTGAATGTATAAATCTGACTGTTACAATATAGATATGAGGTATCCAGGATTTATCATATGTAATGGGTGAAAGCACTGGAATCTCACTGTGGTAATACCTTGCTTAGGCAGAATAGAAAATCTGCTCCTTCTTATAATGTCTTTATTAGCTTAAACATTGAACTTAGATTACTTAAAGATGTAAAAGTACTTTATAAATTTGCTAAATAATTTAAAATTTAATGAATAGATTTTGTTGAATCATTTTATGTTTACATTTGAAATTTATATGTTTAATCTATTAATAAAGTGGGAAATAGGGATATCATAGAAAAAGTAAGAAATTATTAACAGTCAGTAAGTATAATTCTTTTAATTTTATATTTATAGGAAGAAATCATACTTAGCAGTTTAATAGGCAAGTCAGTAAGACAAGGTGTGATTGAAAAAAGTTGCATCATATAGATTAAACATAGGTTTTATAATAACTTAGAAATTATCAAATAAAGGTTTTTAGTTAAGTTGGTGAAATGGTTTCAATGAGTTATAACTTTGAAGCAACAATGTTTTCATTACAGTTGAAATCCCCAAGTATAATAGTTGCCTTTATAGGACTTTTGCTTAGCTATATATTTATAAGATATTTCTTTGGCTTTATATCTTTTAGAATCATTAAGTAAAAATATATTTTAATAATTCATTGGAAATCAATTATTTAGAAATTTTTCAAGGTCATAATAATACATGTTCTTTATTTAAACTTGACTAAAATATATAGCTATAGTGCTAATATTTTAAACTCAGATCTCACATCTTAAATCAGGTCATACTTTTTTATTATTATTAATTGGAAACTAATAATCATTTTCATTCATATTTCTATGAAATAATTTTATGATTTGATTGCCTTGTACATATGTTATTGATTTAGTAGTTCATAATTTTTCTTTCTTTTATAATCAAAAATGTTCTATTTCTTTTGAAAAGTTAAAAACAATTCCATTAATCATTGATTGATAGTTTTTTTTAGCAGTCCTTTTATAATCTAAACTATTTGGATATATATATATATTTGCAATGTATTTTCTTACTAGAATGTACTATTAATATATTATTATTTAAATAATTAGTGGAATGCAATGTTGGGATATTTTGATCTCTAATAATTGTAGAAATTTGTTCCATTAGATGTTCTCCATCCATCTGCAATGATTTATCATGTTTGGCTGGTACTTTAGATATCTTTCTAGTACAACATCATCAATCCTAGTGTAATCAGTATATACTGTTTTTGACATTTTTTATAGTTGATCAGTCTATATTTATTATTACACTACAGTGAAGCATATAACAACTTTAATTTCATGCTTTGCAAAAAAAAATGTAAATAAATGTACAAAAAACCCTAAAAATTTGTAAATTTGATACATTATACAATACTGGAGTAGCTGTTTTCTCTTTCTGAGTGCCATAAGTGATCATATTTATAAAAAAATAAAATTTGTCAAAAAATTTAAATTATGCTGGCAACCAAACACCGACATGGTTATGTTCATTAATAAAATTTCTTTGGTTTATATTGAAAGCACATACATTTTATTCTATTCTGTCTTTTCCCAAAGACTTTATCATGTGTTTGAAGTGTTTGTATTCAGTCATTTATAGTTAAAATCTGCAAAGCGCATGTGCAACAGCTTAATGCTGTTTAGCTATTACAGTTTATAAAACATTGCGCTATATAAAATAATTGATTTATTTATTACCTTTTCCAAATATGATGTGCAGTATTTTGCGTAATAAAATATTTTCTAAGTATAATAAAAGTATTATAACATTTTAGAACATACTTAACTTAAAGTTAATACTGACTTAAAAACATCACAACTAGAGAGATTAATTTATTGATAATGAGTCTAGTCTCTTATACTTCTGTAAGAGAAAAAGTTATTGAAATTAAAAAAGAATATCACCCAGAACATAATTTAATTTCAATGAAAATCAGACATTTATTTATGCTCTTAAAAAATAAAATACACTACAGGAAAGTTTTTTTATTCTTATTTTTTCCAGTGAAAAGTGTAATAAAATGTGTCCCTTTAATTTATTATTAATAATTATATTATTTATTTTTAAAAAAAGAAAATTGTTTATACTATAATTTTAATTTATATATGCATGTTGAAAAGTATTGTATACTTGCAGTTCAATAAACAATACATATTCTATTGTAATTAGTTTATCAATAAAATGAGCTATTATATATATAGCATATATCGTGGTTAGGAAGTGGCAAAAAGTTTAAAAAATGATGAATTGGAAAAAGGCTTTTTAATTCTTTTGCTTTAGCAGTTTAATGCTTGACAAGAATAGTTAGGCTGTTTCACAAATAAAAGTGTTGGGATTAATTCTCATTTGATAAGGGAAACACCAATTGAATGCAACTATAGCTTGCCAATTTTATACTTAAATGTCATTTGTTATTTTTGAATAAGTGATCATATATAAATAAATAAATATACACCTGGGTCTCATTTTACGCGATAGATAAGTTCCTCAGAAAACACACGCAAACGAAATCGCGCAAAAATAGACGTAACTTACATTGAAAAGGGGGAGATGTGGTCTGTGATTTTTCAAAATTCGCGTAAAAGCAAAACACCAACGTAAAATTACTTTAAAATTCGCGCAAAAAAAAAAAATAAGGAAATAAAATATGACTAATAAAAATTTTCAAATTTGAAAAAAATTGATACAAGACAAACTTTTTTTAACTATAATATTTAATTTTATTCAAAATAATATATTTTTATGCATAATTTACAGTACAGTAATTTACATTTTTTTATACACGTTTTAATTATTATTGCTATATGCCGAAAAACACGTTTGTAAACTGGTAAAAAATCAAATTTTTCACAAGAGGAAATACAACTAACGCCAACTTCACACTCATGTTGTATCAATGGTTTTCTGGTGACAACAAAATTAGTAATTAATCTTTGAGATGATGATTTTATTAATTGTTTATGAAGCTCACGATATCCAGACATACAACCATTTAGCTCTCGTTGGAATTTAAGAGCACGTTAATGATTAGTGTCATTAATAAGAAAATAATAATTGATTACGTTCTTTTTTAAAAAGCAAAAACAGAATGTGATTTAAAATGCAAAATTAACACGCACAATGTTTGAACAAATTTACATTATGATCTTGTAAAATTTAATGTGTGTATAAATAAAATGTGGAAATCCTGATTTTAATTTCATTATTGCATAAAATCTTACTATTATAAAGCACTGAAAATATTGAAATTACTAAGATGGAAGTTGAATTCCAATAATGTGCTATTACTTTCAATATAACGTAAGCGCGCAAAATTTATTATTTAAAGTAATAGCGCATTATCGGAGGTCGACTTCCGGTGAAACATGAATCGCGTAACTTCAAAATCATGTTAAATAAGTCCGCGTAAAAAGAGACCCAGGTGTAATTAAAAAATGAAATAATTGTTAAAATGACTACTATCTGTAACTTAGTATTTTATAATATGTAATATTGTCTAATATTAGAGATGATGGAGATATATAAAATTATTAAATTTTTACATAAATAATTCAGTTCATTTATTAAAATATGTAATCCTTGGATGGTAATTAGACTAATTTCCAAATCATCAAATATCAACATTAACAAACATTCGGAATACCAATGTTTTAAGCTAACATATTACAATTATTTATTTTAGACATTAATAATTATAAAAAGAATAAGTAATGAACATAGCTTGAAATAAGAAGTTGTCCATCACAGTTATCCAATTAAAAATTGCATAAATATTTACAAATATAAATACTGCACAAAATATTTATTTTATCAGTAAATTAATTTAATAATTAAACTTTAAAAAAAAATGTATTCAGTAGGATATCAATTATTCTTACTAATTTGACCCAAAATTGGTTAAAAAAAATAGCTATACTCAGATTGACAGTTAATAATTTTATAATACATAGGGTATGTTTTATATTTTAGCATCAATTTTCATCATAAGAATGAAGAAAAAATAGTAACTTTTTTACATAGATATAAATTTATATGTATAATTTTTAAAAAATATTACTTTCTCTGTTAAACTATCTTGAATTATAGCCATTTTCACTTAATTTTTCATCAGTTTTTATCAGATATAATACTGTATTGTATTCCAAATATTTTTTAAAAACAATTTAATTTATAATGAAAATTCAGAAATAATAAAAATAAAACTTAAATTCATTCTGCACTTTATATGTTTACATATTTTTTTATTGTCCATTACTTCAATTTTTTTTTCATTTATTTTTGTTGATGTCTTAATGTCTACAATACTTAATTTTAAAATTTTTAATTTGCATTGTAGGTATGTACAGTATAGATATTTAAAACATCTGTACTTTGTATATAGTATATTTACCAAAAGAGTATATAATATTTTGATACTGTTCATAATTGATAGTATGAAATACTGCATTGAGAAATGTGTATAAAAATAATTGATTTCTTTAAAACTAAAATGTTTTGAAGAAAGAATGAAAATTCATATTAAGATTTTTAATTTTTTATTATAAAATGGATTTGCAATATGTTGTGGAATTTTTTTTTTTAGAGGTAATGTTACTTTTATGCAGAAAGATTGTATTTTATGTTTAATCATGTTTGTCATTTAATATTAGTAATATTAAATGACAAATTTTGAATAAACATTTCACATAACTTCATAAAAAAAAATTTTTTAAGACTACTTTTTTATTTTATTTTAATGAGCAATCTTGTATCAATTTTTTATTGCATGTAACTTTAGATAAATAATCAGAAAGGAATGCATTAATAATAATAATAATTCATATAATCAACTGGTGATGATATAAAAACAGGCAAAACTCTCCATACAGTAGTGCTACTCAGTGGTAACCAGAGTTATCAATGGATGCCAGAAGGCTTGTGCATAAAATCCCCATCTAGTGCTACTCTTCCAATATCCCCGGACTAGTTTCTGGCATAAGAAATGGTGATCATGTGGTGGTGATATAGTAATTTTAGGAAGATGGATGGACTACAATTTTTAGATAATTGACATTTAAATATTTTACTGTATGTAAATCAAACCATTAAAATATTTACTTGCATTACATTCTTTTTATTTATAATAAAGGAAAAAAGTAAATTATGAATTCATAAAATTAAAGCAACTATTCAAATAAAATAATACAATTAATATAGTCCAATATATTATATGTAGTGTTTTTTTTTAATTTCTTAACTTCAATACTGTAAAATCATTTTAAACTGTTAAGGAAATAAAATGGTGTTTCATGCTGTGCTTATTTATTTTGCAATTACCACATTATTTTTGGTTACCTTGTTCCAACTTTATGTAAAATAAAATGGTAATAAATATGATGAATTTGTTTCATTCTGGAGCCAAATATTAGCACTGACAGGTTTTTACAGCATACGTGACACTTTTAATACTTGTATTATAAAATAAAAGAAAGCAAAACAAATTTAAATATAGTGAACTTTTATATATTTTGTAGTTGTTATTTTAGTTATCATATTTTATAATAATAAAAATACTGTAATTGTATTTTACATAAATGATCAAATACCTGTGTTTTTAAAGTAAAAAAAAATCAAAATGTTAAATATGGTTGGTTAATAATAAATACTATGATTTACACTGTTCATTACAGGATGAAATGTTTATCCTGGAATTTCTGAGACTTATATTTTCTCATTTTCTTAATTCGAGATATTAAAATTTCAATCTGCCATAATTTATAAAATCCATGCTCCATTGTATCATTTTTTGCACTTAATGAAAAAGTCTCTATGAATAATACCGTAAATGCACTAGTTTTTTTTCTTTTTAGATTTATAAAAGAAACAAATGCACCAGGTATGTCTGTGCTATCCTGTGTATATAACTAAATAAAATTGTACCTTTGTTGGTGGTTATGTTTTTAGGTTGAAGTATATGTTATGAGAAATAATACATTTTTGAAAATAATTCTGAATATGAAAAATTTTATTTTCTGTATATTCTTACAATTCATTCAGTCCTTGGGGTATCTTCCAAAATTGGAATGTAAAGTAATACAGATTTTAACAAATTAATTTATTAATATATAAAATTGAATGGGTGAAATTACATATTTGTCAAAATAAGGCAATGTTGAAGTTTTATTGAGTGATTTATTTTTAAATTAAATTTATATTTATAAATGAATACCTGTCATTTTATTTTAGATGATAGTAGACTATTCCAATTTTCTTTTTCCACTGGTCAGTCAATTAATGGGTATGAAAACATCAAGAATTATTAGTACACCTGGGTCTCTTTTTACGCGGACTTATTTAACACAATTTTGAAGTTACGCTATTTATGTTTCACCGGAAGTCGGACTCCGATAATGCGCTATTACTTTAAATAATAAATTTCGCGCACTTACGTTATATTGAAAGTAATAGCACATTATTGGAATTCGACTTTCATCTTAGTAATTTCAATATTTTCAGTGCTTTATAATAGTAAGATTTTATGCAATAATGAAATTAAAATCATGATTTCCACATTTTATGTATACACACATTAAATTTTACAAGATTATAATGTAAATTTGTTCAAACATTGTGCATGTTAATTTTGCATTTTAAATCACATTCTGTTTTTGCTTTTTAAAAAAGAACGTAATCAATTATTAATCATTTAGTGTCCGCAAGTTTATTTTTAAAAGATGAGTAATAGCAGTGAAACGAAATTTGATTTTTAAACGGAATTGAAAATCAAGGACAAAAATAAGAATTTAATTTTTAGTTGTTAGTTTTAATTAAATTTTTCCCAGCAGTGGTGAATAAATGTCTTTTTATTATCATAAGTCTAAGTTCATAAACAATTAATAAAATCATCGTCTCAAAGATTAATTACTAATTACGTTGTCAACAGAAAACCATTAACACAACATGAGAGTGAATTTGGTGCTAGTTGTATTTCCTCTTGTGAGAATCTGATTTTTTACCAGTTTGCAAACGAACGTGTATTTCGGCAAATAGCGATAATAATTAAAATGTGTACAAAAAAATGTAAATTACTGTACTGTAAATTATGCATAAAAATATATTATTTTGAATAAAATTAAATATTATAGTTAAAAAAAGTTTGTTTTGTATCAATTTTTTTCAAATTTGAAATTTTTTATTAGTCATATTTTATTTCCTTATTTTTTTTTTTTTGCGTGAATTTTAAAGTAATTTTACGTTGGTGCTTTGCTTTTACGCGAATTTTGAAAAATCACAGACTGCACCCCCCCCTTTTTCGATGTAAGTTATGTCTATTTTTGCGCGATTTCGTTTGTATGTGTTTTTTGAGGAACCTATCTATCGCGTAAAACGAGACCCAGGTGTATATAAAATTATTATTCTTAAAGAATTCTTATGTTTTAATCATTTAGATTTAAATTATATGAACTTTAAAATATATAGTATACAGTTATAAAAATTTGTATTACAGTTATGATTAGAAAAAATATGCTTTTAATAATTTAGGGTAATAATAATAAAAAAAATTTAAAATAAAATGTATTTGTACATAATTTTTTTGTTGTTATTATCACTGTTTGCTCCTTAATGGAAAGTATATTAAATTAAACATTCCTCAAACTTTTAAAAAATATTTAGTTGATTTTGATTTTAACAATCATAATAATTCTCTTTTACTATCAAGTCAGACTAAACTAATGCATATTATTGCAATATATCTCTAAATGTAATCTTAATATATCTTTTTATAATAACGTGAAAGCTAAACACCTTCAAACAGATACGCTTTAGAAATGCTTAAGTGACAGCCAATCAGATGGAATAATGGCATCACATGGGACTCCAAGTTCTAAAACACAAGCCAGAACTATTCAAACAGATACGCTTTAGAAATGCTTAAGTGACAGCCAATCAGATGGAATAATGGCATCACATGGGACTCCAAGTTCTAAAACACAAGCCAGAACTATTAGAAAAAATAGTTCTGGCTTGTGTTTTAGAACTTGGAGTCCCATGTGATGCCATTATTCCATCTGATTGGCTATTTTTTCTAATAGTTCTGGCTTGTGTTTTAGAACTTGGAGTCCCATGTGATGCCATTATTCCATCTGATTGGCTGTCACTTAAGCATTTCTAAAGCGTATCTGTTTGAAGGTGTTTAGCTTTCACGTTATTATATTATCTGTTTACGCTTAATTTAATATATTTATATCTTTTTATAGTAATTTTATAATCAGATGATTGGGGTTTTTTTTGTGTGTGATGTTTTTTTTTTTTAAAAAATCTAATTTTCTGATCATATATATATATATTTCTTTTATTCTTATTGCCATGTAATTAGATTTGATAGATTTCATTGTTGTTAGAAAATAGATTAGTAAAGCAAATATATAAATATGTTGTTGTCTAATGTGAATAAATAATAAAATATACAGTGTCATTGATTTCATTAGATGATTATGCTGGGATATATAGAATGGAGAGATGTCATTTTTAATTAAATGTATGTTAAAAAGGAACATGTGCTCTCTTTTAGTATTGAAAGACTATACTATTTAGCACATAAAAGCTAGAATGTTATTTAGTAATTCAAAGTAATTTTTCTTTTTTACCATAACATTATACAGTTTGATTTGTATATTTGTATCATTTGATTCCAAACCTTTGCATGGATATAAAGTCATATAGGACATTTGTACAGATGTTTTTAATATATATATATAATTTATTTTAAAATTATACACTTTAAAATATCAAACTAATTAATAAAAATAAAGAAAAATAGAATAATGCAATTTTAAAAAATACTGTGGGGTAAAAAACCGATAGAGAGAGAGACATATTTTTCTTATGCATGTTTGTATTCAAACTCTTATATGTGCATATTTTACTCAAACTTATTATACACACACACACACACAATAAATATTATTTTTAATTCTTTTTTGTGATGAAAATTAATGATAGTGATAATGAAATGCCAAAAATATAATACATAAGTGATATTAAATTTTAAAACTATTTGCTTTTGCAAATAATAGTAACAATTTTTTTGTCATATGATCACAGAGGCAGTGATTGAGCAGTGAATTTAAAAATTTAAATCATGTTTTTACAGCAGCAATTTTATGTTTGCAAATAGTTGCCAATGCAGTCACAAAAACATTGCTAAGATGCATGAAACTAGAAAATGACTATTACTATTCTTTGAAATGTATTGATTTAATTTTTTTTTTTTGGGAACCATAGGAAGTAAATCATTGAATTTTTAGATTGCAGACACTGATCTTAATGTAATGTTAGTGTCATGAATTGATTAGTGTCTTAGTCCCATTTTTTTTTATTTCATTTGCCTCCATCTTAGTGGTCATTTTAAGTTTGAAATTTTTAAAATCTAATCTAAAATTTTTATTATCATTCAGAAATATTTTCCAAGTGGCTTAATTTTTTGATATAGGTTATATAACTGTACAGAATCACTATTACTTTCTGCTTCTGTAATATTAATAAATATTAAGACTATGATAGTCAGCCCCTTGCCCCCAGTCAGTTTTCCTTCATTGAAATATATATATACTTAATAAGTAAACATTTTTTGCTTGCACACTGAGTAGTAGATCTTTGCTAATAATTGTCACTCAGATAATTTCTTTTCAAAATTACAATTTTTAAATTTATAATTTTAATATATTAATAACAAGAAGATTACTTAACAAAGTTGATAGTTTGTAGTGTGCTGTGTTAACCCCCACCCCCTAATCAAAGAGATATTGCTTTTAGTTTATTTTTTTTCCTATTCATGCTTTTATTTTTAATGTTTTAATATATAAGTTAATTCTACATATATTAAGTATAATAATTTTAAGATAAATTGTGATTGTAATTTTCTGCTATATCATCATTTAATCATTTGAGAAACAGATTTTTCCCTTCCCTCTCTTTTTTTTTTTTTTTTGCTCCTTATAATTTTTTTAAATCAAATCTTTGAGGTTTGTACTTTTGAAGGGGTGGGGTTGTTAGTCTTAGAAACCATAATAATAATTCACTCTAACAATGGATCCACATCTGCTGGCTAGCCAATATTACAGATGGTGCATCAATGTTGTGTTCATATTCCAGGTATTGGAATTTTGTATTCTGTTTGGCATAATCATGGGTCCAGGTGTAGTTGAAATTTGGTATTTGTATTTATAATTTAGATTGTATAGTGTATATATAAACACAGATTGTGTGCAGACTAATAAAATAAAAAGTTATATTAGAATTGTAGTATGATGTGAATATATATTTAACATTCTTATATTTAGATATTATTAAGTAATGATTTATTTATTTTTTTACATCAAGTAGATAATTGTGCTTTCTATAGAGTTGGTATTTTTTTTTTTATGAATGCAAGTTATTCATGATATATGCCCAATTTTCTATTCTAAATTTTAAAATGTTATCACTATAGATAAATTATATTTATATATGTATCATAAAAAATATTCTAATATTGGGTATATAAAAAGTGCATGATTTATTGCCATTCTTATATATAATATTGTGATTGGATTCCTGTAATATATATATAGATTGACAAAATGATAAATATATAGATTGAATGCTATATATAGTTTAATAAATTTCTGGCTATGAAATATAAATGTAAAATTTAAGAAAAGGATTAACATATCTTGAATTACAAAGTAGATAAATTTTAAGTAATGCCAATTCCAATCATTATGCATATTTTTTTAAACTGTGGCTTCTATATTTGCATGGATTGTTGACATTTCTCCAAAGTAGATGATGAAGGAAGTTATTCATGAAATGCCTGCATCACATATGATGACTAGAACTGATGTCTTTTCATATTTATGTAATATTGTAATGTCATGGTATAATTTCTTTTAAAATATTTTGATTTTAAATACTGAGGAAAGTGTCTTAAAAGTAGTAGAAATTAAAAAAAAATTATATGGGGGTGGAATTGAGCATTATTTTTAAAAATGAGAAGATTAAATTGTTTCCGAATAACTAAGGAAATTGTCCTGAAAATAGAAAACAATTACAAAAAACAAGCATGACACCAATCGAATACAAGATATATAATAACGGTTATTGTAAAATCATTTTTTAACTGCTAATGATTTCAATAGTAAAGTGATTGGTTACATTGAAATATCACTACCAGGTCATAAACTATGATTAATTAAATTGGAAGTATTATTAAATGATTCATAATCAGAAGTATGAAATTCTATCTAATGATGTGGGCTGCATTTAAAATATCTGGCTAAAAAGAGCATGTTTTCTGGATGCTAGAAACACCAACCACCTACATACATAGAGACATCCGCTTTATATTGTTATAATGCTTGTGCAGATATTCTATTCAATGACAACTGATCTGTTTGCTCAATAAATAGAGAAACTAAGAACATTAATTTGGACTGCCAGTATATAAGCTAAAATTAGTACCTAGTGATATATTATAGGCTGCTTATCAAGAAATGAAGATTACAAAGATTAATTAAGTAAGTAATGCCTGGAGAATTGAAATGTTGATGGAATTCCTGCTTAGTATGTACTAATTAATAGTTTTTGAATAATTAAAGTAAATATAAATAATCAAATATATAATGTGCATAAATTTTAGTTTAAATCATATTTGTTGTGAGATCTAAACATAACTTGTTTCTTATATAATTTTTTTTGTTATTAGCATTATAATATATATTTTTTGGTATTGTGTAATATTTGGACTTATTTTCATATTCATTTTATTTTAAATCAAGAAATTTTATCATAATATATAAAATTGTGTACTAAGATATGCTGACATTTACATATGTATATATGTTTGATTGATATCAGTGTATATTGTTTTTATAAGGTGACATGATATGGGAAATACAACTCTTATATAGTTATTTAATTTTTTGTGTACATGTTTATTGATTTATTAAATTATCATTAAAACCTACTATACTATATCTTTTTAAATGTGTTTTTATTTGGTCTCTGCAGTTAATGAATAGATCACAATGAGATGAATGATAAGTTCTAAATAAATAAAGCTAAGTTCCATATCCAAATTCACTTAAAATACTAAGTAAATGATAACCCACTATGAGATATAGACTGAATGAATGGTCATAAAAATAAATTATAGTTAATATATATAACTACCATTAATATATAATAGTTTGCCTCAAAAGAGCTAATCATTAGTCGTCATATTAATGTAATTGGGGTCTTAAATTGAAAAACTTGTGACTATTTGTAAAAAGAATGACCAACTATTTCAAGGATGATCTTAAACCATGTTTCATTTTAATATATATATATTTCAATGATTTGTTTTACTATTCCATTAGTGTTCATTTGTTATGTTATCTCTATCATGTAAGGAATATGTTTTCTGCTTACTTTTTTCCATATATGTATATTTATTAAAATGACTTTATATATATATATAATTATTTCAATTATGTGACTGTGTTTTTGTCTTGGGATTGTATTTATATTATTAAAAAATAAAAAAATAATTAGTTTTTTAGAAGGTTATGCAATATTCAAGTACCAGATGTGATATTAGAAATTATATGTAATAAAGTAACAATTATAATGAAAGAAAAAAATGTATCCCTGTTCAATATGTTTATACACTGTCTTTTTTATAACTGCATTATTCTATTTTTTGCTTTAATTATTTTTGTAGATTTCTTAATGTATATAATTTTAAATGAAATTATGTCATAAGAATAATGAATATGTTAAAATGCATATTATATAAGGTTTTGTTTTGTCTAAGTATTCAAGCATTAACACAGATTTAAAACTAAATGGCCTTGGATATGAGGATAACTGTATTTTCTAATATATATCATAATACTATCTAAAACACTAAAGTTATTGATATTATTTTTTTGACTTATACTAATATATCATTTTTCTTGTGAAATTTAATTATATATATATATATTTTCACACTCCTAAGAAAGTATATGATATATGAAACTTGTTTTCAAAATTTATTTTAATGTATGGATATATAAGTTTGATCTAATTATTTAGCTACTCTAGGATTGAATCAATTCTCCTATGTTTGGTATATGCTGGTTAAGGAACTATTTAAACTGCACATTAAGTCAACTTGCAAAAATGTACATTTATGGAAATTACTATTTACTAATAAAAAATAGGTAGAAGACATTCTCCCATTGAGCTTAATTGCCTGGATATACATTCATATGTATAAACATATATAAAATAAAATTCTCATCAAATGTTTAATAAAGTATATACTTGAATGGTTTAGTGTTCGAGAATTTATAAATTTGTGTGATTGACATTGAAAGACTTGTCTAAAATTTGTGAACTTGAGCACAAAGTCTACCATTCAAACTAAGGAGATAATTAGTTTTATTTTTATTGACAGGGATTTTATTCATTTTTATAACATTTTTCTTTTAAGTAAGGTAAATAAACAAATAATGCTCAAATTTTATAAGTGGATCATATGAAAACTATTCTGAATTTAAATCTCGGAAATCTTGGATTAAAAGTAGAAATGAATGGCTTCCTTGATGCTCTTTGTATATTTATACCTTCATATATATATATGAACTTTATGGTGCATTAGTGGTACAGTTACTTGACATGATTACAAGTTGGATTCACATCTGGGACAACTAAACTTGAAAAAAAAAAAAAATTCAACAGGTTTGCAAATTTTTTTTTCCTAGATTACTACCTATCCCTAATCCAGATAACCATTCAATTTTGACTGATAAATAAATCTAATTATTCTTAGGTAGAGAATAAAACAAGGATGGAAAACCACCCAGCCATTGGAAAATATGGCCTTCTTTATTTTTTCTTCTATGAACAATAAAGAAGAAAACTGTTGAAAAGATTTTTGTCTGCTGTGGGCTGTTTGAAAATCATTTCGAATGTATGCATATAAATATTTGCATATAAACAAGAAAGATGTGCACACAAAAAAATACATTTAATTATCTATAAGTAAAATCAATTATTATAAAAGTAAGGATAGATATAAAACTTAATTGCAAGGCATCAATCACCCTCCCCTCTCCCCACCCAGAACCCTCTTCCAAGCAAAACATGATTAATAAATTAGTCTGTGAAATTTAGAATAGATTTACACTTGGCAAAATTTAAATATTTGTTTCTGGTCCTTGTCATAGACATCTGCCAGCAACATACCTCTTTATATACAGTTCTTTTTTTTTTAACTGTTAGAAATTATTCATTCTCAGCATTATTTATTATCTATTTTGGTTGTCACATATTATCCTATGTTTTTTTTTTTTTTGTTAATTAGAAAAATATGTGCTTTTAGGAGGATAATCAGGAAATAGTATTGCTATGTGCCTGCGTGTGTATATGTATATATTTTGTTTGTTGTTAAATAATAATAATTAGAATTTCAGTCATCTAGTTTCATAAATTATATATTGCCTAGCAATTCCTGAGATGCCCACATCTGTCAGCTTTTTACATCAGAAAATAATTGTAAATTTTGATACATGAAATGCTTTAGTTATAAGTTTGTAAAATCTCGAATAGATTTTTTTTTTCTAATCATAATTATAATTATCTTGACAATGGTTTAAACTTGCCTTCAGGCAGAAAGTTTGACATACAACATACAATACTTTCCCATTTTTTTGTTCATTTCTTTCATATATATATATATTACATACATATAGTGCAACAAAAATACTATAAAAGTTTTATTAAATTTTATATATTAAAATTTTTCTACATCATAAAAATTGCAAAAAGATGATTTATCTTTTGATTTTTTAATAAAGTACATTACATTTGTTTTTAAATTCAATTATTTCCATATTTTTTCTTAATAAAATCAATATTGCTGAATGTTTTAGAAAACTTGAACTAATTACAAAAAAGTTACTCTCAAAACCTTTTTATGCAACAAATATCCAGGTTAGCAATTTATTAAAACTGCAATCATTTATTAGAAAAAATTCTGTGCTGATTTAAATTGCATTAAGATGTTATTTTAGAAATATCCTATCTCACGGTTTACTCAAGTATTAATGGGCAACTTAATTTCTGAAGTATAATATATGTAATAGTAGTGGTATGAGTTATTATAGTAATAATTATAATAGTATTAATGTGTTAATAATTCTAGCAATATTAATAATAACCAAAATAGTATTAATAGGAAAGGTGTACATAGTGCTACTTGCATTATGTATCTATTACAGGTGAAAAAATACAATATTGGAGTGTGACATGAATTTTTATAATATATTAATTATTGATGAGATTTTTGATTTACCAATTTAACTTTTTTTTTTTTTTTTTAAATCTGACAACAAAATATTTTATGATGAATTGTTTGGGTACTCCTATTTTGGAGTTATGAACCATTTCTATTTTAAAAACTATTGTCTATTTATATAAAAATATGTTTTATGCAATTTTTTCTCCTACTTTCTCATAGTTTTAATCCAATAGTTGTATGAATTGAAAGAGAAGAAAGCATTTGTTATGTAAGATATTAAACCACTAAACATCACATGATCACTATCTCGTACTAGCACATAATTGTTATTAAACAAAGCAAAGCAAAACTCTCCATACAGTAGTGCCATCTTGTGCCAATAAGAGCAATCAATGGATGCCAGAAGGCTTGTGCATAAAATCCCTATCTAGTGCCTACTCCTCCAATATCCTCATACTAGTTTCTGGCTTGTGGCCATCATCAATGGGGATATTGGAGGAATAGGCACTAGATAGGGATTTTATGCACAAGCCTTCTGGCATCCATTGATTGTTCTTGTTGGCACAAGATGGCACTACTGTATGGAGAGTTTTGCTTTGCTTTGTTTAATGTAAGATATTGTAAGCTGTTAGGGTTACAGAATTTATCTTTTTTTTTTTTTGACAAAATTTATTTTTTCATTGTGTTTGTTAGAAAATTAAAAAAAAAAAAAACTAATAATGAAGAAATATTTAAGGAAATAAACAATGATAGATTTAGTTTCTTCTGTGACAAGTGATTTCCAAAAACATGGTTTTATAAATCTAAAAAAAAATATTTTCACTGTCCACATAAAATAGTAACAACTAATACAGTTGTTCCTATACAGCGAAAATATTTTTATTGATGTATGGAAATGGTAAAAATTGTATAATTGTGTACAATAAAAAAAAAGAAATATAAAAAAAGTTAGTGTAGATGTTAATTTTATCTATCTTAACTGACTACTTAAGTATAATCATGAAAGAGTTAAGCATACATTGCCTTTGCAGAATTTTTTGTTGTTGTTGTTGTTAATAAACATAAAATAATTTGATCAAAAATGGCTTTCTATTAATACATTTAATTAATATTACATTTATTTATTTATTTTGAAAATCAAGCAGCAGGAATATGAATGTGAACTTATAAAAAAGACTTCAGAATTGAAATTATTTTAAAAACTTCAGAGGCTATAAAATTGAAATAGTTTTAAAATTTAATGAAGTCCATTTGTCAGAATATCCAGTTATATTACTGGAGTTTTAAAAATTTAGAAAAATTAATTCACTTATCTTAGATAATTGTACACGATTTTACTGCAGTAGTAGAGTTATGGACTGAAGAGTAAAAGATCTCTGGATTATAGCTCAACTATCAGTTCCAGTGCGTGAATTTTGTATGATTTCCTGAGCACGACGATTCTTTCGATTCTGTAATCTCGATAAATATCTATTGATTTAATGGAAAATTACCTAAACATTGTTTGGCTAAATGTATAAATTATTGAATTTGATTTAGCTAAGTTTCAATATTAAGTTCAGTAAAGAAAACAAATATACTGAATATAAGAATCCAGTAGAAAAACAAGAATGAGTAAAGATGGAAGAACTGATCATTTAGATTAATGGGGAAGTCTTGTAAATTAGTTTGTCCATTATACAAAAAAACCTCTAGCAATTTTTTAAACATATTTATGAAAGATTCCATTTTCATATTAAATAAATTAATGCTTGAAACATGATCTATATAGATTAATCATTGAAAATTTTGAAATACTTCTTTAAATATGACAAATTATAATCTAAATAGTAAACATTAAATCATATGTATCTGTAAGTATAATTAATGTCAAAAAAAATACCTAATTTAAATACTATTTATTATATATTGCTTGCTGAAAATAATAAATTCATAATTCTTAATACATCACTGTTTTTCACATCCATAATTTTAGCATACAAAATTTTTTTGAGTACAAACACAGGCACACCCTTTCTTAGTTTGTTATAACTTGATTATTTAATTATTTTAGAACTTGCAGTTATTTTATGCCTCTTTTATTCTTCATAATTTCGGTTTAAATCAAATTTTTATTTAATCTTTTTGCCATTTTTTTTATTGTTCACAATTTAGAATTTCTAATAATTATTTATTTGTATATAATAATAAATTTTTTATAAATAATTGTTAAAATTATTATTTTTACTTCCAGTGATCCTTAACTTCTATTGATGCATGAGATATTTTTTTGCTGATGTCAATAAACTATAATTTGTCATTATTTATTTTAGTTACAAATAAGATATTCAAAACCTAAGTTAAGTTCTTTTCTCAAAAGCAAGTATTCCAAGACCTACATCATTCTCTTACATCTTTTAAATGGAATGAAAATATTCATTTGTAAAATAAAATTAATTAAAAGAAATATAAAGATATATTTACCATTTTCCTCATTGATATAAAATTTGATATTATTTATATCTGGCTTTTTTAAAATGCAGTCTGTGTGAAGGTAGAGATTGTTAATCCAAACTTTCATTAGTTATTTTCTGTTTCTATTTAATAGCTTCCATATTCTAATGCATAGATTATGAACCACATTTATTAAGAATAAATGCTATTTATTTTCATTTTTCAGAATCTTTTATTTTCAGATTGCAAATATTAAACATTTTGAACTATAATTATTGTTTTTTCATTATTTGCTGAGAAGGACATTTTCAGCATGGTTTTAAATATTTGTTATATTTAAATTATTAACCTAAAAAAATATATTAAGTTTTGAATTTAAATTCAATAAGAGAGATAAGGTGGTTTTGTCATTTAATTATGGATAAAAATTGTCCCTTTTTAAAAAAAAAAAATTTATAATATCATCAATTAATCCAAGAAAATTTTTCAAAATTTATTTTAATTGAATCAATGAACTTTATTGTGTAATGGAAGTTTTTTTGTCTTCATCTCAGAAAAATATAATAGAATTGGCAATTTCAAATATAATATCTAAAACATCTTACAATAATAAATGATAATATAATAGAAACTAGTTGAAGAGACCCCCACCCTAAATGTAGTTGTTTATTGCTTTTACATACATATTTTATTTCAAATTTGCATACATTTGTTTGTCTGAATATAACCTAAAGCTGAAACCATTTATTATAAATACAAATAGGGGGGGGGGGGAATCAATGATACAATTTTTATTTTGTTGAAACATCATAATTTGAAGTCAGAATAATGCAATTCTGAATTTTGGGGAAATTATAATTCATATTTTATTAAAAGTTGTCTTTGTGCATATTTATATATATATATCATCATGGATAATTTCTTTATTAAACTGCTGCAATTATAATGAAACAACAATTACACTTTTACTTAACATGAAAATGATAGATTCTTCAATTATTTGCAATGTAGTCTAAAAGAGATTGCATGCCTTATGGAAATCATCCCATAGAAACTGATGAAATGTAAATCTGAATTTTGTCATTCTACTAAAATAAAGGTTAAAATATAAATTTATTGCAATTCTGTTTCTGATTGGATTTAAATATAAAAATAGATTTTTTAAGGATTTTTGATTTGCTTTCATGTTTATATTAGCATAATATGTAGATATTTAACATAGATTTTGTATGTTGATTGAATACATTCACCTTTGGATTTAAGCAGGAGAGATAGGCTTCTTAAAAGATTTATTTACAGCTCCTAACACATCAACTAGAAATAATATAATGATTTATCAATAGGTTGTAATCATTAAATCTTCATCATTCCATTACTGTAGAGATAATTTAGCTTCAGACATGCTCTTCAGAATTTATTATGTTCCATTATTAGTATACATATAAATTCTTATTCTTTATGCACACCAGTATGTAAGAAAATGTCATGAATTTTATTGTATTACGAAATGTACTCATCCTATAAAGGCTGTGGGTTTTTTTAATTGGTTGATTTAACAAATTTTTTTTTAAGATTTAATGTAAATTGAACAAAAGATGTTAATATTATATAAATAAATGTGAGAAATTCACAATTGAAAAATTGGAGAAAAAAAATGTTTGGAAAAACCCAGCCATAAAGCTAAATTTAAAATTTTAAATATACCTGTTATATTTGATATGTGAATTTGATAGTGTTGAGGACAACTCTTCATAAATATGGTTTGTTAATGGCTGGATTACTTCCTTATCATAATATAAATTACGGTTTAGTTAGAGATAGTTATTTTTTTTTATCAAAAACAAATTTAAAGTTTTTTTTTTTTTTTGATTTTTCATTTGTGAATCAACAAACAATAGAGGCAGAAATTTAAAATTAACGATGAAAATATTAAATTTTTCTATAAAGTTATGAAATTATATAAATGTTGATTGTTTCATAAGTTATATTTAATGTATAAATAATTTGATTGTTAAGTATATTCATTTTAAATTCTATATTTAATAATTTTTAAAAACATAATGATTTCTATTTGTTTATTTTTTTTATTACAGAAACTGGTACGGAAGCATAGTGTACATAGCCTAAATAGGGCTAGGTTAGTTAAAATCAAGGTAGGTTTTTATTTTCTGTTATTTTGAATTAATGTAAATGTTAGATTTTTTAAAATGCTCTTGGTTTTTAAATACTTCCAGAAATATTTTTATTGATATATGTATAAAATTGTTTAAATAAAACTGGATTGTTTGTTTGCTTTATGATTCTTAGAGATTGTTGTTCTCAGAAAGAAATTATGTTTAAATATTCAAAGTCAAAACTTTTGTAGAAGTGATTAATATGATTATCATTCAGTTAATACTTCAATTTTCATATTAGACTCTTTTTTTTCACTAAGATGCTTTGTTTTATTACATTTGTAAATTAATTTTTAGTATTACAAATTCTATCAACTGGTTTACTAATTTTTAAATTATAAGTATTGTTTTTATGATAGTTTTCATAATTCGCTTATTTACAATTTTCTAATAAAGGCAATGTATTAACTTCTACTACAATTGATTTTTTTAATTATTATAAATAACTTTCACACTAGCTGTTTTGAATTAACATACTCTTATTAATTTTTTTTTTTTTTATATGTCATAGCATCAGCCGGGACGCGAACCCACAACTGTCTGCAACCAACTATTTGCTTGTAAGGTGGTTGCGATGACCTCTCGGCTAACAACGCTTGACACACTCTTACCCCAAAAGCTTTATTGGAATGTTATTTTTTTAAATTTCTATAAAAAAAATTGATTATTTGAAATAATGCTATGATAGTCTCTACTATTGATAACTTATTTATTGAAGTATTGTACATTGATTCTTCTGTTGTTTACTGATGGCTATTTGTATTCACTTGATTGACATGAACCACTATAATGCAGTTCAGATTGCCCTTAAATATTTAATCAAGCTTAATTTGTGTTTATAAGAAATTTGAGCACTAGCTATTGGATTATAGAATTGAATAATCTCGAGAAAATAAATACTACGGATGCTTTCCTGTTATTGGTCACGTTCTTTATAATTCCTATATATATGAAAGATTTCAGATATAGTTTTTATTATTATAACTTAATGGGTATCATTTTGGATAATATTAAGGCTGGAGTTCATTCTATTATTTTTTGTTAATGATTTTATTATTTTGTATCACTGGGTTTTTTTTAATTCTTTCAATATAGAGTATGTAATTTTATGAAATTTACATATTCACTATGATTCTTTTCTTTGTCTTATTTTTCATTGACCGATTATGTAATTGTTTCTTTTTATTTTTAATTTTTTTGTTTTAATATTTGACTATGGTATTATTTTTCTGTGTTGCATATACATTTTTTTTTGTCTTTCTTTATTATTTATTCCAATGTCAGCCTCTTTATTAGTAAATACTTGGAATGATTTCAATTTCATTTATTACCTATATCATATTTAAATTATCTCTCTTTAATTTGATAAATTTTTACTTCTTTTCATACAAGAGACTTCTTACTTTATGTTGGACTTTTTTTGTGATAATTATTTTTGTTGGGGGGAGGGGGATCTTCAAATTTAAATAATTATCAAATTTGTTAACTATATATAAGTGACAGTTCTTATTCTGAATTCATTAAAATAGCACATTTTAATTTGGAATTTATCAAAAAATAAAATAGCACTTTTTTTCTTAGAGGATTAAACAATTGCATTAGATCACATTGATTTTGGTATTAACTCATAAAGAATGGGATTTTTTTCTCTTGAAAGATAAGTTATAAGAAAAGTATTTTGTTTTAATTTCGCCATCTTGTGTTCAAGAGCAGTGCATTTTTTTTTTATGTTCTGGATTCTAGCATATTGTTTTTTTAGTATACCTGTTTTTCAAGTTGATTGTTAGTTTTTACATTTTTATAATCTTAGTTTTAAATTTCTTGTAAGTTTTTATCTGATCCTCACCTAATTTCACTGGAACTTTTTTTTCCTGATAATATGTGTTTCACATTTTAATTTCTTTCATTTACTAGTGTAAAGAATCTGACTTAATCAATATCAGTTTTCATTTCAAATCTATAATTCCTTCAGTTCCAATTGTATCAGTCACAATTTTTTTTTTGTTTAGTCACTAAAATTTTCTCTTAATAAAACAAGTAAGTTGGTTTTTCTTTAAAACTCCCCCCCCCCCCATTCCTATTCTTTACTAATCAATCTATAGTAGAGAGGATTTGTACTACTTCCAGGAAGCATGCTCCTGATTTTTTTCTGCTCATTTTTCATAAACTATGAATCCACTTTATTCCCATTCATTCTCTGCATTTAATTTTTTTTTTTTATTATGTCCATTATCTTCTCCCTGAATAATTTTTACAGACTTTATCTTAATAGATGCTTCAAAAAATGTAGCTCTTGTTTTCAAAAATATTTTTTTGTTACCTACATTTTTTTTTTGGCTAAAAGCCCAAGGTATTCTCAGAATATTTTAATTATTCATAATCAATACTTGGAGGAACTACTATTAATCCAAACTTCAGCTCCATATAATAGTATACAATATATGTATTATTTTAATCTGGTCTGTAATATAATTTTTCATTTTGTTTACTATTTAGATTATTATTATTAATGTTAAATTGCTGGAAAAATAACTTTAGTCTTTTTTTAATTGACATTTTAAAATACTTTTAATTATATAATATTTAGATTGCTGTATTATTATTTTGAAATCTATTTTAACTTTATTCTTTTTTTAAATTATTAAAATTTATGGATTTTAAATAATACTTTTTATATTTGATATTTTATAATAAAGATCATTTATAAAGTTACCTCTTCTGAATTTCTGAAAAGATCAGAAAGGTACAAAAATAAATATGAAATGAGTACAGACAAAATATACATATTAGTCACATTAAATATAAGTATTAACCTAATTTTTGCATTTTATAAATAAAAAAATGGAGTGTCAAGATAAAAATAAATTGAAATTGTATGTGGGAAATAATATTATTGCCAAATAAATTTTAATATCTTTACATATGCATGCATACTCACTACATAATTACTATTTCCACAAGTAGTAACTGATAAGTAAAATAAATATATATCGAGATGTATATGATGGTAAATAGATGGATAGTTTTAATAAAAGTATTTACATTGGAAAATCAACACTTATTATATAATAAAGCATTCTAAAAAAAATCCTGCTTATTATTAATTAATTGTCAACTTTTTAAGAAATGATTTCTTCATTTTTGATCTTTTATAATTAATAATTTTAGATTGTTATTCTGTAGTTACATTTACACATCAGATATTATTCTAAATAATGTTTGGATTATTAGCAGGGACAAATCAAAAGAAAATATCATTAATATTTAACCTCAAAGTGGTTTAACAGTCAAGATTCTTAAATATTATTTAGAACATTCATTTGCATTATATGTTAGTTCAGAAGTTTTGAGATAATATTATGAATACTTATTTTGTTACTGTCTTGCATTTCAACTGAAAGTGATAGTATATAAATTTTAAAGGAACTTGGAACTAAGAAGGAATTTACTTAAAAAATTTATAGTATGTAATAAAAAGTTAAAATTAATACAAATTTCATTATAGATGGAAAT
Source organism: Epiperipatus broadwayi (assembly GCA_028023455.1). NCBI lineage: Eukaryota > Metazoa > Onychophora > Udeonychophora > Euonychophora > Peripatidae > Epiperipatus > Epiperipatus broadwayi. The sequence goes on from JAQFVV010000154.1 coordinate 2,899,904, forward strand.
CATTTAAGGAAAATTAAAAAATTATAAATTGCAATTTAAAAGACAGTAATATAGAGATTGGATAACATAATTAAAAATACTTGTGGTATCTTTGTATTCAAATTATAGTATAGGGCAACTATTTGTATCAAGAATTGTTTATATTCTGTGTGAAGTGGAATTATATAATATTTGAACAGATTTTAAAAGGAAAAAAAAATCCCCATATTTAAGACTTAACATTTTTATTTATTGTTCATAAAGTAGTTTGCAGAAGCTCGGCATTTGAATCAAGTGATTGAGAAAGCTTTCAGACTGTTTCATTATATTATCTTTATGAATTAAGCATTATCATCTTAGCAGATAATAATGTTAACTGGAAACTATGTTTGCATTATGAGGTGAACATAGTTTTCCAAAATGCAGTCTATACAAAATAATGTTTGGATCAAAAGATTATCATAATCTGATAATTACAGTTTGTAGCATTCCTAATCAGCTGAAATTGTTGTTGCTATTAAGTTTCATAGTGAATCTTCTGATGAATAGCTTCCAAGCCCATAATCTTTTAGTGTTAAGTTCTTTTTCGTTGATGGACTTATCATTTTTATTCATATTCATAATGGTCACTTTTCTTTTTACTAGTTTGTGATTATAATCTTTATGTTAGATATTTTTAAATCTCAATATTTACATTTTATAGTTAATAAATATATTTTTTAAGAGCAATGTTTGATTTGGTATTGAAGTTGATTTAATTCTTCAATTAGTAAATTTCATTCATTAACATAATGTTATTGATTTTTCTTTTCTCTGCAACAGAACTATGGAACTGTTTATTTATTTAATTCCTCCTTCTCCAGCTAAATATTATTCTTATTAATGTATATAATATTTCATATACATATATCATTTTTTTTATTTATTTATATTGTTTGAATTATATTCTTGTGTTAATTTATTTTGACAAATATATGCAGTATTTATAAATCTTATTTATGGAATATGAATGTTGCTTGTATTCGCTTAGCCATTTGGTTTGTATATTGTATTGTAAGTCACTTAATAAGAGTATTTTATGTTTGCCCAATAAAAAAATCTATTTTTGTTTCTTAATAAGAATATATATATATATATTGTTAAATATATACCTTGTTTTTTTTCTATTGATAGAACTTTAACATTGTTATAAACCAGTGTATATAGTGCCTCTACAGATATCTTTATAATATCCTATTCATCACTCAGATGATGGCTTGTGTAATCAAGCCAAAACGTCAGTATACTTATTATGAAAATCATACATGGATGACCCCATAAAAAATATCATTTTTAAATATATATATAGGAGAGCCTCTACTAATATAAATCAGTCTTTAAGTAAGCACTTAATGGCATAAGTAAAGTCTTAAAAAAAAAAATGTATATAACACCATCCTCAGTCATTATTGTTTCATGTCCCATGAACATCTTTTATAATATAGTTAAATGTTTATTTTCATTTGACAAAAAAAAATTTTCATATTCTCATTGAGGCACATATTGTAAAGAACTGCTTGAATGAATTGAAAAGTCACCTTATTTTTGTATCACCATTACTCTGGTTTTTTCTCTATTCGGTAATTGCTAGACTAAGAAGGAATTGTCTGTTAATTATATGTAATATAAAGCACTCATGTATATAAATAGTATTTATTATTGTTTTTTTTTGTTTTTAATGTGTCAATCTTTAATGTATCTAAACATAATGCAGGTCAGTATAAGAAGCATTAACTTACTTCAAGGCTTATTCTTATTCAGCAATTGGTTCACATAATTTTTACCTAGCATATCTATTGTCACTGAAACTGAATACTCAACTAAAATCATTCTTCACAGTTATCCTAGCAAATTTAGTATTCTCAGACAATTAGATATTGCTGCTGTTGGGATAAGCTTGGTTGTAAATCACAAATGCTCCCTCAAATTCCTATATCTAGATCTCAGCATGAGCACAATAATGGTGTCATAAAGTCAATTTTTGTCAAAAAGTATTTTCATCTAATGAACAAACACATCATGTGAGTGCAGAGAATTTTTTTTCTACTAATTTCTTTCTACATTAAAAAATATTCTATACTTATTAATTTATTATTCTACTTATCTGCCTTTCATTTCATTATAACTGTTGTCAGTTTCTCGCTATCTATTCTAATTCATCACCTGTACTTACATTTAACGTGGCAATTACATTGTTTTCCACTATTATTGAAGCAGTCCTACAAAAAAAAAAATCTATATATACTTTTACAAAATAAACATTATGGATTTATACCTGATAAAATTATGGTTTACATTCTTAAATTTTATCACCATTGTAAATGTCTATATTCATAGCAAAGAAAGGCTTAGATGATCTTTGTCTACATCTTCATTTCTTCACCTAAATCTTTAATTCTACTGATTACAACAATCGAACAAAAATTCAAAATAATCCATAATTTATTTGATAGTTTTCCACAACTGATAAAAGGGATGCATATGGTGAGTTGTCAATTACAGGTCAAAGAAAATCACATCTTTATTTATTCTGAAAGTCTCGATAATATCACTTTCAATCCAAACTGCAAACTCATTGCTATTTTTATTTTTTTTCTTTATTATATGGATATCTTGAAGCAAATTATGAAATTAACAAATCTGAAATTGTCATTAAATTAAGTGGCATCTCTAGCATACCAAATGAGAAATTGTCTTAAACTAAATGCCGGCTCTTGACAATACTTACTTGGACTTCATGCAATAACTAATTTTTTGTTTAAATATCTCAATTCCTTCACTGTCCTTACAAGCTATAACTTACTGAACCATACAAATTACAACATTCCCAAACTCTATCCTATCTCTGCAGTTCTCTTCCTTTCTGGTTAAATAAAGATCTATAACCATGCTCTCACTTTTTATTAAAAAAAATAATAATTACTCATTAGAGATAAAATCCAGTTCTTCCTGTTTTTATTATTTCAATTAGCTAAAAAAGTTTATAGTCACTTCAGTTATTATTTTATTAAAAATGTTAGTAGATATATTTAGATTACACATTAAAACTGGTTGATTGAAATGAAATTAAACATAACAGTCACATTCAACTATTTTTGTATTAAAATTACTCCCTATAGTCCAGGCATATAATATACCTTGCTCTCTATTGATTGTTAAATTTTTAAATAGGGAAAACACATCACTTTTTAATAAGAAAACATTATCTGTACTTCAAGGCTCCCTTTTAACACTCACATTAACTAACTACTCATGGAAATTGAAAAATACTAGTAATATATTTGTCTCTCATCAAAGAAAATATAATGATATTTCTTACCTCAAAAATTATTTTCCCTATACTCTATACCTTACTTGATAACTATACTAACAATTTCTTGCTCAACCTTAATAAAAATGAATTATCTACCTGAAATATGTTTAAAGATAACACCATATGTACATTTATGCAAGAGTGTATGCCATTAGATCATTTATTAAAAATCACTTATATTATTTCTACAGAGAATATTATCAGTGCATTAACAAAAGCATACTTTTTGAGACAATCAAAGGTCTTTCTAATAACAGTTTAGTTTTTCAAAAAATTACTTAATATCTATCCATTATTAAATTCACTTCATTTAGAAAAAATGTCAACTTCTGATCTTCAAAGGATCATTAATGAAATATTAGGTAATCTCATACCAATCAATTCCACTATTTTATAATGTGACCATTTAACATTTCCTGTCAGTAATCCCCTTCTTTTCAAGGATCTCACACTCTTACCAATGTTACCCATTCGCATATTCTTAAAATCATTAAACTTATTGATAGTATGTGGAGAATACTTTTTCCAATATATGATCACAACTTTTAATATTTTTCGCAAGAAAAATTAAAAAGAGAAAACAAACCTATACACTTGCTGGTATTTTTATGGCTACCTAAAGTTTGATTTTTTTCCACAATACAATAATGACTTTTTTATTTATTAATACATGTTAATTATAGGAAATTTGAATCCAGATTTTTAAACTCTGTTCAGCTATCCAATTTGTCTCGTATAACTGATACACATGACCTTATATATGTGAAAAAGATAAATGATTTCCAGTATACGAATTTCACACTGAACAAGCATGCATCAATTGGCCTAGATCATCATCTACCATACACATATAATCAGTATTTGATTTATACCTAAGATAGCAAATCTTTAAACGTTAATGGACAGGCATCAGTCTACTCCACCATCCAGTCCATCATCAGATTTTCAATGGTATGGAAGGCTTCAGGTCTTCCATACCATTGAAAATCTGATGATGGAATTGATTAACTTTACAGATGTAATCATTTCTTAGAATATAAAGAAGATATATAATCACATAGTATTATTTTTTTTAAAATCAATTTTGCTCAGTTTTTTCACAATATGTAAACAATTTAATATTTAAACTTTGTTTTTAAGCTTTTGATAGATCCCTTATGTAAAAATTATCCTATAAATCCTTGGAACAAATAAAGATTACTTTGAAATTAATATATGTTATTTCTAATCTTTTAGCATAAATTATATCATTAATGGTCTTTGTTATATGTATATATTATTGGAGGAGAGGCAAAATATGTCCTATATATATTTTTAAAAAATAAAAGATAATGAAATTAAACTAGGTTTTGATGAATACTAAATCTAAACAGTGAAACTTAAAAATTTTTTTTTTCCTATCAAATGTTTTTTTTTCTTTTTTTACCAAATGTCACCCAAGGATTTTATTTATTTTTCTAATAACAAAATACCAACAGTAATGAATGTTCATTGTATGATAAGAAAGGTATTATATACACATCCTGGATATTAAGAATGAAAAAAAAATCATAATAACAAAGTGCAGTAGTTCTTTTACTTGACAAAGAGTATTCAAAGAAAAATATTATTTCCTTTAAGTTTTTGTTTTTCATTGCCAAAAAAAAAAAAACACTTTTATGTATGAATCTGTGGTATTTAAACATAATAGAATAATTATAGTGCTAGTTTTCTTTCTGAATATTGCCGTAAAATTCCTTTTATTTTCATAAATCATGCTTATTTTTTTAAAAAAAAAAATTAAATAAATAATATCCTTTGGAAGAAAAAATTATAAAATGCTACAGTTCCTATATTTGCAACATTTGATCCAAGCCATGCTGTGGATTCCGAAATTCATGGATGTTAATGAACCATGTAAAATATGTATTTTAATGCCTAAATATTATAACAAATTATAGTATGTATAACTATTTATTATAAAATTGTAATAGTGGATTATATACAACTAGAATGGTGTGGTTATTATAGAATAAACCTCATACTGGACAGTCAAATTGTGCAATAAAATAAAATATTTTTGATGTAATCATCATGAGGTCCATATTGGTACCATTTATAACATAGATTGGTAAATAAAATAGTAATAGTATGTATATCAACTTATTAATTTCCCTATGTGCACAGACTTCAAAGGTAACTCTTTTACAGAATTGTCATTATACGTGACTTAATTTTGGATAACCTCCACATAATTCCAAAAAGAATTATAAAACCCAAACACATTTTCTGTGTTGTTGTTCAATGCTCAGTTTCATGTAGAGAAAAGATCATACTGAAATGAACATCAATATAAACAAACAGATACTTAATTTAATATTTGAATAAATTTATTGTAATAATTAATAATTTTATTTTTTAATGAATAATTAAATTGTCTAATGATAAATTAACCAAAAGCTAATATACTATAAAATGAATTATTTAATTGATTATGAATGGAAAATAAATATTAAGGTAATAAGTGCTTGGAAAACAATGAATTTGGTCATATGATTTAAATGATGTTTCATCTGTTTTACATATATAAATGCTATTGCGCTGCAAATCAAGCACATTTACACATGTGTTAATGTTATAATATAGCTCAATTATTTAATTATTAAGTCATCTTTCAAATCACACACTTAAAATTATTTTTTTTAAAAATGATTAATTCTTTTGGCTGATTGTAATTTCATATCTGATACATTCTAGTTATAACTCATTCATCATATTTTTTTTAAAACTTCAAGGTTTAAATTTATATATATATTTTTTTAATGTCCTTTATAATAAATGCCTGTTGATATATGTTACATTTTTAAACGTATATCAATTAAATATTTTTTTCCCAAATGAAATCTGTTTCATGTCTAGCAATTTTTTCCAGACTATATTTTGATGAAATGTTATCACTTTCTTGGTGAGTTCATAGATCTTGTTGCAATTCGTACAATTCTTTTTTCTGTTATCCATTAGCATGTCATATTAGTATTGGAATAATAATATCCAATTAAACCAGAAAATAATTGACAATTACAATTGTTTTTTGATTAGTATTTTTAAATTTTCAGAAAATGTAAGCAGTTTGATTTTTTTTTTTTTTAAGTAACAAAGCAAAGTACTCCATAATAATCCTCTGAATTTATTTATATGATTTTATATGTTGTTTCATTACTGCTGAATTAATGTACACTTTTACCCTGCTTAGCAAGAACATTTGATCTTCAAAACTCATCGTTAAGCAAAAATATCACATAGAGTACAAGTAATTATAATGGTTCCCTATGGGCAAAAATTTGGCTGGTTATTGCAGTTAAAAATTACATTATAAACTGTGAACAAACAATTTAACCTAGTATATATAGTAATTAAAAAACTCTCTTAAATGTACATTATGTGCTTGTGTAAACTGTGCTATGTGTATTATGCAAGAATGCACTTACAATATGTATGTATGTATATATGAATGATAATGCAATTTAAATCTATGAAAAAAAAAAAATTTCTTAAAGTTGTTCTTCCTAGTGATCTGTTCATTATTCATAATTATCTAATTTTCTGAATCAATAATTGCTTAGTCTAAGGATCATTGTTATCTTCTAAGTCCTTTGATAATGACTGAGGATCTTTAGAGAAAAAGTTTAAAATGGATGATTGATGTATTTCTTGGATTTTTTTTTTATATGGGATGTTGTGATTTCATGATTTGGAAAGTTGAATACACCTATGCTAGTTTGGACACTTCGATCTATTTTGTCTTTGCTAGTTTGGACACTTCGATCTATTTTGTCTTTGTTTTTAAAAATAGTGGTGAAGATAAACCTGGATAAACTCATAGAACAGATATTATGATTTTCTTCTCTTTAAGATATACATTTCTGTTTCAGAGATTTTCTTCATTTTTTCATTCATAGTCATATTAGTTGCATCCATGATTCTAATTGAAAATGTATGGAGCTATAACTTTTAAAGAGAATCGATAGATTTAAAAAAGCACCTTTTAATTGTCCAAAATGAATGAGAGAGTGAAAGTAAACTAGCAGTTAATAATTTTAAAATGTTCTTGCACGCAACCCGTTGCATTGAAAAAAAAAATCAATCTGAAGTTGTTGTTTTTTTCAAATTTGTATTACTATATTATATTACATAAATGAAAAATATTATGACAGATTTTTAAAAAGTTTTTAATGCATTCTGGGTTTTTGAATATTGTAATTAATATTTAAAGCTTTTTTTTTACAATATGTATGTATTATGCAGATCTAAATAAAAATTGCTTTATATACAAATATGTTAACTGTGGTATTTTTTTGCCATGAGATGCCACATTTTATTAAGTGCTGGTAGAAATTTTATTTGAAATGACTTAAAAATTTTTTTTTAATTAATGCAGTTACTTGCAAATTATTTAAATACACATTAAAGATATGACATTTGCGTTAACAATTTTATGCTGAACAAAAATTTTATTTCCATATTTTTACTACATGTGAAATAATGTTATGAGATGTTTTAAAATCGAGGAAATAGATTAAGTATTATTTTTAATTTAGATTTAGTAATTTTTGATCATACAAAGTTCATTTTTATGAAATCATTTATTTTTTCAAAATTACACTATGATGATCGTTATTTTTCTGAAAGAAAAGTACTGTCTATAAAAATTTTAGTCCATAAAAGCGAGTAAATATAGTATACAGTTTTTAAATTAATGTACGCATTTTAAAATTTAATATGATATTAATGTATTTAGTTGTTGTTTGTCATTCAAATATGAATTTGATTATTTATTATCTTGCTTGAAATATTTTTTTTTTGGGGGGGGGGGGCTTCATTAATGATGAAAATCTTTATATTTCGGATATATCATTAATGAATAACTGATTGTCTTGCCAAGATTCTGGATCAAAATTAAGTAAAATATTGTACTATATATTTACTAATCCCATTTTAAGTTTATAATCAAAATTTTTGTATATGGCACAATATTGTATATTGTATTGGCTATTTTTAATAAATTCTGTACTCTACAGTTTTAGTATGAAAGTCACTATTTTGGTTTTGGATGGCATAGCATTAATAACTATCCTATGATGTCATCAATCTTACAAAGTGGCCACCAAAAAAAAATTTTTTATGATTGTTGTAGTGAATAATCGATTGTAAATCAAAATAATGGGTGCAAATTGATGATGATCACTATTGTGAAACGTCACATAAAGGACAAGTGTTAAGCAGGGTATATGTCTTTGATCAAAATCTTAAAACCATATTTAAAATATATGAGTATAGATATTATTCTTTGCTTTTAACCATAGATTTTTTTTGTCTCTGTCTACATGCTTATGTAGACTAGCTTCATAAATAGTCTTGTAATAAGTGGTTTAATTAATGGATAAACACTTTATGAGCAGGGTTTTTAATTTACCTGGAGCAGCTGCAGCTCGAAATTACCAGGAAAACAACATTATTTATTTGATTTTTAAAAATATATTGTCAGTTTGCACTATGGGAGTACTGTCAGTATATATTTTTATCCCTTGACAGGATAACTATTTTTTACAAGTTCTGAATTCATAATGTGTCTCAGTATTTTTAAAGTGTCTGATATGAATTATTCTGGCAATTGAGTCTCAGAAAAATAAGATTATTATTATTTTATAATTAAACAAGTATACATTAAATTTAGTTTGGAACAAATAATTTCTTGATTAATTATTTTGGTTCAAAATACAGCATCAGTTAATTATTTTTGTTTGTGATTTTTTATAATTGACAGTTTGAACATTTTCGAATTAAATATCTAAATTAATTTTAATTACATATATAATGAATTCTTTATCTTTTATTTTTCCAAGAAATAAGAAAACACTAGAATGTCTTTAAAAATTGAAAATAAGAAATGTAAACATTATATTAGCTTTAATTAAACTTGGATATTATATTTCAAAACTTTTCACATTTATTATTTGCAGTATATGTTTACATATATATAAGTATAGTAAATTTATATAACTATAATACAATTTTATATATTTAAAAAATTTGAGTTAATATTAGATTTTAAAAAAAAAAAAAGAATAATATTAATTTATTATAAAAAGTAAAAGTAGATAAATTGATACTTATTTGCAATGAAAAATTTTACTGCTTCATTTATCTCTGAAAATATTAAGACTTTTAATAGAAAGATGTAACAAAAAATTTTTTAAACTTGTCAAAAAATTGGTGGGAGAGAGGGGAGCTGTTTATAAATATAAAAACATAAAATACAGTTACAATATCTGAATATATGATTGAATTATTTTTTAATAAAATAAAAATTCAAATTAAAAGAAAAAGACTTGTCATATGGATAAATATTGTGTTGGGGCTAATTCTGCCAACAATAGATGTCAAAAATAATATGTACTTCTAAAAACGTTTCTATGGCTCTCAATTTGAGACCAAAGAAAGGAGATGGTGGATATTGAAAGATGACATGCATATCTGATGAATTGAGAATTTACAATGTATAAAAATATTTGTTTCCTTTCTAGAAAATAATATTTTTCTTTTGTAACAAATGAATAATTTAGCTGTTTAATTTTGACACTGTTCCAAAAAAAGTAAATAATATATTTACTAGCATATATCTTTTATTTAAGTATTTTGAAACAATATATCATACAATATTTACATAAATAATCTTTGTGTTTGGGATCTTTTTTTTTATTTTCTTTTATATACTTTAAATACATAAGTACACCTGGGTCTCGTTTTATGCGGATTATTTTAATGCGATTTTGAAGTTATGCAATTCATGTTTCTTCTTAATATCTTTCATATTTCACTATATTTATTAGATATCAAGAAATTTAAATTATTAATAATTTATTTTCACTTGAAATATATATTTTTTTTTCAAAAATATAACGTTATATTAGCAGCTAAAGTGAATATGGCCTGAAGCTGTATTTAGAATTTTAGTTTCTATGTAAATAACCTATTTATACTAATGAGTAAATAATAATAATAGATTTATATTTACATATAAAAATATCGCAATAAATATTCAAAAAATTTAAACTTTTAAAACGTATTTTGTTATATATAACAGAAATAAATAATCTTTTAGATTTTTAAAATAAAAAACGAAGATTTTATAAACTGAAAATAATCTTTCTAATGATAATGTTTTGATTGCGATCTTATTTTTTTAATATAGAAACAGAAAATCATTAACACAGCACAAGACTGAAAATGGCGTTAGTTGTACATCACACCACAAATAAAAATAAAGTGGCTAACAGGTTTCTCTGGGCATAATTGCTGAGAGATTCTTGACTTCATTTAAGGAGAAGCCACAATACATCACATTGAATCTGATTTCTTGCCAGTTTACAAACGAATGCTAGCGGTAATGATTAAAATATGTATGAAAAATGTAAAATTAAATACTGTAATTAATAAAAAAAAGTTTGTCTTGTATTAATTTTTTTCAAATATTTGGAATTTTTTATTAGTCATACTTTATTTGCTTGTTTTTTTAATGCGAATTTTAAAGTAATTTTTTTTTTGTTGCTTTGCTTTTATGCAAATTCTGAAAATTACAGCACCTATCCCCCATTTTTCAAGATAAGTTAAGTCTATTTTTGTGCGATTTTTTTTAATGCGGGTTTTCTGTGGAACTTATCTACCGCATAAAATGAGACCTAGGTGTTCTCTCACTTTCTAGATTGCATATTCACTTTGTGCAGACACATTTTTGTTTTATATATCTTGCTTCTTGTAGAGGAAAAGAAATAAACACACTCCTTTAAATTTCTTTTTCACAATACTCTTTACAATATTTTTTATATATAATCATAACACAAATTAATGTCTACCAATCAAGCAATCCTTCCTTAAATATGAACTCTGTCCTTACGATCTCTTTCTTTACCATTTGATTTTAATTTAAATAACATGGGTATAACTGATAGGGGAAATTTAGCCCTTACCTTTTCTACACAATAAACAAAATTTACTACTTAGTCTGCTGCAACATTATAATTTTGGATAGTACCTATATTTCTTTATAGAATAGGTTCATGCATTCTCCTGAAATTTTATATGATTGTCAGTTCATTTTTATATTTTTAGGAGTCATTTTTCTGAGTAGCAATTGCTATTTCAATTGGTTCATATCTTTCCTACTGTATGCAAATGGGTCTCACAAATATACAAATACTTTATTGCTAGCAGAAACTATGCTCTTTTTCCCCCATCTTGGTTATTAATTTGTGTTTCTCCAATATCATCTTTCAAGTCATCAATATTTGCTTCATTGAAACCTATATCTGTTCATCTCAGCATTGATCTTTTAGACTTTAATAATGCAGTTGTGCTTGCCACGTTTTCTACAAGAATTTCACTAATCCTTGTAATCTTTTTATTTTCTTTCAGTGTTTCTTCATCTTTTTCTTATTATTTTTTCATTGTTTTTCTGGAGCATTTTTTCTATTTTGTCCTTTCTCTTAAACTTTTTTTTTCACTGTATTTTAATAATTTTTCATCGATTTTCTAGTACTAGTATCTTCCATTATTATTTTCTTTCTAGTAATATTTTGTTTCCTCCATCAAGACTTTGTAAATTGCTCATCAATATCCATATTGATATCTCTTCTCAAAAAATCATTACCAAAAATAATAATCTTGAATATTATCTATGACAAAATTTTATTTCTAACTACTCGCTAAATAAATTTTAATTTGTTAATTTAAAAACAACTAGTATTACCAAGTAATCCTTCATCTATTTTTTTTTTTCATTTTTATGTCTTCCATATTATGTTATCTATTGTCATAATATCATCAATTATCTATCATTTAGTATGTCCCTTTATAACTTTTGTTGCGTAACTTATTATTGATCATTTATTCAAATCATTTATGGTATATATTTTTAGGCTTGTGATATTGGATATATCCAGTCTCTGTTCCTCAGGTATATGAATATATTCAATCTCTTCTAAGTGGGGCAGCTTGTTTGTAATGAAATTACAGTATGATTTCCTATGCATACAATAACATTGTACAATAAATATAACAGTTGTGTTTTAGATGAATGTCTGATTTATATACGTATAAGTGCTATTGCTTATCTAGATTGAACATAATATATGCACACATGTTAATAATATTAAAATTCAAGTCGCCAGTCAAAATATAGGCTCAAATTATTTTTTGACAGTAATTCTTTTGTATGTTATGTGCTTGTGTAACAAAATATAATAACATACATTATCTGATTGTTTAAATATCTAATTATCATTTTATATAAATATAATCTTGCTATGAATCATATTAGATGAATTTTAAATATACAATATTTGAATTTATGTACTCTTTATTTCTCTTTAAGGTCTTTCTGGTAAATGACTATATAAATATCTTGTAAAGAATCATTTAATTCTATTTCTTTGCATATGTGTTTATTTGCTTACATATTTAAACATAAAACTAATTATTTCATAAACATAAATGAAAAGCACATTTAAATAAATTTTAAAAGAAAATCTTACTGTAAGTGAAATCTGCTTAACATAACGTTTTTCTTAAGATCCTATTGATTGAATTATTAATTCCCTCTAGTTTATAACTTTTGATGTAATGATACTATTAATTCTTTATATATATATGTATTACGAGTTCATGGCTTTTTTTTAAAATTATTTACAATCCATTTGCATGTTCTAGAATTAGCAGTGGTCCAATTGATCTAGCAAATTAATTTATTCAAATTTGTTTTTCCTCCTTATAACTTAAGATATTTTTTAAAAAAATTCTCTAGAACAAATAAATAATTGGATTGTTCTTCTTTTAACATAATTTCAAAGTAAGCAAAGCATTTCCCTATAATTCTCTGAATTTATATGATTACATATAACCAAAATCTTTTGAACAATATTCACAATACATAAGTATTACCAGATTTCTTTTGTCATCATTAGATTCTTTTCTCGGTCTTTTGCATACCTAAACTGACTTCATAGATGGATGATAATCTTGTAACAAATAATTTAGCTAATGGATAGACATTTTATGGAAGTCGTTTGAACTCACATCCAGCAGCTATATTGTTTGAATTTTATGGAAGGTAATAATAACTGATCTATTGAATTTTCATAATGCTCTGTGAATTTATTGATCAACATGGAAATGCTATTGAAATGAATCTTTAGTTATGGTCAATTTGTCTAAAATCATGCCTCCTTCAGAACTATTATTTACACTTCAAGCTTTTAAATTTAAATATGCCTAAATATTTATTGTTATTGGGTAAGAATTATCTAGGCTGATGTGTTTTAGAAAAATGAGAGAATTAAAAAGTTTTTTCTTTATTAAAAATAAGATTTTTGATTTTTTTTACTTATAACAAAACATGCATACATTAAATTTAATTTGGCCAGAAATAATTTCTTGGCTAATTAAAATTTATTCCATTTTCTTTCTGAAATTAGGACTTTACAAATTAATTTAAATTATATGCAAATATACTATCTGTTTTCTTTCTATGAAATAGTTTTTTTTTTTTTTTGTACCAGATTAATAACTAATCTATTCACGCCCATAGACTTCTATTTAACTATTTTTAAAATAATAATAGTAATACTTACTTGTCTAATTTTTAGTTATTTTAATCTTTAATTAATATTTATATAAAAAACTTTGCTTGTGGTATCATTTTTATAGTCTTTAAAATACTTATCAGTACTTTTCTCAGGAAAATAATTAATTTTAGCATAAATTTCTTTTTTTTATTATTTTGCAAATTATAATTCACTCTTAAATATTCAGTCAATTTTAATATGCAGCTTTTTTTTTTTTAAAAAAAACTGAATGCATTAATTTTTATTTCATCATATAAATGAGCATTTCATGGCTTCTTTTAGATTTAGTTGAATAACTGCCATCATTAGTTTTGCATTTTAGAACTGTTTTAGGTGAAATCTTAAATCAAGAAAAACATACCAATGCAATTCCAACATATCCATTGAGAAGGTGAGGGTGAGAAAATTGTTGCTGCTATATAGACAAATGGAATACACATAAAATTAAGAATTTCTAATTTTTTCTACTTATATATATTTTTTTTCAAACTGAGTTATTGATTCAGCTGATTCTGAAATAATGGGTACATATGGTAGTCCAACTATAATTAAAATACATCTTAATAAAAAGTAATGCATTCAAGAATTTTTGATATCAATTTCCTTTGCATTTGTATACAAATAAGAAGAAAAAATCATAAGTAATAACTTAAACTTGATGTCTAAAAAAATATTATTTATAACATTTTTTCCTTTTTTTTTTTTTCTCCTGTGTCATAGCATCAGCCAGGAAGCGAACCTGCTAAACTGGGACAACTGCTTGTAAAGCAGCTGTTACTGACCTCTCGACCACCAATGCATTTTTTTAAAAATATATCTTTAATAGGATATCACAGGATATATAAAAAGAAAATGCATAAAATATTATGTACATTAACAGCAGGTAAATCTAAGTTTAAAATTTACAAGTTTAATTTAATATATACATTACATCTAATTCCATCAATGCTAAGATTACATTTTGAGAATATGACAGTTAAATAATAAATACAAAGCAAAATCTTAAGTAATGATATTTATGGCATATATCCAAACATACAAAACTACATACATCCCACATACTTTCACATTTGGATACAGACACTTATTTAATAATTATACAATATTAAATATAAAATTACAATATAAAAAAATTTAAAATAAAATATATATTTCAGTGTGTGAATAAAGTAACTTGCAAGTTTCATATAAAGTAAAACTATCTTAATATTTATAATTGTTTGTTAATTAAAATTATAACAATCTAACTTAAATAATTTCACCCTACAGCAATGGTGATAAATTATAAAGTAACAATAGAAGTGAGGATTTGAGCTTTTTAATTTATTGCAGTTAACAAAATAAAATTATAGTTATTAAAATCAATATATAAAAAAAATTACTGTTCTAAACAATAAAATTAATTCAGTATTGTGACATTAATGAAATTTTAAGGATAAGTGATTCAGAATAAAAGCTATATACCACACACACTCTTTCCACATTAAATTATTAAATAGAATACCATTGATTCATCAACAACCTATTGAAAAATATTACAGCTATAAACATGATTTATTTATTTCAAATTTAATAATTATATTCTTATCAGCATCAATATTTTCTCCAGAATCTTTTGAATTTTATTTCTAATTATCTTAATGATGACTTTTTTTTTTAAAGTAAGATAATTAAGTAATAACCCTGTTTCTTAATTTATGTTAAATGTAAAGGCAAACCAAGATCTCAGTGCCAATAGAATGTATCGATTCCATCATTACTACAGACAGCACCATCTAATTTTGTTGTTTTACAATCAACTTATCAAAGCTCAACAACCTGGATTAATTAGGAACTTATTTTTCAACTAATAATAACCAGACACCTATTTACTGATAAATATTGAAAAGTGAACTAAATTTTCTAGAAATTAGCAACCTAAAAAAAAAAATAATAATCATTAAATTTGCTTGTGACTTTAAAAAATATTTAAGATTCACTTGGATTATACTCAAACCTTCAGATCACAAATATGGTATGTGAATGTACCGACACTAGCCATAAGTTCTTTTGTTTATATTAATATTTTTATTTTATAGGTATGCATATAATATATATTTATATATGCTGTGCATAACTGTATCTGCTAATTTTTTTATTTAACTAATATTATTTAGAACAAATTTTCAAACAAAAATATTTTTGATTGTTTGACACAACCATTAAGTGTGCCTACATTTTTCTATAAAAAATCTGATATCAAAGCACATATAAAGATAATATATATATAAGATAAAAGGGTTTTGTATTGTGATGTAGATTTGATTCCATGTAAACTTGGAATGAGGACTAATGTTAGCCTATCTGGATAGCCATTCAATTATTGTTTATTAAATAGGTATATATTACTAACTAGTAAATAAAATAAAATCACAAATTTACCAAACTATTTGCCAAAACTTTTCTCAGATATTTTACAAGCATCTGACTACAGAAGAATGTATAGTGACTTGCAATCCTGGGATAGATACAGAATCCAATCACTAAACTAAAGTAATTTTATAAAATAAAAAAAACTGTGTAAAGAGTAAGACCTTTCTAATCCACTTTCTTTATTTTGGTTATATTTTAGTACATTGCAGCTGATATTGAATACTGTAAATAACTTTTTTGATCGTGCTAGTTAGAAAATTCTGAGTTACTAAATTACGTACAAATTCTGTGAAAAGTAAAATGATTTTTTTTTTTTTTTCAAAAATAACTACACAAAAAAGTTATGATTGTTGAGAAGTACATCATGCAAAAATTCTAATAATAGCTAGAGATGACAGAAATAATAATGATAGCAACTAAAATATTATATATGTAAGAAAACTAATTATTAATTCAGGGGAAGTTATTTTATTAATTAAATGTGTTTATAATGTTTCATTATTATTCTAGTTAGTTCAGAATGAAAGTAAAACAAAGAGAGTTATGAATATTAAGAGAATTTTAAAAACAAAGAGTAAACATCTTAAATTCAAATTGATTAGTTCCCAGACTCATTCTTAACTTTTAAAAATAAAAATAACATTCCTAGAGATGTATTACCCAATTAACTGATTACTTACAAACAAACATGTATAATTCATTGCTTATCTTCTCATGGTGTTTGTTTGTCAGCTGTAACTCATCTAAAATATAAAATAGTTATTCATAAATTATTAAAAAAATATTTTCTTATTTTTAACAGTCTTAAATAGGATTCAAATATTAATTTTATGTAAATTGTTTTTTAACTAATTACTGGTCTGTCAAGAAAGCATAAATATTAATATTATGATGAATAAAATTAAACAGTTGGCGGGGGGGTGTTAAAAACTGTATAATATCTGCTTAAGCATTATAAGAAATTTATTCTACCATACATTAAAAATTATGACTAAACCAAAATTTTAAAATAAAAATAGATCAATAAAGTAGAATCCTGATGTCAATCTTTTGTAATCTTATATTATAGTTTATTTGAGTTCATTCTAATTATCTTTTTAAGCAAATAAAATATATAATGTAATATACATTATTTTAGTTTTGTATAAATTGATATGTTTATCGGATTTGAGGCATGTTTTTTCTTTCATCACAGCATCATATATGTAGAGCAATTAATTAAGTTTATATGATTCCAAATGTGGTATTTAAAAGTACAAATGAAATATATATATATTAACATTGAAATAAGTTTTTATTATTCAAAAAAATAATTAAACAATTTCACTTAGTTTTTTTTTTTTAAATTTTAAACAAAGCATTATTTTTATATTGCTCTAAAAAACTTCTAACTGTTTTGTAAATATTTATCTTTTTAATCATTTTCCATCTCTATATTTTTTTTTTGCTGAAATAAATACAACACAGAAATATTTTTTTCTAAAATGTGATTAATTTTAAACTAGGTAACCAGCACAATTAAATATACACATGTGTTTCATTTTATGCGGTAGATAGGTTCCTTAGAAAACGCGCACAAAAATAGACTAAACTTATCTTGACAAATGGGAGATAAGTACTGTAATTTTTAAAAATCGCATAAAAGCAAAGCAACAACGTAAAATTACTTTAAAATTCGCATTAAAAAAATGACTAATAAAAAATTTCAAATTGGAAAAAAATTGATACAAGACAATTTTTTTTTCCTTTTTTTATTAACTACAGTATTTAATTGTATTCAAAACAATATATTTTTATGCGTTTACAGTATTTTACATTTTTTCATACATGTACAGTATTTTAATCATTATCACTTTTGATGATATGCAGGTTCATTTGTGAACTGGTAAGATATCAGATTCATCACAAGAGGAAATACAACTAGTGCCAACTTCATTTTTTTAAATTGCTCTTATAGTGGACTCGCCCAAACTAAAATGTTTTCCAATCACTATAGATCCTTCCCATTTCACTAAGGGATCTAAAATTGAAATTTTTGTTTCCAAATAAATTGATTTTCTTTGGTGTTTTTTTCCTCTCCATTAGGGTAAACTAAAAGTTTAAAATAAAAATAAGAACTTAAGACTTATGATAATAAAAAGACACCTACTTACCACTGTTGGGAAAAATTTAATTAAAACTAACAATTAAAAATTTAATTCTTATTTTTGTTTTTAATTTTTTAATTTTCAATTCCATTTCACATCATATTAATTTCAGATCACATTTCATAATTTTTAAATTGTTAATTATAATTAAAAATCAGATTTTAATTTTTAATTGTCAAATTTAATTGTGTCCACCGCTGTTACTAACCTTTTAAAAATAAACTTGCAGACACTAAATGATTAATTGATTACATACTCTTTTTTTTTAAAAAAAAAAGAATATGATTTAAAATGCAAAAACAACAACATGCATAGTATAGGCATCTATAACATTTGAACAGATTTACATTATAAATTTGTAAAATGTAAGATGTGTATATAAAATGGGGAAATCCTGATTTTAAGTGAATTATGAACTTCTTTATTGCATAAAATCTATTACAGTACTATTATAAAGTGCTGAAAATATTGAAATTATTAGCTGGAAGTCGAACTCCAATGATGCACTATTACTTTAAATATGACATATGAGTGCGTGAAATTTATAATATTTAAAGTAATAGTGCATTATCGGAGCTCGACTTCTGATCTAATAATTTTTATCGCATAAAAGAAAACCGCATACAAAGATATTAAGAAGAAACATGAATCGCATAACTTCAAAATCGCATTTAAAAAATCCGCATAAAATGAGACCCGTGGTGTATATATATTTTTAATTTGCTTTAAATAATAACATATCAGAAGTTTAGATATGATATTTGTAACATCAGTTAAAATTTAAAAATTTTCAAACTTCTAGATATAATCTACAGGATAGCTTTAGCAATATAAATCAATTTTGGAATTTTCAATGAAGTTGATGTAACTGTTAAATAATGAAATGTGTGGTTTATATATATAATAAAGTCAGATATTCTACGGCAATATCTCACACAAACTCAAATATATATTATTCTATTTATTTATTTCTAAAGCGCTTTTTGAAGGAGCTATGCCTTCATTTTCAAAGCTATAGATAGATAGCGATGTTCAATTTATTTATTTAAACCAAACAGATGCAAAATATTTAAATTAGGTCTGCCATTTCTTTGAGATTGCGTAAAATGTGTCTCTTTTATTTAACAAGTTTTCATCTAAGTTAATGAAATAGGCCTCCTTGATTTTCCTTCTTATCTCATGTCGCTCACCGCACATCACTTGCGGATTATCTGGTATACATGAGTGGCCCGTAGTGATTTTATGTGTGCAAAAGTAGAAATGTGGGAAGGATCCATTAGCGCCTTATTGTATGCATATTTATGCTGCAGCAACCTCGTATGAACAGAAGCCTTGTTCTCCCCATAATATGCTGAAACATGAATAGAAATATTTTTAAATATCAGCATTTATATTTCCGAAATAAGAGTATAAAATGGAATTAAGGCAATACCATTTTTTAAAATATATATTTTATCTTAGTACAGCTTTTAAGAATAAGTTAAACATCTTGAGGATTATAATTCTAGAAAAAGATCTAAAACAATTTTTTTTTTTTTTAAATTTAACTAGAAAGAAATTAAAAAGTTGCAATTTTTTTAGATTCCGGTTAGTTGATCATGAATTTATTAAGATAAAAAAATTAAATAAGTAGCTTATTGCTATAAGTATTTATTGAAGTTGTTGGGTTTTTTTTTACTATAGGGAAAGAAATAATTCAGAGTATATAACAATTTGTTTAAAAAAATAAAACTTAAATTGGAAAAAGTATTATTTGATGAATAAATATTTTACTTAACATATTAAAAAATAATTACTAATCTATAAGTAAATATATTGTAAAACATACTTTGATAGCTATAAATTAAAAAATATATAATTTTTTATTGGCATCTGACATTTTGCTTTTTACATAGCAAAAGAATATTTATAGGTCAGCGATATAAAATTAAAGCATAAAAAAAATAATCAGAATATATTGAAATGAATTGTAGTGTTAATTTCAAATTATTTTTGATGCAGTTTATGTTTTACTGTATTTTTGCAATATCTAACCAATAAAATGTCGAATTATTTTGTGTCAATGTTAATTTTTTTTTTTTTAAAGAAAACTTTGAGAATTTTTTATTTGTTATAAGTATAGTGAATTTAAATAAAATTTTTGATAAAAAAATTGTAATCTGTTATTGATTCCTGTAGTATTAATAATGTAAATGATTAAATCTTTTTTTTTTTTGCCAATGTGTAAATGTAATAGAAGCTACCATTTTCTGGAAACAAATTACGAGATTATTGATTTAAGTTGATCAAATAAACATTATTTTAAACTAACATTTAATAATCATTGATCATATAAAGTTAATTATCAAGTGCATAATACATGAAATCATTTTTTTCTGTTTTATTTACTCAAATAATTTTACAATTACAATGACTGAATTTTGCAGTTACGATGTTTTTGCTGCTACCAAAGTAATATTCATATGAATTTTAAATCCATAAAATTTATTAAATGAATATATTCTACCTAATGTGCACATCTTAAAATTTAATATTATTATATTTTATTGTTGTATATAATCAAACTTGTTTTTGATTATTTACTGTATTGAATGAAACAAGGCATTTCAATTTTTTGCTTTTGTAATCATTAAAGATGACAATATTTACTTTGAATATGTTATAAATGAAAGTACTGATTGTCTTGCAAGGATATAAAATACATTAATCATATTTTAATTCTATAATCAACACAATGTATGATGAATAAAACTATATGTCACCATTTTATTTTCAGGAACAATACAAAATGGCTACTATCTAGATTTTTTTTTTACAAATTTTTGAAGATCATCATAGTGAATAATCAGTTCTAAATCAAAACAGTAAAAATTAAAGATGATCACTAGAATTCTTGCATAATGGGTTATTGCTAATTAAGATAAAATTATACATATATGTACATATAGTTTTTCCTTGGATGAGATCTTTAAATCATCAAGTATATTAACAATCCTATATAACAATAAGCAATAATAATGGTTTTCTATGGCAAAATATTTTAACTCCATCACAAAATTGATAAATTATTAATTTTTAAAAAAGTACTAATATGTGTTTAAATATAATACATAATAATTTCTTTTTTTTTTTTTTTTTGCTATAACATTTTAAAATAAACAAAAAGAATTACAACATTTTTGGTTGCCATTTTGAATTACTTTGGATGAGGTTCATATTTTGTTGAATAAAAATGAAGTTAACATAAAAGTTCATTTTTAATTTTTTTTTTTTTTTTGTGCATTGCATTATATATTTGTTTTTGTAATTATGTAACTTGTAAATCCCCCTTTTGTTGAAAATTATTAAAAAATTTTCTTAGAAAAAGCACTGTTGGTCCATAGTATTAACATTATCCTAAATGATAATGACAACTATTTTTTAAAATAGGTTTTAACAGAATGCTTTTATTGATGTTATAGTGGGAGGGGGATCCAAAGAGGTCATTATCTTATGGAATGTTGCTAATATGCTGATGATATCTTGTACACAGAAAGTAGGGAACATATGAAAGTTATGCTGAAGACATGTACAAGGGTGGGTAAAGAGATGAGTATTAAATTTAGTGAAGAAAAATCAAAAGTATGCTGGGGAAAGAGAAGAGAAATAATTTTTATTGTGGATATAAAATTTAATGTGGTGAATAGGTATAACTATTTGGGAATCACCTTAACTAATCAGAAATTGCTTGGATAAATGAGGAAAAAAAGATAAATGAAGCAAAGAAAAGAAAGGGGCTGATAAAAAAATTGTCAGTGTTTTTATGTAATAAATATGATGTAGCAAGAATTGTGTAAGGGAATGGCAGTAGCAGGGTTAATTTGTGGTAATGATGTATTATGTGTTAGCAAAGGAGTGTTAGATTACTTAGAAAAAATACAAAGTGAAGTAAAAAGACATGCATTAGATGAAGATGTTTGGATGGCAAAGGAGGCAATTCAAGGAAAGATGCAAAAAGCAAAATGAAAATGTTTGATTGATTACAATTTATGGATGGTGAGAGAATAACCAAAATAGTATTTAATTGGGTTACAAATAAATGAATGGTATTAAGATGGGTGAGAAAGCTAGTATGATATGCATAAGATTTGGATAGACTTTGTCAGTACACTTGTACGAAAGATGGGATGACTGTGTTAGGAGAATTGTTAAGTGTTACAGTGTCAAAGAATAGGATAGAAGAATAGATGAATTAATAAAAAATTGGGAGTTAGAAAGCTGGAGTGTGAAAAGAGTTTAAATATATATAGAAGAAAACAAAATAATGGATATAATTTAATTTATGATAATAGCAAGGAAAGTAGTTTACTGTTTAAGGCTTGAACATGATCATTAGCAACAAGGGAATATACACAAAAATTGGAGAGATGTGGGTGATTTAGTCTACAAGATATGTAAAGAAGACAGAAAATATTAGGCATTTGTTAATTGAATGTAAATTCTTACAAACTGAAGGGGTACAAATAATGAAGTTGTGGGAGAATAAATAATACCGAATGTGGGTTCTTGATTTTTATGCTGAATTTGGAAAAAGATAGGGGGATCCAGATATAAAGGCCATAGAGTGAACAAAGGTGATGTGGAAATGGGATGGAGCAGAATAGAAAAGAATTTGGGAAAAACTTATTACCAGGAATGGAAAATGAAGGTGAGGTAACTAGCAGGTTTCTCTGAGCTTAGTGGCTGAGAGATTACTAACTCTGATAAAGAAGCCATAGTGCACCGCATCATAATATTGAAAGGCTTCTTTGTTCTTTTGACAAAAAATGGCCTAGAGATTCTGGCTCACATTCTTCTATAGTTTTCATGCAAAGATTTTTAAATATAATTTGATTTTTTACTTGTTTATAAAGTATTTTTGATTATTTTTACACATTAATTGATTGATTATTATAAAGAGAAATACACAGGTAAATTTTCAACTTTAATGTTTTATTTTTAGAAATAGAAGTTAATAAATTTGATCAAAATATAAAGGGAAAATACTAGTCCATTACATCATTATCTATTAAAATTGACTTGGTGTTAAAATATTGTAATTTTTGTAAGAAAATTGATTTTAAAGGAGAATTTGATAGAGCTATTATAAATCTACCTTCACATTCATTCATTTTTAGTTTTAATGTTTATATAAAAATCTATGATGATGTTTATAGTGCATTGTTATATTTACAGGTCAGTCTTTAAATATTTAAAATGGAAAGTGTGATTTTTTAGAATATTATTCACTTCTAAAATTAAATTAAAAGGAAATCGGATCCAATTTATTGAGTTTCACTATAAAATAAAGATTTTATAAAATTAAAAAAGTTGAGCATTTCCAAAAACTCTCACTAGATGGAACAATAGAAAATGTCTGACTGCAAAGGGTTACTGCTGTTTTAAAAAAATCTTTTTTTTATGAAAATAGTCTTAATTAAATAAAAATTTGATAAATATTATATATTATATAGTTGATTGTGTAGCTTGTATAAGTTGATTAAATCTATTTTTTGCCAAATATATTATTTACATTTTTTCAATAATTGCCATTTTTGTATGGGAAAATACAAATTTCTATTGGTACAAGAATATTAAATAAAAATGAATTAAATAAAAACTGATTTTTTAGATTATATATATCAATTTATTTTAGTACACTTGTATATATAGTAAAAATTAATTATTGATTAAGTGCCGAATGAAATGTTCTCTTTTTTTTATATTGTTTAGATTTCCAATGAAAACTTTTCTTGTCTTCAGTGCATCAAAAAATCATGTTACATATTACAGTATTAGCATATTGGATAGCTAAATAATACTGATATTGCACATCTTCTAAGTTTGTTTTTAATTACATAATGAATAAATCTTGTACAATTTTTTTTTTCTTGGGATTAATCTTGTCATTTTATTTTACAAAGATGACATTAATTTGATGATCTCAATAGTTATATAAAATAGTTGTGATTTTTAAAAATGCCTGATATTTTTTATACGATTTCTTAATTGCAGTCTATGTAATGAACTGTTGACCCAGGGAAAAAGATATGATTGGCTGTTGCATACTACTAAATGAATATATAATTTAGAGAGTATGTGTGAGAATGTATCTAATGATTCTAGTACCTGTCATAGTTCATCAGTGTTTGGAAATCAAGTCAATAAATTTCCTTGAGAAAACTGTACTTATATAGTTAGCCTGCTGGAAGCTTGCCATCCTTTTTTTAAAAAAAATAATCCATTTTTAGGGGCTCAAAACATATGATATAAACAATATGGCTGACTAAATTATCGTATTAAATAAATTTTTATTTATTTATTAAAATGATAAAGAAACACAAAAGTTCAAAGGGTTGCAATTCAAAAACTTTTTAATGTAAATACAGTAAATAAAATTTAAAAAAAAAATATTTAGTAGACTATAACAAACATGCAGATTAACATCACTTTTCGGGTGGACACTATCTTATAATTTTGAAAATATTCCACTGAAACACGTAAAAATATAGTGAATAAAATAAAAATAACATATGATTATGCCAAATATAACAAATGTATAGGCAGTTATCACTTTTCAGGTGAGCACTAACTTATAATTTTGAAAATATTACACTACATCTTGTTTTGCCAATGAAATATTCTAAATTTTAGTCTTATTTTCAGTTTTGTCGATGAAATATTCCAAATTTTAATCATATTTCTAAAAAATGATACAGTAAAGAAGGAGTGTTTAAAAAAAAAAACACTTGTAAACTAATGTTAAAAAAAATTACAATAATTTGTCAATAATTTTGAAAATATTCCAGTGTTTTGTCAATGAAATATTCCAAATTTTAGTCATATTTCCAGTTCTATCAATGAAATATTCTAAATTTTAATCATTTCCAAAAATGATACAGTAAAGAAGGAATATTAAAAATACCATGTGTAAACTGTTAATATTTTGACATTATCTTGTGAATGGAATTTATAGCAGGGCTAATCTCAATTTTTTTAATTAAATTACATTCACAATTCTAAAATGATTGTTAATTTTAAAAAAATTTGAAATCTTTTTGCAGTAAATTCGATTTGGAACATAATGTTCAAACATTAACATGTACTTAACATGTGGCGCTAAAATTGTCATTCTTTAAGCATTCAGTAACTCGTGTAAAATTATAAAATAAGGAATATTTTATCGACAGAACTGGAACTATGATTAAAATTTGGAATATTTTATCGACAGAACCAAATGCATTGGTATATTTTCAAAATCATTAACATAAGGCTAACGGATAACAGGTGACAAATTATCATAATTTTTTTTAACATTAGTTCACATATGGGTTTTTTTAACATTCCTTTTTTACCATATTATATTTGGAAATATGATTAAAATCTGGAATTCCAAGGGTGGTGTTAGAGAGTTGGAATGGATGAAATCACGAATCTGTATTGGTTTAATAATCATTTTGTAATTTCATGTGAGAAAATCTCTCTGTATAGCAGAACAAGATGCACTGGGAATATTTTCAAAATTATTAACACAATGCTAACAGATAACTTATCGTAAAAAAATTTAACATTAGTTTACACATGATTTTTTAACATTCCTTTTTTTAACCATATCATTTTTGGAAATATGACTAAAACTGGGATATTTCATCAGCAGAACAAGATGCAGTGAAATATTTTCAAAATTACAGGATAGTGCCTGCCTGAAAAGTGATGTCGGTCCACACATTTGTTATAGTCTACTAAATGTTGTTTTTTTTTTTTAAAAAAAAAAGATTTACATTTTGTGTTTCTTTATCATTTAAATAAATAAAAAATATATAATTATTAAATATGATAACTTAGAGAGTCAGTCATATTGTTTATACTATGTTTCCGAGCCCCTGAAAATGAATTATTTTAAAAAAAAAAAAACAATTGGCAAGCTTCCAGTAGGCAAACAACATAAGTATCAAGAAAACATACAAAAACAGTGCATACTATGCATGCATAATATTTCTTTCTAATTGTGTTTTCAAAATAATGATTTTTCAAACAAATTTTTACATGTAATTTATATTTAAAAAAATTATATAAAGAGGAAAAAGCACAGAATTTACACAGGATTTTTAAAATAAATTAATAAGTGTGTTTAGATATGCAAAATTACTTTTAATTATGAAAAATAAGTTTATTGTATAACATGAATTAGATTTTTAACAATCTATTTGCAAGGAGAAATTAGCTATATAATGGCTTTGCATGCAATGTACTCATAATGTGCATGTGGGTATAAATTGATCAAATTCAGTTATTAAATTATATATTTTCTATTTTTAACAATGTTATTATTAAATAAATTTTAAAAAAATAATTACTTTGTTAGAAAAAGAAAAGACTAAATGGATGTCTTCTACCTAGAATAAAAATAACTTACCATCTTAATGTCATCTACAGTTATCAGTAACTTTAAGCATATACAGTTCCTATCCTTAGTATTTGAACTCCGTCCTCAATCTGGTTTCTGGCATTTATCAATGAAGCCTGAAATTCAAGTCATCCAAAGGTTTTGAATCCAAGTTAATCTGTTTAAATAGTTATAAAAATATGAAACCAGTTCGGTAATTCTTTTACTATTTTCTATTTTTATCATCTTCTTCCTTTGGCTAGGAATATAACAACAAATCACCAAACACCTAGTTTAACCAATAAAATAAATCTTCATTTTAGTTCCATTTAAGGTATGCTAGAATAATTGGTGATAATCAAATGCATATAAAATTGTTGTCCTTACTATTTGAACCCTTATCTTCAGACAGATTTTTGGCTTCTGCTTTTATCATTGAAGCTAAGTATTCAAAGTAATTTCTGATTATCTAGTTTGTGCTATATGGTAATAAAGTGATCCACTGTTTTTGTCTTATTATTTGGAGGCTTGTTATATTTCTAGTCCGGCCAATAAGAAGATGCTTACCTTTAATGAAAACTGATGGAACTAAAATATATACTTGGAGAACTAGTTTCAAGTCTATATAAATTTGGGTTCAAAACAATTGAAATTTCGAATTGAAAATTTGACAGGTGGCATTAAAATTGATTGCTGAAAGCATACATGGTTCAGATTTGAATCCCATAGTTTATTGATGTCCAGAAACTGGTTTGATGATGGAGATTGAAATACTAGGGATAGGAATTTTATATGCATCTGGTAATTACTGATCCAAATATATGACAGTAAAATACTAAGCTGGTTCTGTTATTGGATAAACTGATCATTTGATAGTTAGTTTCTGCCTAGGAAGAATTTTTTATTACAGCAACAGCAAAAAAACCAAACATGGTATTAATAGTGATCAACAAGTATTGTAATATATTATTTTAATGTTTGTTGATTAGTAGTGTATCCATTATCATTTATTATATGAGTAAACGGCAACAAAAACATATGTCCATTCCATATATTCTTGTTACTGCAGCTGTTGTTACTATCTGATTATTCATATAGAAAATTAATAAGGTTGGGTACTCACTATCATGCATCAGCCAGTGTGGTGAGTTTATTGGCTTTTTATCTTAGTTTAAGATCAAGAAACCATGATCTTTTCAGTTGCTTAATAGTTCTTCATTGAAATAACAGTTGGGTTTTCTTGAAAGCAGGGTGAATATGTGAATGATTTTTTTTTTCTTACAGATATTTACAATTATGACAGATAAAACTAAGGTGGTTGAAGGGGAAGAGTATTAAGAATTCTCTGATTGCAGATTCAGTCTGTCATTCGATAATTATATTTATTTAGCTACCTACAACTGAAGATCACATTTAAGTGAAAGAACATTGCAAGAATTGGAAAAACTATTTAATATTAAAATGGGATATTGTTGGACAGTTAGAAAAATAAGAGAAGAGGCAATTGATATAAAATTTTGATATATTCTTTAGTACAAAAGCACACATATTGGAATCATGAGTGGAGTGAGATTCATTTATAAATAAAAAGTGGAAAAACATGAAGATTGATGATATATTAGACAGAGTGGCTTGAGCATCAATAAGTTCTCATCATGATGAAGAATTAAGAGGATTTTTATATGAATATGCAAAATACTTTTTAAACAAATTAAAAGACAAAATTGTGGAAAATTTGGTTATGGTGATAGAAATGAGAAAGGAAACAGACTTCTTGAATTCACTGGAAAAAAAAAATTATATATAGTGAACGCTTTCTTGGAGAAAAATACTACATGGACATGGAAGCATTAAAATTAGAATATATCAAAATTGAATTACATTTTAACTAACATAAATTATTTATTTTAAGATTGCAATGTTCTTAATAGATTCAATGTAGAAAGCGATTGTGGATTAGTGGAATGTAGGATACGTGTTAATGCAAACAGAGAGAAATGAAATTATTAAAAAAAAACAAACAATATTAACAATTGATATTCCTAACCTTCAGAAACAATCCAATGAATTTAAATTAGATCTTACAAATTTTAAAATATTAGCAGATTTCGAAAATGCTTATTCAGACTTGAATAAAATGAAGAATGTAATTGATATACTACTAAGAACTGGAAGAAAGATGGCTGTTAAAAAAAAGGGTAACAGTTCACTAGTAAGTTTTCTACTGAGATCCAGAATGTATGAAGAAAAGATGGAATATGAAAATTTTTTTAAATGATCCACCAAGAAGAATTGAATATTTAGAGTTTTGTAAAATGATGTGAAAAAGAGTTAATAATGATTTAAAAAAATAAAATTGTGAATTGGGAAGAAAATCTATAGATGCAGATAAAAGTCTCAAACATGTAAAATAATATTTGAAGGAAAGGATGGAACTATTAAAAAGAGGGATGACATCACGAAATGTGTGGAATCTTTCTATAAAGAATTATATAGCAATAAAGAACAAGAAAACAAAGTATCTCTTATAGTTATTACACCTTTGAAATTGCTCCATGAAGTAGTGAAATTTGAAATAAAATTACGAAAAAAGGAAAAGGGTCCTGGAAATGATGACAAAGTTATATACCAAATGTTTAAATGATAAAATATAATGGTAATATTGATATTTAAGAAAGATGATAAAGAAAATATTGCAAATATCTGTCTTCTGCCTCAGTTGTATACAAAATCTTTACCAAGATAATTATAATTCTTTTACAGCAAACTTTGGAATTTAACAAACCAAAAGAACAAACTGGATTTTAAAGTGGGTTTAGGAAGAAGTATTGAGAGAAGTTATAGAGAAAATCAATGAATATGAATTGCTATTATGTTTTGAATTTATAAAATTATATAAAGATTTTTGATTGTATTATCATTTCTATAGTGATTAAAGCATTGGTTCATCAAGATAAAGATATCAAGTTATTGTCATATTCTGAAGAATATAAAATGCAACAGCAGTGATTAGATTACATGGTAAGATTAGGAAGATTAACCCATTGAGGAAGATATACAACAGGATATAGGAACTCCCCTAGTTATGAACATTTGAGTTACAAACATTTCGCTATTATGTAATCGCTTTTGGGCTTTATATCTTTATCTATGCACATGATAAAAAAAACTACATACATTCGTAATTGAATTTTTTTTTAAGGAAGATAAACTTAGGAATTTAGAAAATAATTAAAAAGTATATTTTAGAGAACAATAAAAACCTATATAAAATACAGTAAATCTTTCCATCTCTCTGACATTGACTACTTTTATTTTTAGCATAGTCACAGACTATCTTGATTAGTGCTTATTTTTAAAAGTAGTTTGTGCATTATTACGTTACATATACACTGTATATATTTCTGTTTTGGTGATTTTTTTTCATTCTTATTAATTAAAAACATGAGTGAGAAACGAAAAAAACAGCAGTATTGATACAACTAAAAAGAAATCAAGGTCTCATAAACCCCAAAGGATCAAAACAAAAATGGATATAATTAGTTGTTCTGAAAATGGTGAATGTTTTGCTTCAATTGCATGTTCAGGTAATTTAAACTGATCAACAATATATACAATTGTGAAAAACAAGAACAAAATTAAGGAATATGTTAAAAATTGTGGAAATATTTCTTCAAAGATTGTTTCAAAAAGACATGCAAGTAATGGATGAAATGGAGAAATCTTTAGCTTTATGGATTGAAGATCAACATCAAAAAGGCATCCCAGTGATTTTATCAATTATTCAAGCTAAGGCTCTTAGTTTGCATGAAGATTGGAAGAAAGAATTAAAAGAAGACTGCTGTTGAATTTGTAGCAAGCAATGGCTGGTTTCACAAATTTAAAATGAGATATTCTTTACATAATATTAAATGTACTGGGGAAGGTGCCAGTGCAGATAAGAAAGCTGCCAGTGAATTTATTTCCACTTTCTCTAATATCATTAAAGATGGAGCTTATTTTCCATGCCTAGTCTTCAATGTAGATGAGACAGGATTATTTTGGAAAAAGATGCCTGCACATACATATTTAGCAAAGGAAGAATCAGTTGCACCTGGGCATAAACCTTCTAAAAACAGATTAACATTGCTTCTTGGAGATAATTTAGCTGGTGATTTTAAATTTTAGCCAATGCTAATTTATCAGACAGAAAATCCTAGAGCATTGAAAGGAAAAGATAAAAGAATGCTTCCGGGTCATTTGGAAATCAAATCCTAAAGCCTGGGCTACTGCATAGCTTTTTCAAGATTGGTTCTCACATCATTTTGTGCCTTCTGTTAGGAAATATTGTAGTGAGAATAATTTACCATTTAAAACACTATTGCTCTTAGACAATTCTCCTGGACATCCAAAATCCCTGCAAAATTTATATCCAGAAGTTAATGTTGTGTTTATCCCTCCCAATACTACAAGTGAAATACAACCTATGGACCAAACTGTGATAGCTACTTT
Source organism: Epiperipatus broadwayi (assembly GCA_028023455.1). Classification (NCBI taxonomy): domain Eukaryota; kingdom Metazoa; phylum Onychophora; class Udeonychophora; order Euonychophora; family Peripatidae; genus Epiperipatus; species Epiperipatus broadwayi. The sequence continues at coordinate 2,931,347 of JAQFVV010000154.1, forward strand.
TAAGCAGTATTATAGGAGAAAATTAATGACTCAAGCAATCAAGGCAATTGACAAGAAAGGTGGACCTACCCTAAGAGATTTTTGGAAAAGTTATAATATATGGAATGCAATAAATATTATTGGGGATGCATGGGCTGAAATAAGAGAGTCAACAATGAAAGGTTGTTGGAAAAAAATATATCCACAAATGATGAATGCTTCTATTGACATTGAAGAAACTCATGAAGATATCACAACTGAAATGGTTAGTGTAATGAATGAATTAAATTTAGATGTCACTAATGAAGATAGTGATAAGTTAATGCAATCTCACTCAGAACCTCTGTCAAATGAAGACTTGATTAAACTACAAGAGATGAATGAAGTACCTGATAATGAACTTATTGTTAAGAGTTTGACAATCAAGAATATGAATGAAGCCTTCATGCTTCTTGACAAATTTTTGACCATCATATAAGAATGTGATCCCAATGGAGAGCATATATCTCTCGTGTAAGAACAGCAATAGGAAAAGACACAGAATGTTACAAAATTCTTTAGCAAGAGAAGAAAAATACAATTCAATTAACTCTTATAAATTTGTAAGCAAAACTCCAGACACTAATTAATAAAAAATAAATACTGTATATTGAAAACCCTTTTTGATGTTTTTTTTTTTTACAGATCTCTACTTACAAACAATTCCAACTTCCAAACACATATCAGGAACCAATTAAGTTTGTTACTAGGGGACTGCCTGTAATTCCATATCTCCAAAACTTTATCCAGCAGTTTTGCAAGAAATATTTTGTAAATTAAAATGGGGAGCTAAAAGAATAAAAGTCATTTAGATTTTGCAGATGATATAGTTTTAGTTTTTTAAGTAATACTTTAGAGTTTCAGAAATGTTGCAAGTTATCAGATGTCAGTAAGAAAGTAGAACTAAAAATAAATGCTAAAAAGATTAAAATAATGTTCAGAAGAAGGAAATATAACAATTGATGAGAATGAATTAGAAGCTAGCAACTATATATACCTTGTTCAGCTTATTAATATAGATGGAAATATAATGAATGAAATTAATCATAGAATTAAACTTTGATGGAGTGCTTTTCAGATATGACTATGTGTTTGGGAATGAATGTTTTTAATAGATGTGTTTTGCCAGTTCTTACTTATGGATCTGAGAATTTTAGTGTTTTTCAGAAGAGCAATTCAGTGATTTCAAACATATTATGGAGAGATATTTGTTAAAAGTAATAAGGGGAGAGAGGGGGAACAAACAGTTATCACTGATATCATTGGAAGAGATAAGAACCTGAAATGGAGTTGGTCTGGATATATTACTAGAAAATATGATAATAGATAGATGTTTGAAATCTTAATCTGGATTGCAAGAGATTGTAAAAGATCTAGAAAAACACCATAATGAGATAGGTAGATAAAATAAGGAAGCTCACTGGAGTAATGTAAGGAAGAGAAACCAGGGATCAGAGAAAGTGAATTAAACTTGGAATTGATAATGAATTTTAAATAAAAAACATTTTAAAACTAACATATCAAAATTTTATAATTTATGAATAAATTTAAAAGTAATAATTTTAAAAAATGTTTAAATTCTTTATTTTTTTTTTTAGTTTGTTTTAGGATTATATTTTCTTAGCTTTATTGTTATTTATGATATGTTAGCTTTATAAAGCATTTAAGACTTTATACACTTCTTTAAGTAATATGGTGGTTGAATTTGATAACCTGTTGGTGACTAACCAGTGCCAATATCTTTTTTTTTTTTTTTGGTTAAAAATGCAATTTTCACAATAACTTTAGCTTTTATAATATTAACATTAAAATATTATGTGTGCCATAAGGCTAATGTACCATAAAAACAATAAAATATAATCATTATCAAAAATAAATATTTTTTAAATTTGTATAAAATTTTGATTAATGTGAATCATCTGTCATTTTTCTTGCCATTTCTATTGTGAAAATATTTTAACTTTTCCAATTTCATTTTTAATCAGAGACTGATCTTTGGAAATCTACCTTGAGAGCAGAATCTTCTTAAAATCAAATAAGTAATAGAATTAAGAAATCATTTGTTTTCTAATACTTATTTCATGGAAATAATAAACTTTAATTTTGAAGTACAAATATATATATTAGTAATAGCATTAGACAATTTATACATATATGTATATGCAATTGCTTCCAAAAGCTGCTAACAACCTTAATTTTTATATAAATAGTAACAATTAATTATATTTATGTATATTATAAATTAAGATTAAAAGAAGGAACTGCAGTTTGAGCTTCAATCCTACTTAAACACTATTCAAATTATTCCTATAGGAATTTATTCTTCTATTTATAAAGATTCACTATATATATATATATCAGCTGTTGCTATTGTTTAAAAATATCAAATACTGAATTTTTGAGCCAAAACTAAAGCAGTCTGGAATCCTCATGTAATTACTTTTTAAAATCAATATTAATATGTATATATATTCATAGTAATTATATAATATGTGGAAATTTATCATTTGCTACAACTTACATATTTGAAGCTTGTGAAAATCAATATGTGATTCAAAGTTCACTTTTAGCTCACTTTAATTTTTGTGTAATTCATTGTGAATATCATGACAAAATATTAAATAAATAAGAAAATATATTTATTTTTTAAAATAGTAACTATTTAGTTATTAAAATTGGGATAATGTGATATTTCAAAGAGATGAAACAGTTTTGATTGCATGCTTCATAGAAGTAAACTAGTTATATAAAATAAAACACAGACTGCCATACTGGTGAAGAGTGATATTAACTGTAAGGAATGAAAAATTACGACTACTACAGCACTATGCTTTCTATATGATATGAACTTAAAAGAATAATTTTAATGAAATGTAAAATGGTTAACAAATAATATATCCTGATTACATTTTCATTTAAAATTAACTTAAGATTATGTATTCATGTAAATGATTAATATTTCAGGGTTTGTTAATGATTTAAAATGTCTCATGGGGATCATTGCCCTTATATATAAGTTTAAAACATTGATATTCATTTTCTCAATCCGCTTACATTTGGGATGCCTATGAGCTTGTGTATAACTTACCTATTTAGAGTGATTGTACTATTATAATAGATACAAAACTAGCTGGCATTCTTTTCTGTAATTAATGTCAAAAAGTGTCATTGTCTGGGCTCCTGGGATTTTAGAATATGAGGGGAAAAAACATTTTGTGCATGTTTCTGGGATAAAAAAGATTTAACTAAATTTAGGATCAAAACAATACCTCAAATTTGAAATGTCTTTTGGGTAGGAAGTGGAAGTATTGATGTTATCAAAATTTGTTTTAAAATACTCTGAACCCGTTAATTAATAATAATGGCAGACTTAAGAGCTTAAGGTTCTTGGATCAATTTCATATGAGATCTGAATTTGGTCATCTGATTGAAAACTTATATCCAGTTCCTTATTTCTATGCTTAAATATCATATGACTTTCTGAGCAATTGATTATTTCCAAGCTTTCCAAAACAAAAAACAATGAAAAAAAAAGGCAAGTCAATGAATGCTTCAAAAAATAAAAATGACGACAAAAAATCATGCCAAAATGAATTGATTATTCGAAAATGGTGGTTCTTTATCAATTAATTAACAGTGGTTTTTGTTTTTAGCTAATTGACTTTTATATATATATATATAATGAAAGTTTTCATTTCTATTAATGTCCCCTTTGAAAAATTATGCTATGTATCAGATCAGTTAGTAGTTTTGTAAATATTAAATCATTTTTTTAAGAATTTTTCTCTGGTTTAGAATTTTCCATGTGACATTAAAAATTAGATTACTTGCTATGTGTAGAAAGCAATAACAAACTCATTTGAATTATCCTTTACTCACTTTATTAGTATTTTGTATGATTTTATGATTATTGTTAATACTATATCAATATTCTCTGACTTTTTCATTTTATAAAGTATTCAATTTTATGATATATTGAATGATTTTTTTAAAGTTATCTTCATTTGGTTCTTTCATTTTGAGAAACACTGTGTTAGTACTTGTTTATTTATTTATCAATATATATATTTTTTTTTACAAAAAATAACTGAAAATATTCAAAAATAGCAGATTTATATTTTTGGTATAAATCTGGCATTCAAAAGATGAATTTAAATCTGTTGGGGGAGGGGGGGAAGTGACTTATAGTTGAAAAATCTTTTATTATGCTTTCTCATTAGTCCTGCTAATCATTTCTATAACCATACTTTTTTATTTTAATCCTTAGTTTTTGCTTTAATATTACAGTGGATCAAAATGATGTTAATTCACACCTCCAATGGATAGTCAAGACTTTATATATAGTTCACAGATTTTAATCTACCATTTATTGCATTTGTAATGCATTACCCACATAAAATATCAAAAATAGAGTTTTGTCTCTTCAAGATATCTTTGACAATTATAACTGTTAAAAAGAAGCATTAATTGCCAAATAAGATATTTATTTCTTCCAAGATTTCAGAAATAATTGCTTAGAGCTTTTTTTTATTTTCAACTGAACTTTGTAAAAAAAAAAGAATTTTTCTGGTATATACATTAATTTATTCACTGACTTTATTTACATTGTCATCAATGATTCTAACTTGGATAGTAACAATGAAAGCAATCAGTAAAATCATTGGATATTAATGAGCAGTATAGCTGAACTCTTATTGGATTCTAGCCAATTGGCATTCTTCTTCTATTAGAAGGCTTTGAAATATTATTGATCAAAAAAGTAATTTTACTATTTACAGTTAATGATTTGAAAATTCAAATATCTTAAAAAGTTCTAAATACTGTAGAGTACTATAACCAAATATTATTTGATTATTGTTGGTTTGTAGTTTCCATTTCTTGAGTAATATAATTTAAAATTGCATTGTAAATGTTAATAAGACTTTTACCTTAGCAAGGAACATTTTTATGCTAATCTGAAGCACCTTTGACTTTTTTGGTAAAAGGATAGTAAAAACCAATTTGCCATGACTCATTTTAGTAAATTAGCTCTTTCTTCTATCATGTATTATTTTTGTGTTGTTCTGGGATTCAGAACTTTAGAATGCTTTCATTTTCACGCCTTTGATTTTGAATAGGAAACTCAAAATATAAAGCGGTCAATAGAACAAATTCATTGCTTCTTATTAGAAACCAATTAGATATGGATCAGTTATAGGAGTCTTGCAGCACTATCTTTCAGCCCTTCTTGATTTTAAATATTGTTTTACATTGTGATTTCTGGAATTAGAAATAAGTTTGTTTTTTATTATTATTATCCTTTCACTGAAATATTCAAGATATTTGCAACTGGCTTGGTATTAAAACTGCAAAGTATTTTCAAGTCATTGACTTTGAGTCAAGCTAAAGGTGGCAAATGAGTGGATATTGAAAATGAAGAAAGCCATTTATCTAGAAACAAATTATAGAAATAAAGCAATATTTCACAGAGTTCATTGATTTTTGTCACTTAGATACATTGTGACTTTATGAGTTAGAAAAGAGATATTAGCTTGGAATGTGAATCTTTTTATGTTTTGCTTAACATAATTCAATAATCTTTAATTAAATATTGGAATTTTTTTCCCTCAGTATATTTATTTGCAGCAATTTTTGTTAATTATTTTTTTTTGCTATTTATTTATAAATAACAATTTATATGGTGTATATAATTAATGCTTTAGGTGTGTGGATATAAATCTTATTTTATATTTTCAACTAGTGTATTTGTAAGGTGTGGGGGTTTTTTTCCATCTTTATTTTCCCCCCTTTTTCTTACTCTTTTATTTAGTTTAGATTTGTAGATTTTGTCTGAAGTTGGAAAATTATTCATTTTAAATAAAAAGTTTAAATTTTGAATTGTAGCCAAAACTTTCATGGTTCAGTTGGCATCAACAATTTTTTTATTTATAGAAGTTGAAAAGTAAACAGAAAGTGATCTTATTTTTCCTGTGTTTTACTACTACTGCATTTTATAGTTTATTTTGAGAACAGTTTTAAGATTACAAATATTGTATAAAATTGTCAGAACTTAGTTGAAGATTTATAACATTTGTATTTTTACATTGAAATGTAGTGAAATGCCAAATCCCACTTCTTTTTTTTTTTTGGCATTCTAATAGACACATGTTGCCAAAAAGCAAACTATCAAGTAATTGATAGGGTTTTTTTTTTTCCATTTACTAATTTTTCTCAATGAAAAAATGTTCAGATTAAATATAACTGGTTTTCATTAGATTTTTTTTTCATTTTTTTTTTTTTTTTGTTAAATTGCCTTTGTGATCTTTGCTATTTTTAAAATATTCAAAATTTGTTTGAAATTTTTTTAATGTATTTTTTAAAATAAGATTTCCTCCTCTCCTTGATTATTCCAAATCTGAATTTATTAATTAATAACTTGTTGAGTGATGGGGTTATTATATAAAAAGTAACAAAACAATTCTGATTAATTGAATTTTTAAATTCAATAGATGTCTGAGAATCTAACATTCTGGTTTACTTGATACCACATTAATTATTTTCACATTATGTTTTATCAAAGGTAAATGAATATTTTTCACGCATTAATTTTATTTTTTGTTTTATATAGAAATATTGTAACGGTCAGAAAACGTGTGACTCATAAACATAGTGCAGAATTCGACCACCATACAGAACAGCAGCACCATCAAGTAGCGAAGCCACCCGTGGTACTGAGTTCGAACATAGTTTATCGGTTCCACAATACAATCCACGAAACAACGCATCTGATGCGACATTAGTAAATATTTCCTTAGGCACGGTGGTCAGGGAGATGCAAGAGATTCATGATTTTATTCTCGAGTTAGCCAATAATCAAACTAATATTAATTAAACATTCATATTTACATAATCGAGGAAATATTATATAGAATGGGTATCGAATAAATGAAACGTAACTGCAGACGTATAGTTTAAAATTATTTATTAATACATTTTAATAACACAATCTAATAATATTTTATGGACTAACAGCTTCAGTAGCGGGATTTGCGACATGATTATATTTTAAAGAATACATTTATTTATTTAGACATTATTTTATATTGAGGATTTCAGTAGCGGTATTTCCGATACTGTAATGTTTACAAAGGTAATTCACTTATTTGAAGGCTTAATCTAGCTACCTAAAATTCTCGAGGAAGTATTTCTAATGCATGCCTTGAGGGATTTATACCTTTGCAATGCAAGAGTCTAAAGTAAGATTTATAAGAGTAACGGCGGACATATATTTATTTAATTAAACTATTTATTTGATGACTAAGGGCAACATTTATTTGAGAGTGAATTACGAAGATAATGCAGAGGCGGAGTGATATATAGAATAATAGAATTGAGCAAAGGAACACGTGGTACGCTTTAGAAAGGCGATATGGAATGGCAGTATATCGAAACTGCAATGCCGCGAATGGGTTTATAAAAATGTCAGGCTGGTCTCTGCCCCGACCCGACGAAGTAAGGTGTCACATAAGCATAACCAGGGACAAGCGGTCCGTGTCGCATTTTTGCCGGCTGGCTGCATGACGTTGTCAAATCCTACGGGAGCACCCATTATGCCCGCTTGTGTAGGACGACTGGGGTTCATTTCAACCCTGAAGAATCCGGAAATTTCACGGCAGAATGGGTCATCGCGTCTCTAAAACGTAACACATGTATACTGTATAAACGATTATGATGAGATTTAAGTAGATTTCTGACTCGGCCCGACATTATCAACATTTACTAAAGAACGTTGGTGACTCTCAAAGAAATGTAATTTTCTGAAATTATTCATGATGATTTAATAAATACAAAACATATATAACTTGGGAATTATTATAACTAATACGTCAGCCATTTGCGAAGTAGTAGACCCCTGCATTACAATAAATGAAGCATTGAATGCGTGTCGATTTATATGAAAGTTAAGTTATTAAAGAAAGTAAATATTAATGAAAATTTGACACGCATTCATTGTTTTAAGCGATCATAGATTTAAACTTTGAAAATTGAAATAATTATGAGCATGCAATAATTAAATAATAACTATAGATAGAAATGTAGATTATAGAAATACGCACCCAAGACAGAATGAGGTAAGCTAGATTAGTAGAGAAATTTACACATTAAGTTAATTATTCAGTTTTAGTTATACAAATGATAGTTTTTACATTTTATAAATTTAGATAAGTAATATGAAGAATAGCTATAGCATATTATTAGAGTACTCTAGAGTTTGAACACAGACAGGTACCTGTTTTATAAGAAGTTTTCTGATTCCATTAGTTTAGCAGCAAAAAGTTCACGAGTGGCAAGTCTTTCTTGTATTTAGATATTTCATTTAATTTCACAGCAGCAGCAGCTTTTTCATTTATTTCAGGCAGCAGATCTTCATGGTGAATTTATGACGGGCAATGGAAAGTTCAGCATCCGATAGGCCATCTCCCGATGGAGAATAATCTAGGTGCTTTACTCGGTCATACCTTGGCAGGAACAAATTATTTTTATATTTTTGGAGACTCTCAGTGATCGAGAGCAAAGCTAAAGTTTAAGTGAATGTCTCCAGCAAGTCTAAGATGGCCTCTTTTTTTATCTTGATCTTTCACATTTTTGTTAAGATATTTTTAGGTTCTACTTAATCTGCCCTGAGGATAATCAATGCATTTAGTTGGTTTTTAATTAAAGAAAGCTGCCGTTCTATTGTTTACATTTTACATTTACTAATTAATTTTGGGGAATTTTTCTTTAATTAATCTATTATCTATCACTGACCGATGCTTTTAAATTTCAAAAACAAAAAGGGAACATAAGATTATTTTAACTTTTAATTAAATATTACATCAGATATTTTTAGAATTATTATTAAATGAAATTTAAACAAAGCAATAATTACGAACTTTATAATCCAAAATAAATGATTAAAATTATACAAAATTATATAACTAAAAGAAATCTAAATTATATTATTTTATCCCTATTTATTGCGTTTAATTTGAGATCGAAATGTGTGCGTGTTTATGCTGAATTCTACATATATTTATACATTTTTAATATTGTTACACACACAATTCGATATCAAAAAGTTTAAATTTGGGCGGGATAGACCGGTCAGTGAGAGACGACAGAAAAAGATGGAGTATATATTTTTTATTTATTTTCATTGGTCCTATCTTTCCTTTTTTTTTTATCATTGCAATCATAAAAACTTCATTTCAAATTGTGTAAGAGAAATCAATCATAAATTATTCCCATATATTTTGTTGAACTTAAAATTAATATTAAAATTAATTAATATACCTGTCTGTTGTGACATTTTGTTTTTCACAATATTTTTTTTTTTAATCACATGAATAGACTCTTGTAATAAAATGTTTTTTCCCCCATGGTTTTTTTTTTATTGCTTCCAAATGGCAGCCAAAAAGAGAAAAAAACAATGACTCTTCCTTGTCAAGCATTAGTGGCCTAATGGTTAGCATAGCTGCCTTCCAAGTAGCCAGCCCGAGTTCGCTTTTGGTCAACACTTTGACATATAAAAAAACAATGACTCTTTCAATTGAGCAAAGAGAAAAATAAATGGAAAACAATAAATAAACTTTTTTTTTACTTGACTATTATTTATATAAATATTTTCAAAAGCTGTCTCCAATTTCACTACAAAAAAAAAATATGAAAAGGGTGAACATACTTTGATCATTATATTTTTATTTCTTTATGAAGATGCAGCATTGATATAAAAATATCTAATAGCATTTTAAAAATATTTATTACAAATTAATTTGATATATTTTTATTAATATTTAGTATGCACTTGCTATTATATATTGTCCTATTATTATAAAAAAAAATTGCGGATTATATATTTGATGATTCCATATGAAATATTGTTATATAGTGAATATTTATTTTTAATGTTCCCATGCAAAAAATAATGAATTTGTAAACCATTAAATTTTCCAGCAGTCCAATATTTTTAACTATATTTTGAAGATGTTATGTAAGAGATATTATTATGTTTGAGCTTAAAATGAATTTTGTAACTTTTTTATTTTGTTGGTAACCATGAGAAGCCATATTAATTCTCAAATAATAACTGAAATGAGAATGAGTAGCAATTATGGTAAAGGGGATTGTTTATGCCCTCAACCATTTTGACTTAGTTATTTGAATGGTTTTAATATGGCAAGTTATTTTAAATTTTTCTGAGGATTAAATTTTCAAGCTAATTGATTATTCATGGATTTTAAGATGTGATTCCAGATATTTGAATTGCCTTTTTTCGTTTTTTGTGAAATGACTAAACTTTGCTGCCTCAGTATTGAGTTGAAAATGGTAATAGAGAATTTTAAAGATGCTTAAAGCTAATATACACCTTCATCCCACTTAGCAAAGGCAATTGGTTCCTCAATATATTTTGTTAAACAAACATATCACATAAAGAACAAGTAGTTATAATGGTTTGCTATAGGAAAAAATTTGGCTGGTTTCTCCAGCTAAAAATTACATTATAACCTGATAACGAACATAATGTAGTATAAATATAGTAATTAAAAAAAAAAACACCTTAATATACATTATATAGTTATTTAAATTGTGCAATGTGTATTATGCAAATATGTGCTTAATATATATATATGTATGATAATGAAACTTAAATCATGGTACAAAAAAGAAAACTTAGCTTACGGTTGTTCAATCCATTCAAGAATCAATTAATCAGCTTTCCGAATCATCAATTACTCATTCTAAGGTCTGTCATTATGTTTTAAATCCTTTGATCTTTATTTTTTTTGGACGAATGCGCCACATGTTGATGATTGAGGATCTCTGGGGGGGGGGGGGGTTAGAATGAATGGATGATGTACTTTTTGGATTTTCTTTTCATATGGGATGCCATTATTTCATGATTTTATAATGTTTCGATGCACCTAGATGGTTTGAGCACTTTGTTCTATTTTGTCTTTGTTTTTAAAAATAATGGCAATGGTAAATGTGGTTAAATTCATAAAACAGATGACATTATTTTCTTCTATTTCTATTTGACCTAAGATATCTATTTCGGTTTCCATGCTGAGAGATTTTTTTTTCTTTCGTTGTCATATTAGTTGCTGCCATGATTTTAGTTGAAAATGTATATAGCTTTACATTTTTAAACACAATTGCTAGAAATAAAAGTGTCTTAATTGTCCAAAAGTCAACAAAATGGATGAGAAAGCAAAAGTAAACTAGCAATTAGCAATTTTTTGTGTTCTTAAGTATTTCTCATTGCTCTGAAAAAAATCTATCATTTCTTATGCTTGCTTATAACTGTTATTAAAACAGGCAAAACTCACTATATGTATTGCCACTCACTGCGAGCTAGAGTAATCAGTGGATGCCAGAAGGCTTGTGCATAAAATCCCCATCTAGTGCCTACTCATCCAATATCCCCAGATTAGTTTCTGGCTTGTGGCCCTCATCAGTGGGAAGCCTTGGATCTGAGAACACTGCAACTAGATCTTAGGATCTAATGCAACCCTCCAGCAGCCACCTTTTATCTCTACTTAACTACAAAACTATGAGTCTTAAATTGAAAACACTTCAATATTTTCAATCCCAGCTCATTAGCTTATATAGTCATATAGGTCTGAACTCAGTTCAGTACCTATACATTTTGGTGTCTTTGGTTCTTTAATAACCATATCCACCACTATCCTTTCTGGCATCCACTAATTATTTTAGCTTGCAGTGAGTGGCAATAGGTATAATGAGTTTTGCCTGTTTAAATATTAAAGGTATGAATCTTTATCAGTTTATTTTTATTGCATTTTTAATCATACAAAATATAGTAAAGAATAGAATACATTGGACATGATATTTGAAGTATTTCAGAAACAAATATTTTCTGCAGAAATTCACAGATTGATTAGAATAGTCATTGCAAAACTTATAACGAGTAGGTTTTTTTCTTGGAGTTGGAATGACCATACTCATTTACAATTGACTGCTAAAAATAAATTAGCAAATCAGCTATTTCCTTTTTGTATGCACTCTTTTAATTTGATATATTGGGGGGGGGGGGATTTTATACCAATGCAGTATGGTGTCTTTTTTTTTAACTATATATATATATTAATAATTCAGGCTAGTGCTTGACTGGCCACTGAATACATAATATATTATTAATCATTTTTACTATTGAATTACTGTTCCTTTTATCTAAATCTCTTGTTATGTTGGAACTTTTAGAATTAAAAGTTGACAATTAATGAATATTTTGACCAAGTTTATTATTACATATTGAAATGTAATAGGTGAAATTATAGAATTAAATTCATCTGAAATGCTTTTGGTAAAAAAAAAACAAATAATACTAAGGAAACGTGCTTGAAGTTTTTTTTAAATAAGTGCATTTTTCTTATGCCTATTTACATATCTGCGATTTGAACACTCAGTAGATCAATACAGAAATAATTAATAAAGTAAGTTGAGATGGATTTGAGATTAAGAAGAGAGCTATATCTAAATACATATGCCAAAGAATTATCAAGTAGCATTGACACCATTAAAAGATGCAAAATAATGAAATTAATCTTCTCTGGACATATTGTAGCCACTTGGTTTCAAACTTTTGCACAGGTGGCTGAAACTGTGGATATTATTTCTACGTGAAGCAGTTTACTTTAAAAATTATACACAATAAGACATCAACAAAAATAATTAAAAAAAAAAAATTGAATAAAATAATTATGAGAAAGTCTATATAGAAATAGATATAAGGAAGAATATGTGCTGAATTCTGATTGAGGAAATAGTTTAGAGATGTGATTCATGATGCTACCCATTCAATTCGACATATACAAAATATATTAAGTCAAATTTCTATATTTTTATTATTATTTTTAAACCATAATTTTGGAAATGATAAGTAGAGTTACTATTTAACATTTTATTTATCTTATGAAAGCCAGACTCAGTATATGTAATATAAATCTTATTGAAACCCATGAGATTGAGATTTTTCTATTGATATTACTTATTTTTTATTTAAGATTTGTTTGCAGCTTTATTGAAAATGCTGAAATAGCTTAATTATGAGGAAATAATTGGGTATCAATATTAGATAATATAATAGTTAGAAAATTAAAAAAATTATACTTATATTTTTAATGTGATCATAATATTTAAATAATTTTGCTCTTTTTTTCTTTTTAGGCCATTAATAATGGTCGTCATCAATCATCACGCTTCCTGTATGATCCTTCAGTTTTTTCTTTCCGGTCCATAAGCACAATCAATCCCTTACCCCCTGTAGAAGAACCGTCCTGTGCATATTGAACAATTGGCACCCTCTATAGTAAGCACCAGCAAGAGGTCTTGTTTTTTAGCCCTTCCGGACAAGTTATCTTTATTGCATTCAACACTGCCCAAGTTCCAGCACCCTCGGGAATAAAACTTGAAACCATATTACTGGAGTTGTGTGTAGATGTACCACCATATCGTGTTCATCAACTGCACTTAAACTCCCAGTGTTTGTATATAGTTGTTTGTGTATATAAAAATGTCTATTAGGCAGTTGCATCTGAAAACACCAGATGGCAGATTTCATTGCTTAAAGATGGAACAGTACAAGCCCACTATTGGGATTTTTAAATATATATATTATTTTCATTTATTTTTTCTTTCTGATTATTTTTTAATTTTTTTTTTTTTTTTCAAGACCAGAACTTTGTGGGAACAAGATTTTGTCCTCAGCTTATTTTATTTCATTATTTTTTCCTCTCATTTTGTAAACACATTATTTATTGGAAATGCATTTTTTATTATTATTTTAATGGATTAAATGGCTGTTGACAAATGCAAGATGGGAACTTGGGATTTTTTTTTTTCCGTCTACTGTGATGAAAAAAATTCTACTGAAAGCAGGGGGGATGGGACTTGAAACATCCAAATCATTTGTGTTATCACTACGCTCGGCTGTGTCATACCTACTGGTTTTGAAACACAGAAAGCATAGGATTTTTCTTTTTGTCTGCAACTTTGGTGTATGCAGAATGTGTATTAGTGATGAGAGTAAAACAAAAATTAAAAACCAAAAAAATATGTATATGGCCAAAAATATATCTTGTAGTTCATATTTTAATATTTGTGTGAACATACTAAAAGTTCAAAATTAGGATTTCATAATTCATTTTACTTATTAGTGATGCTCAGAGCTTTGTTCTTGCAACAATTTGAGACCTATTGAAGCCAGCCATAACCAGTTGCATGCAGCATAAATGGGTTCCCACATCTAACCATGGAGCTCTGCAACCACAAGGTATAGAACATTGCTTGGACACTAAGCACAACTTTAACCAAAAAAAAAAAAAAACAAGGTAGACCGAATCTAAATGATTATCAAAAAAAAGTGAAAGTGTAAGTTGGGGCTCTGCCTAGAAATAAAATGCCTTTGTTGTTGATCTTTTTTTTTAAAATTATTATTTAAAATGTGTGTATGTGTGTGTATATATATTCATGTATATATGTATTATTATTTTTTTTAATATATATGTAATTGGAAATCCATGCAAATAGCCAATTGTAAAATTGTTCATAAAGTTTTAGGTGGAAGAATTTACTATTCTATTTTTCTCCCATTTATAATGTTAATTCTCCCCACTTTAATATGTGTTATTATTGCCATTGTTTGTTTACTTTTCCCCCTTTTAGAAAGTGCCTCAATCATCTTGTGGGGTGGGGATATCTGTTTAAGATGGGGAAAATCACTAGCTGATAACTGATTAATCAGATTTCTTTATTATCATATTTCATGCATTCGTAATCAATTAAGGAAATCTGAAAGAAAAAGTTTGTATATATATGCATACATATATTATATGTAATGTATGTGTGCATATGTAAATATGTATTGTATCAGATTTATTTCTAATGTAAATTGTTGTCTGAAGAGAAAACGGGGAAAGTGGGTATCTTTGTTTAGTGTCAGTGACATTTTTTTTTTTTGTTCCTAGCATGTAACTAATACTGCGCTGGCTAGTATTTTACCAACTACCTCTTGTGTACCCAAATTACCAGTGGTCACTTACTGTACTCAGAGGAATTGACCTATGTAGACATTGTCAAGTCGGGTCAGATCTGGTCATCAAAAGATAAATGATTGACTGATTGAGATGTAATAAAGCATAAATGTTTTTTTTTTTGACTGATCATTGAATGAATATGCCCCGACTTATTAGTAAGCATTTTTGAGATTTTTTTTCATGTACTTGATGTTTCTCTTTTAAGTCATTCCCTCCATTACTTTCAATTAACTAAGAAAAGTTTGTGCAGAGCTAAAAGACTTGATCCTTTTATCCTCCTAAGTAATTGTGGTAGGCCTTTGTCCACCTAGCCCTCCTTTTCTTTTACTATGTAGAAACTAGTTATCAAATTCTATGTATGATAAAACAATTCTTTCCTCATTATAAACATGGGAAGATTCTGTGAAATGTGGTATATTTTTTGTATATACATGTATGTTTGTAATATTCCCACCCATATCTAGAATTGAGAGAGAGAAAGAGAGAGTGAATATTATTCAAACAGCCAAAATTTTTTTTTTGAAGGAGACTCATTGAACTGTGTATATTTCTAAGAACTTTTTTTTAATCTAACCTTATTAGTTCCTTGTCATGGACCCTCACCAAAAAAGAAAAAAAAAAAAAATACTAAAAAAAAAAAAATATTTTTTCAACAGTCTGCTGTGATTGAGTTAATAAATTACATATAAAAGAAACTTACTCGGTGTTAGTTTATTATTCTTGTTACATAAAATAAGCATTCATAGACATGATTTTTGTAAAATAGTTTCTCAAGCATAATTTAGTTGGGGGGGAGGGCTCTTAGAAATAGTAACAAAAAACAAATGGAAATTATATACAGATTGGCCATCGATAATCTGGCATTTTTGTTTTTACTGGATTGAAAGATTTAAGGAATAATTCTACAATACATCTTTTATCTTCTCATTATATACCTTTGGTATATTTAATGAAAGTATTGCTTGCTGCTGGTATCTTAAATACTGATTAATTGTAAACATTAAATAATAATAATAACTTGTAGTTGTATATTGAACTATTTTCTTTTTGGATTGTTAAATGTTTTTAGAAAAATTTAAACTTTATAACTACAAGTTAATGACATCAGACAATCAATAGCTATTAATTTTTATATCTATTACATCTACATTCACAATATGTTGTGTATACTATGTTAAAAATAATTTATTTTTATATCTGTACATTTAGCTTATTAAAATTGTTTTATTCTTCTTTTTTTTTTTACTTCACTTTCTTGTGATAACATTTAATGATTAAAGTTTTTTTTTTTTAATTCTTTTTTAACAGCAATGTTTTTTTCCTAGCCTTTTAATAACATTTACATAAAACATATTTTGTATTTTAAAAAGTTTGTAATTTTCATTGCTCAAAGTAATAAGAAAAAGACATGCTTACATCAATTTGTCATATTAATTTATTTATTTTATTATAATTACTTTATATATATGTGTTTAAAATGTTATTTGATCAATCTTAAATACACACTAAAAAAATAAATTCTGGTAGGTGTGGAAATGTGAAGCATTCCTATGTAATTTGTTTCTACATTAAAAGGAGTTTTGAATTATCAGTTACCAAATTATTGATGTTCAATCTGTTAAAAAAAAGCATTAGTTATAAGTTTTCATTATATAAATATTTTGAATACTTTCCTTTAAATTTATCTCAAAATCACTGCTGATATAACATGTATAGTGCATATATAAGATAAATGCTACAGTTCTCAGTTCAGCTTCTGTAATTTCCAAACTATAGTAGCAATATCTGGGATGTAGTACATATTTATGGCTAGAAAAATAATGGAAAAGCAATCCCAATTCATTTCAGGAATTTAAATTTAATCAACCCATATAATAGCAGCAACTGTCTCCTTTTGAAATTGATTTTCTACCCACTCTACAATAAACATCAGTTAATCTATATCCAGTATTTGTAGTAGATAGATAGGATTGAATTTATAAACAGGAGGATTAACAGTAAGTATTTTCATTTTTGCTTAATAAAAACAAGATAAGAACTAAATTATAATTGTTCAGTTTTTGATCTACATTCCAAAATTAAGTTGAAAAAAATTTTTAATCCTTTAAATAAAAAATTATAGAATTAGCTCTATAATTAATGTGTATTATGAAGAAGAAAAACAGGTTTTAGACAAAAATATTTTTCTTTTTTTATTATATTAAAAATTAAGATGTTTGTCTAAATCAGAAAGAGATTAATTGAAATATTTGTCTGTCTTTTTTACATTTAATCTTAAATTTGTAGTATTTCAAAAATATCAAGTACCATTAATATTTTAGTTATTCCAGATTATATTTTAAATTATCTATGTAAATTTTGTATTCATTTCCACTTTTCCGTTTTAGCTTTAAATATATATGCGCATTCACTATGTTGCATGCTATAAGACCAATCTGTCTCAATATAGAGAAGAAAAAAGTTAAGTTTATAAAGTTGGATCGATGATAACTGATGGAAATTATCACTAACTGGAACAGTGGAATTTTGACTGTGTGCACCAGAGATAATGATTTTCCAGATTTTTTTTTTGTATTATTGCATTATTTGTCAGCAGGCTTTCTGTTGTAAAATTCTAAATATACATTATATATTATGAACTCCATTCAAGATAAAAGTCTTCAGAAAAAATGTTTGCGATCATTTAGTGAGGTTATATTATGCAAAATTTCATTGGCTAAGTCGAATATTTTTACAGATTCAGGGACCTATTGTAAGAGATAAAAGATTTTTTAAAATCTTGAGATGAGATGTATGGTGAATTTAATAATGACACTTGTGTTGATGGATTTAGATTCCATTGTCAACATAATTAATTTTAATGAATTGAATATAAAATTGCAAGAAAGAAACAAAATAGCTGAAATGACTGGATGTGTTAATACTTATGGAAATAAGTTAAAGCTGTTGTCTATCGGTGAAAAATGAATTGAAAATTTTCAAAAAGTATTTTTGTGTCGTTAAAAATTAGAATTCTGTGTATTTGATAAAATAAATATCATGATGAGGGAATAATAACTCTTCATTTTAAATTTTAGATGTGTTTCCAAGAATTTACTAGATGAATGAATGTAAATGATTATTTTCATGAGTTATTTATTTGACAATAGTTAATATGGAACAAATGCCTAGAAGAAAATGAAATTCTTTTGCAAAATAACATAACTTTAAAATTAAGCACACAATTTAGAATCTAAAAATCACTTGGAGTCTAATGCACAAAGAAGTGTATCGAAACTTTAAAAAATTGTATTTAATTGTGACATTATTTTTTTGGTTCAGTCTTATCTATGCAAATCTGTATTTTCAACAATGAATATAATTAAGTCAAAACCCCATTCCTCCATGCAGAAGGCCACTTAAAATCCTGTACAAGAGTAATAATTAGTGATTATATGCCCAAATGTTAAAGATTAGTGGACAACAGGCAATGGAAATCTTCTACTTGGAATTTATATTTTATATTGATTTATTGTTATATACTGAATGTTTTGATAATAAATGTTATTTCTAATAGTCGATTTAATTTGTAATTATTGTCATTGTTATTACATTGTAATATATAGGTGTTGGAATGACGCAGCACTTTGCAAAAACTACAAACAAATTACAACAATCTGTCTATTTCTAGTCTATATATTAAAAGCTTTTTCTTTAATTTTAATAAAATTATATACATTTATTGATTTTTTTTGATTTTTTTAATAAATTTGCCTGACTTGAATCTATTTGTAATTCATGAGCTTTTTGTAGTACTATTTATCATTTGTGACTATTTGAAAAAAGTCCCCCCCCCCACCTATTTATTTATTTTTTAAAACAGATACTATTCGACATGTTTAACTCCATCAAATGTCATTAGAAGATAATAGCTTTTATGGCATTTGTATAAGATGTGTATGGAATATTATGTATTTTGTCAGCATTTTTGGCAAATAAATCTACAGAATGATACATACAAATAGATATAAACTTGAAATTAAACATAGCTCAATGTATATGCAAACAAAGGTTGAAAATCATCTCATCCTATGAATTAAAAGCACTCTAAATTATTGAACAAAGACTCAAGAATGGAATGAATCCACTTATTCTTGGGAGCTCTGATATTTATAAGCATACTCTTGTCATTGTAGGTAATCCAAGGTGAAATTAATTTATCTGCCAGATATAATTTTGCAAATTTTAAAAATAGAATGTAAGAATAATAAAAGACTTTCTAAAAGATTGTTTTATAGTAAACTGTAATTGGATTTTTAGAAAAATATTTTTTTATGTTATCCAAACAGGCTTAATTTTTGATGTAATTAAAATCATTGATCAAGCAAAAGTATGTGTAGTTAAGCAGAGTAGCGTGGGCGAAAATTTCAATCCAGACTTAATTAGGATTTTGTGTTTTTGTTTCTAGTTCTCTAGTAGAAAATTTCAAATTATTGGGATTTAAAAAAATAACTATCTAAATAAAATTAGTACTATACCGCTGTCTGATCATTACTATGGTAGTAGTAAACAGTTAATACTAATCATCAAAGTGATTAATTACAACTAGTAATTAATAAATTTTAAAAATAAAGACTAATAATGAGCAAATTTTAATTTTGAAATAACAAACTTATCAGAAGAAACAAGAAATCATCTTGCGTTTTCTTATTTATTTTCTCTCATCTATATATTTACTTAAAAAAAATCCTGGATTAGAAACTTAATTACAATTGACTATCTTTAAAATTAGGAAACACATTAATCATCTTTGTGTGGAGAAAGATTTATATAAGAAAAAATGAGGCTATATACTAAATGCAATGTGTTTATTAATTTTGGACTTGATCTAGAAAGAAAAAAAAATTGGTAAATTGAAGATAAAATATGCTACAGAAATTAATAATATGCATCAAAAATCATTAATATAGCATCCAAACGAGGTGAATATTGAAGATGAAGATATTTATTATATCAGAAGAGAAAGTGAATTATTTAAATCCAGAACAGAAATCTAATAACTAGAGAAAAGATTTAAATCTCGCCATAGATGTGATATAGAAATTGAACACAATATTAGAATATCAGATTTAATAGAGATATAGAAATGATGAAATTATATATGGTGTATACAATGAAAGGAAAGATGTTTTTTTTTTTTTTAAATGGGTGAGAAATAATAATTAACAATAACATACATAGTGGAGGAAACAAAAATGTGTTTTGTAGAATAGAAAAGATCTAGAAATAGAGTTTATGAAAATACAATACATATAAATTAATAGCCGTCAATACATATAGTTATATAACTTCGAACAAGAAATAATTTGTTTAAATTATTTCAAATGATTAATAAGAATTCTCTTAACTTTTTAGCCAGAAAAAAAAAGCATGAATAGAATATATATATGTGTGTGTGTGTGTTGATATATGCTAAACCGTTTTAAAAAATAATAAAAACAAAATGAAACATTTTATAAAATGAAGTATATATAAAAAATTATAGCAATTCCTTAGAAACACTATATATTGCAATTGATGGAGAACGGACTAATAACTTTAATGTGCTTTAAAAATGTAGGCAAAAAAAAATTATATTATTTTATTGATACATCTGTTATAAAAATTTTGAAAGAAATCGTTTTATAAATCATGTATGTGTACATTATTGTTTTTAAATACATGTCCTATTAGAAATATTTAGGAACTGTAAGTTCACTTTTTAATATACTTCTTACAGTAACTTGCTTTCTTAAAAATCAGAATTTAAGTTCACTATTTCCTTTTTTGATCATGAAATTATTTTGAAATCTTTTAAGTTTCAAAAATATTATTAAAATTCTTAATCAAACGAAACATTTTTAACCATTATCAATCCTCTGTAGGATAAAGGTTTCTTCAAGTTTAATCCACTTTCTTTTATCTGTAGTCTCTTCCCCATAACACACCAGCAAATTTTCTTAATTCATTCATCCATCTTGTATGCAGTGTCTGACTAGATTTATTTGCAATCTCTTGGGATCCAGTTTAAGATTTCAACTGTATCTATTTTTTTCTTCTAGCAATATATCCATTTCCATATCAAATCTTTCAATGATATCGGTGATAATGTATTCTCTTGCCAGTATATTTTATTTTCTGTTGTATTACTCCTAACATCACTTATATTAAACTGAGTGATCAGATATCTCTTAATTGTTCTTTCAAATGTCAAAATCTAACATTTATAAGTAAGAACTGGTAAAATATTTCTATTAAAAAATCTTTTTCAAACAATCATATTTACTGTTAATATTATTTCCAATAAAAATATTCCATTTTAATCTTTTCACATTAATTTTTTATTACTTCCATCTGATAACTCTTGCAACCTTTCTGAAGCTTGATCATTATATGCAAAAACAATCATCTGCAAAATCTAGATGCTCTCCATTTACTTTTACCCTCTTCCCACTTTAATTCATAAAATATTTATTATAGAAGTGCTGGAAAATTTTTTGGATTATATGGAATCGCCCTGTGGTATATCCTTACCAATGTTCATCTTAGTATCCTCATGCAATCTAATCATTGCTGATACATTTTGATAAATATTCTTCAGAATATGACAATTGTATCTTAATTCATTGTTTTAATCACATAGAAATGCTTATAGAATCAAATGCCTTTTTACAATTCACAAATCCAAAGCACAATGACAACTCTTATTCAGTACTCCTTTTTATAACCTTTCTCATTACTTGGATGTTATACATTATGCTAAATCACTTTTAAATCCAGTTCTTGTATTTGTTTTAAAACCAATGTTTGCTGTAGACCAGTTGTAATTATTTTGATAAAGATTTTGTATAGAATTGATAGATCTATAATTTCTAATGTCATTATCTTTTTTAAATATCAGTATTACTATTGCTTTAGTCATTCATTAGATTAGAGATTCTTCATTTGATAATATTTATGTTGTGTAATTTTCATTATACCATTAAAGAGATTGGGATCTGGGCCAACTGATGAGTGCTGGTTCAGTATGAAATGTGCATCTTTGGTATCATACAGCCTTTTTACATCTCCGAGTCATATATTTATAATTACACCCCTCCACAGAATGTTAAAAGCGGATAGTAACCAGAGTGGAATAGTAAAAATTATACTACAAAAATGTTATTCATCTCATTTAGCATTCAGTATCTAACTTCGCCAACTGCTTCTTTTAAGATATTTATAATTTCATCATTTCCTGGTTCTTCTTGTTTTTTTTTTTTTGTTAGAAAGCTGTGCAGCTTTGAAGATGTAGTAACTGTTGAAAGTACATAGATTTCTTTTTTATTGCTGTATAATTCTTTATGGAAATGTCTCACTTTTTATTTTTAGTAATAGTTCCGTCTTCTTATTACAAAAAATGACCTTTCAATACCAAGACATTATTTTGCACTTAATACCATTCATAAATTATATTTTCTTATATTATTATTAATTGTTCTCCATACCATTTTACAAAACTAGTTATTCAATTCTTTTTAATGGTTCATTTTTTAAAAATGATCATATTCTTTGTACATTGTTTTGTCTCAGTAGAAAATTTGCTAGTAAAATACAACTTTTTTATAACAACTAACTTGTATTTTTAATAGAAAGTCAACCATCTTCAAAATCTGTTAATAATTTTAAATGATTTGCAAGTTGTAATCTAACTTCATTGGAGTGTTTTGAAAGGTTAGAAAGATCAACTGTTAATGTTTTTGTTAATAGTTTTTATTTCTAGATTTGCATTGATATATCTTACATCTCATTAATTGCAATAACTTCTTGTGTTGAATCTATTAAGAACATTACAGTCCTCAAGTATATATTTTCTATTAGTCAAAATATCCAATTCTGCTTCCATGCCCCTTTTTTTTTTCAAAGAATTCATAATTACCTTTTTTTGCAAATTCCACAAGTCTTACCCTTTAATTGTTATCACTATAACCTAATTTACAGCACTTTGATCATTCCAATCTCCCTTGACAAGTTTAAAATGTTTGAGCTGGTCAAAAGCATTTTATGCATCCATAGTAAAATCCGAGATTTGTTCACAATGTGAATTAGTTGAAGCATAATCTTGAATTGTCTGCATTTGATATCTTACATTAATTTGAATAATTAATCTTGCCACTGTCTGATGTACCTTCAATCTCCACAGAGTTCTTCCACTTTTTATTTATAATGAATCCTGTTTCACTTCTGTTTCTAATATTTGTGTGTTTGTCATAAAGAATATGTCTACTATTAAATCCATTGTCTTCACCTTTTTTTATTGCTTCACAATGTTCACCAAGTTAAACAATGTGTTCATTCTTTCATTTGAAAGTAATCTACAATTACAAGTGCCTAAACATTGAATGGCAATCTTGGGTCCACAAACAGGATTCTTAGCAACTTTCCAGTTAGTACCAACCAATGCCCTGGTTAACAATTTTACAGCCCTCTGGGAATAAGGGCCATAATTTAGTTTTGTATGTGGTAATAATAAATTTATTCCCATACACAGTCAAGTTACCTTCAAGGAAACTCAATATTTCAGTAAAAAAGTATCGGGCAATGAGATAAAAGTGTAGTATTTTTTTAATCTTATAATTCTGGTAAAAAGCCAATAGCATTGCCATGTTGGATGATTTATACAACACCAGAAATATGTTTAGTAGACATTGGAGATTTGCTCTGTTCATTTAACGTTCAAAGTGTCGCAATTAATAGCAAATTTCTGAGCTCAAAGAAACATGAATTCATTTGAAAGATGGGAAAAGCCCAAATGGACTTGTATTTTTAAAGAAGTGAAGGTATTTAAATTTTTTTCAAGATTTACAAAATAAAATAACATTGTCATAAAGAAATTAAAAGTGATACTGATGAGTTTTTCAAAAAAATGGAAACATTTTTATAGCATATTCTCAGAAAATTCATAAATATCAAGATGATTCAACTAAAATTCTACATCCAATTTGGTAAAGTATGTAACAAATGTAATAACCATTAAATATTTACATTGCAAGCTTAATTCCTCTATTAGACTTATAAAGTTACATTGAAAAGTAAGTTTCTTCACCAGGCTATTAATTACACCTTTACTTCACTCTAGCTAAGAATAGTTTGGTATTCATTCACCTACCAATGTCTGATGGGTAGATATGGGATGATTAATTTAAAAAAAATTGAATCCTAAATAATTTTATATTTACTTGGCTGAAATTTGAACTGAATTAAAGGCATGACAAGTGTATACTTTACTATTATATATCAAGGCTTATTCAAACTTACTAATTATGTATAAATAATTGGTCATAAATTTCCAACTTATATAAAACATGATTGATAAAAAAAGAATTAACACCATTTCTTTTTTAAAAACTTGTTTTTATTATATTAATTATTATAACAAATTACATATATGTAACCCCTGTATAACACAGTCGATAGATTCCTTTAAAAAAATGGGTTATGGGAATTTGTGTTATATGAAATAAAACTAGTACAAAAAACAGGGTTACGTTCCAAAAGTTAAAAAAAATTTACTATTTGCATTTTATTATGGAGAAATATGTTTTTTAAAACAGCACAGAATGAGTATTCTAGTAAGTAGTTATAACTCTCTCTAATCGCTATTTCCGATATTTTTATCTTTTTACAAATGCTCACTAAAGTAAAATTTATCCAAAACTTAGGGTAACATTTATCAGTAGTTTTAATAAAAATAAGTTAAAAATATTACAAAAGAGAAACATCCTTAATATTGGCCAAGACATTTTTTAAACAGCTATTCTATAGAAAGTCTAAAAGTTGCAAGTAAAAATCTTTAAAAAATATGGGATTTTAACATATTAAAACCTTCAGAAGTA
This sequence comes from Epiperipatus broadwayi, assembly GCA_028023455.1. Classification (NCBI taxonomy): domain Eukaryota; kingdom Metazoa; phylum Onychophora; class Udeonychophora; order Euonychophora; family Peripatidae; genus Epiperipatus; species Epiperipatus broadwayi. The sequence continues at coordinate 2,956,332 of JAQFVV010000154.1, forward strand.
ATCCTTCCGAGAGAAAATTTATGAAAATCATTTGTATTACTTGGATATAAACATGTGTGCCATTATAAAATTAATGTTACTGATAATCCTGTGGAAATCTGGATCTGGTAACATTTTTATCATGACAAATATGATACAAAGAAAGAGATAGATTGAATGAAAAATGATTACAACCAGTAGATAAATAAAAGTTACAGTATTGAGATTTCAAGACTGGTAAGTAAAAAAAGTGTTATGGAATGACAATAAGTCAATGTTTGTAAAACATTTTGATAAATTATCTATATTAATAGCTGAAGTAAAATGTAACAATCTTGGTTCAGATACAATTCGAATTCAAGAAGCAAGCATTTGATGAAAACTTAATAGATAAATAAAAATAGTTTTTACTTAATGTTAAGATGACTTACATGAATATTACCAAGTAGAGAATAAAATGAGACAAGGTCATATTTGAATTTATATCTATAAAAAGGCATTCGAATTAATAATGTTTGATAACCATTAAAGGAAAATTGATCTTAATTTTATTAAATGGGAAATATTGGAATTGTAAATTACCAACATCCAATAAGGAGTTTAATGGCATTAGACTAATCTCATATTCCAATGGTGCTATGGTAGTTATTAAAAAATGTTAAATATATTGGATTTACAAAACTTAAATTGAAATTCGTATTTTTACTTCTGCACTTTTAATGATCATTGTAAAAATTTGAAATTGTTATTTATAATATAAAAAAAAAAGTCTATACTAATACATGATAATCACATTAACCTAAGGGTAGATAACTTAATTTCATTAAATTTGAAGTAAAAACTTGTAATTGTCATTCAGATCGTGATATTTCAGCATCAAAAATAAGTTGAACTTTGTTTTTAGTCATTGCATAAAGCATTAATAACATTTATATTTCACATATATTTTGATATAACTTATTGTAAGAATGAGTTTTACAATCTGAAAAATAGAATTGTTCATAATTTTGGTACAAAGGTTTTTTTGTTTTAGATAACAGCTGATTACAATATTCATGCTTTTAAAAGCAGTTCTCTCCATTCTATTCTAGAACCATGTAATGTAAGCCTTAGTAATCAATGAATACTGAATAGTGCTCCAGATAAGTTTCTGGCTTTACCTTCATCAATAAAGACAATCCAAAACTGAATCTAATGCATCCAGAAGCCATCTTTTGTTCTTATATTATTTAATCTAAGCATGAAATTCAAAAGATTCTAAATTGAAGCTGACTATTCAGGGCATTTGCTTGAATGATATAAAATAGTAATGTGTGACTACTAGATGCATTAGTGTATTAATTCCAGCTTTGAATCCTAGTTCTCACTGACAATAATCAGATGTTAGAAACCTGGAAGTGATATTATAGCACTATCATCTTATGCCCATTGATTGATTACTCAAGTTTATTGTAGGTGATTCTACAATGGAAGTGTTCTTGGAAACAAAAAAGTTAGTGGTATTGGTAGTGTTATCCCTTCTAATCACTGGTTTAAAAAAATCAATAGGGATTGAGGATATAGTGCTACAATGTCTGTCATCCATCGATTGATTATGCAAGCTTGCAATAAATCACTATAAAGTAGAGCAAGGTTTGTCAACCTTTTTTTTTTTACCTATTGCCCATAACAAATTTAAATCAATTTAAAAGAAAAACACTAGCTGCACATCTATAGTAATCTGGTTTTTCTTTTAATATCTGTCAATACTGCCCATTTGAAAGCTTTAAACCTCCCACTAATGGGTGGAAAGGATCAGAATGGTGACATGGAATGAGTGAAGATAATTATTTTAAATAAAATAAAGTTTATAATGTTAATGTATGTTGCTAAAATATCTTGCAAATGAAATAAAAATTCTGTAGGAAATGAAACCACAAATAACAGGTCATGATTGTACTATATATAATGATGCAAAATTTCAGTATAAAGTGTTTGAAAATCGTATACATTACCATTTTTCATGCTTACACAATCTTAAAACATTAACTTTCTCCATATAGTAGTGTATCCTATTGCAAGCAATAATAATCAATGCATGCTAGAAGATTTGTGCATCAAAATGTAGGGCCTGCTCATGCAATATTCCCAGACTAGTTTCTAATTAAAAAGGCTCATTACTGATGAAAACCATAAGTTAGAAATTAATATGGATGAATAGGCACTAGATTCGGATTTTGATGCACAAATCTAGCATCCATTGATAATTATGGATTGCATTGGGTGGCACTACTGTATGGAGAGTTACTACTGAATTTTAATTATCTAAGGAAAATCATACTAAGTTCTATTTTAACCATGCTAAATGAACAGATATTTATCTACATATGTAAGCTTATCCTTATGTAATGAAATTCTTGAATTGCATATATATACAAAATGATTAAAAAGCAATGGGATATCTCAAGAGCAACATAAATAATAAGAAAAAGTGAAACTGTTAAGACAGTATATTCCCATTTAGAATTAAAACAATTTGATATTTTCTAAAATATACTATTCACAGAAATTAAAACATCTGATTATATAAAGTGTTTATTTTTGCACATGTATTTGTCTTTAATGTTTATTCTTATGCATAATTTTAAAATCTAATATATTTTGGCTCCCGCAGTATTTTGTGGATCGATCCATCAATGTAAGTCAAATAACGTTTGCATATATTAAGATATACGAAGTAACTAGGCAACAAGACACTATGGCCAAAGAATGTTGTTAGTCTGTCATTTCTTGACACTAAGTAGAAAGTATTATTACAATTTATAAATAGTGCTAATTTGAAATTTATGTCAATCACATTCGTTCTAGTAAATCGTTTATCTAATATATATATACACACACAAAATGCTACCAAACAAAATGGATATTTTAATAATACAGTTTGTGGGGGAAGTAAAATTGCAAAAATGATGTTTTATTAGGAAATTAATTTAAAAATTGTTGCTTCTCTCATACATGCGAATTGGCTTATACTAATTTGGCTGCTAATTTATTGATAGTTTCTCAATAGAAAGCTTTCACAATATGGCCTTTTGAACATATATAACTGCTTTGAATCATAGTATAAATTTAACTAATTACTTTTAAAAAATAAATTGAATCCATGCACAATTATGTTTTAAAAGCATAATTAAAAAATTGCCATGTATGTTGAACTTCAGAAATTATACTTTAAGCTAGAAAGCAATAAAGAATTTTTAAGATATCTGGTAATAAATGCAAATTAGAATCGTCAAACTGAAATATAAAATATTCCATTTTTTCCCTTGTAACGCCATCTGGATTTGATCTTAGATATTACTGAAATATGAACAAATTCATAATAATCTGTTGTTACACTTATCTGCCTCATAAATAGAATTTTACTACCATTAATTTTGAAGATGTCAAATGCAAAGTCTAAATCGCACAGATCAGGGGTGGCCAAACTTCGAATTTGTATGAATCCTTAATATCAAGATGTATTCAAGACTGCAACTAAATTCTAGACGTTCAATAGAAGAAAATATCTACTATGTATATATATATATAATCATAAATGATGGAAGAAAGTGATGATTTTATATAATGCGTTAGATCAGGTTATTTTAAATTCATATTTTGTAAGTAATTTTACAGTGTTCGTTAAAATATATAAATGTAATTTATAGTTCTTTTTTTTTTTAATTTCTTTACAAGTAAATGTTCTTCTAGAGTTTATTACTGAGATTGAAAATTGGGAAAACTTAAGATATTTGAATCTTTCAGCATTTATTTGTCTTTTGAAAAAAAATAATTTGAAAGCATTGGTGATATTACTCTTTGTTTCAATTTTTTATTTTTCTTTGTCAATAAATAATCTGCTTTTAGAAATATAACTTAGAAATACATATCTACCTTAACAAGTTTTCAAAAAATCATAAATGTTAACTTAGTGTAATGTGTTAAATTTGACTTATTTTAAATCCTGCATGTATGTGTTTGGTGTCATTCTTTTTTAATTTTATCTATCTTTAATGTAATACTGCTATAATTTCAAAAACCCCATATATATATTGCATGGAAAGAAGTGCTAGAAATAAGTATTTTTCAATAAGTTTTACTGAAAAAGTGGAGTTTGGGCCTGATGTTAACAGGAGGACCTGTACTCCTCCCAAGTTTGACTTACAATTTTTAGCAATATGATTTATTAATTTAGAAAAAATTAATGAGAATAAAATCAATAAAAAAATGATTATTCACATGTAATTGTATCTAATTAATAAGAACATTACAATTTGGCTTATATTAATAAAGCATGCAAGTAAGATGATCATTTGTCAGTATGCTCAATGCTTCCATTTTACAAATTCCATTGTTGACTGTAATGATTCACAAAAATAGATTAAATGAGGATACTTAGATTCTGGTGTAACTTTCCAAAATTTATTCAGGAAAGTACCAATTCTATTTTTCCAATTACTTTGTCAGGAAGTATGATTTCAGAAATTGGAAAACCATTCTTGTTAAAGTTAACAATAAAAGGATTGATGTAAAAATGAATTGTTTGAAAATATTCAGATCTTTAAATCTATTTTTAAAATCTGATACCAGTCCTAATTTTTCGTGATATTCATTAAATTTTTCTTTGTTAAAGTTAAAGATATTGTTTTCAAAAGAAAAAAAAATGATTAAAAGTTTTAATCTTAAGGTCATTTTGGGAAATTTAAAGTTTTTTTCTAAAAAATTGGAAATACAGTAGTTTGAAAGAGATCATTATTATCACTTTTTTTCTTGCAATGAAATATTGAGATTTTGTAAAGGCTGTAAAGTATCAGTCAGGAACATTAAATCTTATACTATATGCCACATTTCAAGTCTGGATATAGGCTTGAAAAGCTAAACAAATCATTTTAAGACATTAAATGTGGAGGCCTTGGAAGAACACCATAGAAAATTATGTCAATTGGAAGTTCTACATCATTCAAATCATTAAGAAAATTCTTAAACTAGTAATGATTTTTTTAATTAATTTGTACATAACTTACAATATATATACTGTCTTTATAACATTTTTAAATCTTAGTTGTGAGATATACAATGATATGAAATAAATTGTGGAACTTTAGAATCTTTTTTTAAAAGAATATTTTTACCCAATATTACAGGAGCTTTATCTGTTGTAATGCTGACAAGTGTGTCAAATGGCAGATCAAATTTGTTTAATATTGTCCATGACTTGATTCTGGTAATGGCACTAAATTGAACATAACTTATTTTGCTATTGCCTCTCTAGACACATAAAGAACAAAAACAGCCAGTTAATGAATATCTAACTTCATCAAGAGCTCAATTGAATGCTATATAGCAGCAGTGTTCAACCTTTTGGCATATTTGGGCCACATTGGGAAAAGAATTAATTTTGGTCTATACATTAAATATACTAACATTATCAAAAGCTAATAAAAGATTTGTGCATGATTTTTATGATATCCACCATAATACTAATTATGCAGTGACCCATTCAGGGAGTCTTTTAAAATTATCAAGCATGTTCCAAGTTTGTGATCAATAATATAGAAAATGTACATATCTAAGTAATAAAATATCACTGATGTTTTTTTATCTTTTTTTAATTATAAATGAGGGAAACAAAACTAGTTGTATACTGTATTTGATATTGTATTTGAGTGTGTATCACATTTATTTTAATTATATTGTGAACCATAATCACAAAAAAATCTCATAATATTTTTAATAAGTTTCCTATTTCACATTGTGACATTCATAGCCATCCTGGGCTGCTGATTGGACAGTGCTGATGTACAGTTTCTTAAATCATTCTTCAACTTGGCTTTAACATTTACAGATTTTGGTAATTCATCATTCATTGTATGATGTGAAACATAAATTGCTCTTTTAATCAGTTTTGTCTGTGTTTCTTAACCTAACAATCATAACTTTTTGTTGTTTTTTAATGAATTTCCCTTCCATGTATGCACATTTAGAGTGTGCAATATTTCAGGCAATCAGAAAAGTGACTTTGGTGGCAGTATAAGCTTCATTACTAAACGATAAGAGCATTTGCTGTTGAAGAAGACCCAAGTTTTAAAGATTGAAGTTTCTCCATTTGTAAATTTTGGATTATTTGGAAATTAAGTTGAAAATTGTGGATGATTTGTTTTATGATAACAAGGTAAGTTGTTAACTTTATAATTCACAATTGTAATTTTTTAAATAAGACTTAATGGTTTTTCATTATTTTCAATGAATGCAAATTTTTCTTCCCATTTTCTATTGAAACATCTACTTTCCTGTTCATATCTTGGTTTTTTGCTTGCTGAATCTATGGTAATCAAGAATTTAAATAAAAATTTTCAAGATTTTAAATCTAATATCAAAGTAAATTATGTAATATTTTTCTGAATATAAACTTAAAATAATTATCTGTATTTCTTGATTAAAATAGCAGAAATTGATGGTTGAAAGTCATAATAGAAGAACATGATGTTTGAATTAAAATGTTTAAAGAATTACAACACTTTGCAAGTGCAAACGCAAACTGAACTGAGAAGTGTGAACGATGTCTTATATTTTTAGGAAATGGTAAGGGAATAAAATCACCAAAGAATAAAACATGTATGGTTTCAAAATAAAATATAATACATAATGCTAATATAAATTATGATATTTTCTCTCAGAAGTTTTGTGAGATGTATTGAAATAACTAGGGAATTGTAGTTTGGTCAGGATGATCATAGATAATGACTCAAATCTATGAATATAATGAGAAAATTGAACTTAATAAATCTCACCTGGTAGGATTTTTTGCAAGTTCTTTTCCAATATTTTATAAATAGTTTAAATGGTCTCAAAATAAAAAATCCATATGCTAAATAAATGAATTTAAAAACATACTGTGCTTGAAAATTAGTCGTGAAATAAATAACTGAATGTAAATATAATTTATTTGACATAAAAGTATTCACTTTTTAAAACTATATTCGCATGTTTACTCCCGTTAAATTTTTTTAAAAAGTAAATGTTTTAGGCTTTTTTGTAATTACAAATCAGCATTTTTATGATACTTTGGATTTCTTTTCAAAGTCCTACATCCTCTTTCTTTATTTAATGTGAATTTTCTAATTGTGTATCCATTTTGGATAACTATATATAGATTTTTTTTTTAATCAATGTTAAACTAGCTTGTTTCATCATAAACTTTCTTAATAATCTATTTTATTAAGAATATTCATAATTTAGAAAGATCAATTGAATTAATGACTTTGTGGTTAATAACAAAATAACTAATTTGTTTTTGCTTCATTCTGTTTATAACGTCTCTTGTTTTATCTTTCCTGAAACAAGCTTGTAAATCTGGCACTTCTCTCTCAAAAGACTAAATACACTGTCAAGAGTTTTTTGTTATAAGACTACATACTGATTTTTTTTTTCAATTTACACCCCATTGAATAGTTTTTCAGAATAATTTGCATAATTTTGTCATCACTTATTGATCTTTTCTTTACCAAATTTTTTATTTGGTTGGCTTCATTATAAATATTTTATAGTATATATCTTCATAATATTCATCTCATTTCCTACATTTCTTATTCTGGTTATAATTTTTCAATAGCATTTGTCTGCCAGCTCATTTGAGGCTAGAATAGCCTTTTGATTTTAAAAAAATCCATGAAAACCACTTTTATTTTCTAAGTGTTTGTTTTTATGGTCCTTTCCAATATTATTATTTTTGTTTCCTAGATACTTTTTGAAATTTCTGATTCAGTTCCTCCATTGATCTTTGCTCTTTTTATTTTCTGCACGTACTACTATATCTATTGACATTAACTTTAATTTTTCTGATTGTTTCATTTTAATTAAACTTTCTTCAACCTAACAATAACCTGATACCCAATTAATGATCAATAATTGGATGACTGTGACACAGCTTTTCTGAAGAATATCCCAAGCATGTTTAAAAGCATTCAACTAAAAACATTTCACCTGAATTTGAATGCCATATTGTGAATTTTGTGGGTGGATGCCTAATCATATATAGTGACAGCCTGCATTATGCTTCTGAGAATAACATACTTTTTACAGTAAATAGTATATATTAATAAAATGTATATACACAAGATGTTTCAGTCTTTCCATTTGGACTAGAGCATTAGAAATTTGTTAGATTTTATAGGTTTTAGCTACAAATTTAGTTCAACATTGAAAATATAGGGTTTTTTTTTTTTTTACCTATTCCATTACATAATTGTAGTCATGATCTAAAAAAAAACAAAGTTAATTAATTTAAATATTAAGATAAAAGTAATTTCCAGTTTTGTAATTTGATCTTTAATAGGATAAGTAGTGGGTTATAGTTTTCTTTAGAGATGGATTATGCTTTTCAAATTTATTTCCACCATATATATAAAATTCAAATGAAAAAGTTGATATACCTTAGATATTTTTATGCAGTATAGCAATCAAATGAATGTTTCCAACTTTGATCTATAATGAAAGATTTGTTTTTGGAGCAGATTCTACTATATATTAGATGAGATCCCAATAGTCAAGGCAATTAATCTGTCTTCAAATAAACTATATATATGAATTCATAGTATTATAAGAAATGAAGAACACATTTTGGTAGTTAGAGAAAAATCCAATTCATCGTCCATTTATTCACGCATAAAATTAACTAACCATGACATCAATTTTAATAAAACACTTTCTGTCAAAAATTGAACAATATGACCAGAGACTTCTAAGGGAAGCTATAGAAATTTTGAAAGGCCTATGAGCATTAATGAGAAGTGTGAATTGAAGAAAATTAACAATATTTGAAAAAAACTATTGGAGAATAAAATATTTTGTAAAACTTCTCAGCCAGTAGAAATTGAGTATGAGGAGGAAATATCAAAAGAAAAAATGTTTTTGAATCTCACGATACACATTCTTATGATTTGAGACAGAAGTTCTGAGGAAAGCACTTGTTATTGTGCTAAAACATCTGCAATTTTAGCTATAGACCTCATAGAAACTCCTAGAAATAATACTATGAATTCATCATTTATCCATGAGAGTATTAGAATATATATTATATCAATACTTATGCGCTTATAAAGCTCATTAAAGAAGTTATATGTTATTAAATTTATTTAAAGCTTAGCGCTTTCAAAGCTCTATGGCTTCATAATCATAGCTGTACAAAATAAAAATAAAACGGTTGATAGAGATGAGGGGGAGTATTTAAATTTATGTTAATTAGATGTTTTGGTATACTATTTATAATATTGTTTGACTTAGTTTGTCCATTTTTTGTAACGGTAAGAATTGTCCTTTCACGTAACAGAATCTCACCACACACATTCTTATGATTTGAAAAAGTTCTGAGGAAAACACTTGTTATTGTGCTAAAACATCTGCAGTTTTAGCTATTAACCTCATAGAAACTCCTAGAAATAATACTATGAATTCATCATTTATTCATGAGAATATTAGAATATATATTGTAATGATAAGAATTGTCCCTCCATGTAACAAAATCTAGAACACATGCAAAATACACTAAAGCTGATCGAATACGGATACTGGGATCCAGAATCTGACCAACATTCAATCCTTTCACCTCTGCTCAATGATCTAATACCCTATGGATGACATTCCTCAATGTACACAGACACTCAATTTACCCTCAGTCCGGCAGTCACCCCGGTGGAACAAGAGACTCGTAAATTAACTAGTTTATCACTGATTTGGTCAGACATATACACATATGGCTAAGTAATTAATTATCAAACTTAACAGACTGATCTACATATATATGAAATGGTGTATGTGCAATTAGATCGAGAGTTGGATAAAATTAGCTCATAACTCATGAACAATAAAATATGGAAACGAGTTATAATTTTAAATATTATTAATTTAATAAAACAATAACAACTAATAAATCAAAACATACAAAATTATATGATGGGAACGTGAGATATAACGCTCGCAGGCATTAGATAACTAATGAAATTAATGTTACATATCTCATTGTAAGTGTTTAATAAAGTGTAATGTGGTATTGGAGTTTATGCTTATATTAATATGCCAAATTTCTTGCCCTTTTGTAGTCTGCTAGATCATACAGAACTTTATAGCCAAAGTTATATAACTAACTATCATAGCGCTCCTATGGCATCTATCTATACAAAGTTAAATCAAGCATGTAATTAGGCTCAGAGATACACAGGGTAGCATGTTAATCTAGATTAAGATATAAAAGGAGAGAAAACTGGTTTATGATAGCTTTACCTATATCCTCTATGGCACATACCAAAATATTAATTAAGCAAAAAGGTGTGAATAGGTCATTATTCACGGTTCTTCAGCATCGAATGCTCGGTTTGCCCTAAAACCGCTCAACTTGCTATGAATAGGAACATTAGCAGTTCAGGTAGTCAGATAAGCATTATGAATCATCTAGGTCCTTGTGCCCTAGTTCTAAAAGTGTGCTTGAACCTGAACTAAAGTGGATGAGTGTGGCCCCCACCAGCACATCATCAAGAATCATGCAGCAAACAGATAATTGTACATTGTGTACTTTGTAAGGACACATCCACAACTTATACATATATAACGCAAATGTGTAAAATTATATTATCATGTTTTAAAATTAGATAGCGTCTATTTGCATATCTATACAATCCAGTTCTCAAATTTAGTATTTCAAATATACTATTTAGGGACTAAATTAATTAGTAACCTAGTGCAATATTATCACCTGCATCTCAACATATATAAATCTAAGGAGGGCAAAGCATATTTGTGGGGTTATTACCAATAAAACATTAAAATATGCTTTGAGAATATCTCTATGGCTAGTTCCTATGATGTGCGAGTTACATATATAAATAGTTATAATTCATAACTAGAATTAAGCAAACTACAATTTTAACTAGATAACTGATTATTGTAATATTAATACCCAAAACTTAATCAGTAAAATAATAATATGATCTTGAAACAGCAAGTGATAAAGAAGAAGAAGAATTCAATCATTTAATATTTATTATAGTGAAGATTTGAAATTATCTTCACAGATCGATAAGCTAAAATTATGTTTACAAATACTTGCGGTTTCGAGTCATTTGGCATATTAAATACATTTAATATTAAAATGATAAAATCATAGAATAAATCAAATAGATTTAGAAATAGGCATAAACAGACCACAGTAAATTATACATTTAATTTAAAATAGATTATTAGAGTATTACATTTTAAAAGAGAATTAAAGTTTTACATTTTAATAGAGAGTTCAAGTTTTACAATCAGGCAAGATTTAGCATTTAACGGTCTTTGTAGATTTTAGTAAAGGTGTTTGGGAAAGGCAGATTTAATAAATAGCTAGCTTTTAAAAGAAAGAATTGAAAGTCACAGTTTATAAACAGAGCTCTGAGAGAAAATTTACCATTCAGTTGTTTTCCATTGCAGTTAGTTTTGAAGCACTTGGGAGGATGTTAAGATGACACTTTTGACGATGATTTAAAGTTAATAGAGATTTACCACGGGCTGCTTTGCTTTGCTGGTATTCGGCATTAGGTTTTATGGGACCAAACTTCTCCATTCACTGCGATGAGAACAACAGGAAATATACATATGTGATTTCAATAATACAACAATAAAGTTATCTAAATAATTTAACTAAAATATTTCTTAAACTAGAAATATTTTTGAAATGAATTTCTTAATTCAGAAATATTTATGAAATGAATATACATATATCTATAATATATACCAATAACATAACAATAATTTAAACTAAAATATTTCCTAAATTAGAAATATTTATAAATGCATACATATCTGTAATCTATACATATACTATTAAATTACAGACATGCTGCTCACATATATATATATGATTCTGCATATATAATAATTCAAGGTTATTTGAATGGGTACTCTAAGAGGGTTTAAACCTGGCATATGGATAGATGTGTGGGTAAAATAAGTGAAATGGGCAGATGGATGAAAATGACCATTTTATATCCCCAAACTTACTTAAAAAAACAAATAAAAAATGCCTATACTTAATCTGAATTATTAATGATCAATGATCAAATCTTGGTTTTCATCTAAATGACCAAATTTTAAACTTCTACTCCTGTCATAACATCTCAATGTATCCCATGCCTTGCTTAGCTACTACTCTCATGCTTCACCCCACAAAGACAACTTAGACTAGAAATAGATATATAAAACAACAAAAGAAAACTTCCTAAACTAATTAGATAATATAAATTTATATATAAAAAACTATATTTCTAAAGTGATGCCAAAAAAACAAATATAAAAATGGATTATATGGAGTTAGTAAACCCCCAGGGTTGGTTAGTTTAATTTACAAGTGAAAGGTAGGGGTTTGATCCATGTACTTATGATTGTGTAGGTAGGATCAGGGGGTTGATTGATACCTGGTTTTAATTTAGGAGGATGGTAATCTCCTATAACCATCATTTTACTTTTCAACACCCTTTTATCATTCCACATCCTGTCTTTTAACACTATCTTTCAACATCCTATCCTTCTGGCTTAGCTTTCTTCTCTTAACTTTTCTTTCTTCTATAGGCCCTAGTGTGACCCATTTAACTTTAATCTTACAGTTTATTCTTCCTCCTACACTTGTTTTAGAACCCTGATCTTCAAACTTCTTATATAGGTTATGTTCTTGTTCCTGTCCCTTATTATTTACTCTTATAACTGCTAACCTATCTATTTCACTATTATCGTCTACCTTTCTAAAATGATCTTCCCCTGGCTTTAAATTTTCTTTCCTGTCTACTTCCATAGGGGTATTTCCTGCATCTGCCTCTACAAGTTTAAATCAGATCTTGACAGCACACCAATCTCTACCTCTGTCAATATGCTGGGAATGTGATATTTTGATCAGGGGTTGATTCCATCCACCAAATAGTAAAAACCCAAGAAACCCAGCAGATGATTTATCTGGTGGTTTCTTGTGAAACACTGTCAAGAAGTTGGCATGTAAATCAACCCAGCCAAATGGTTTCTCAATGGCTTCTTTGGTTCTCCAAGGTCTACAGCAAAACAGAAGCTTCCTTAGCTCAGGAGCTACAATCCGATATTCTCCTAGCTTTCTATCACTGCTATGGGTAAACCTATGCTCTTGTCTAAATGGCTCTATAATTTCTAAGTATTCTGGAGGTCTACTCTTCCAGCAATGAAGGCCTCTGAAATCCCTTTTGACCAAACTGCCCACCATATGGGTCCACGCTGCCAACTGTTGGTATTTCATAGACATGTGGCATGGTTTAAATTTTACTGGATGTTTATCAATACTATTTAGGACTCCCTGACCAGAGTGGTATACCATCCTACATTCAAGTTCCAGCAGTGCCACACTCCATTTCACTGTGGGACTACTGTTACCAACCTCCAGATCAATGATATTAAAGTTTTCAGCTCCACTCAATATTCCTAGCTCAGATGGACCTTTCTCAGTTTCTTTCTCTTCCTTAACTTTTAGGTGAAGCTCTATTTGTTCTACCATTTCACCTAATAATTGGGTTGGAATTACTATCTCTGCCTTTTCTATTTCTTTTGTTGGAATATATCCTACTTCAGTGATTATTTCTGAAAGCAGTTTTTCTCTTTCTTCAATTATTTCTAACTCAACTTTTAATCTTTCTGTTCCATCACTTATAGCTTCCAGCTTTTCTGCTTTCCTTAAAGACTCCCTAATTTCAGGTATGATGGATACTATTTCTTCCTCACTTAATGAAATTAATTTAATAGTTTCCTTTCCCATCACAATGTCCTCTTTCTCATTAGCAATTTCTATCCCCAATGTCTCTAAAGTACTTGGATCAACCTTTTCTTCAATGGCTCCTAATTCAATATTTTCCACCAGTATATTCATCTTTATGAATTTTCTTTCTGTAATTGATGTTATCTGTGCCTCAATCTGTTCATCATGTCCAGCTTCTCCTTTGGCAATTTTAAGAATTTCTCCTAGTTTTTCTGAAAGTGGGCTCACAATTTGTATAGTTTTCCTTATAACCTCTATTTCTTCCTTCTTAGTCTCAACTCCTGTTTTCGCTTCCTTTGGTATAATTTGGGTTGTAAGTTGTACAGTTTTCGTAACCTGCTATAATTCAGCCATATGCTCTGGTTCATCTGTTTTATCCCTTTCTTCTTTCACGGTACCATTACTACTTGTGATGTGCTCGGCCGATTCAGTACCTTCTTTCCTCATCCTCATCTCTTTCTTCACTACCTCTTGCTCACATGGATCTTTTTTGATTTCTACAATACTCTGGTGCATCTGATCCTCTGTACTCTCTTGCTTGTTCAAATCCTCTCTTTTATCTACATTATCCCCCTTTTCTTTCTGATCCATTCTTTCCTTTTCTTTCCTTTCTTTCTGATCTATCTCTGGGGTCTTTAAAACTGTATCTGTCTTCAACTCCCCTAAACTTTCTTGTTGCACTTTGCTTTCTCCCCTATCTCTGGCCTCCAAACTTTCCAGGAGTTTCATTATATTCCAGCTGTTCTCTTCAGAACTCTTCTGAATCTTTGCCTCCATACATCCTTGCAGTCAGTCTGACTCTTTTCTCATAAGTTGGGAGAGCATGGTAAGGAAGTTTGCATCCATGACAGATTGTACATTCATGGCTGGTTGTACCATGGAGGGATTTTAAAAATATATGGGGGTTTCCCCATATCCTTCCATTTTTATCTCCATACCAAGACCCATTCTTTTATTATATGGTCTCTATTAATCTTTCCTTTTATATAAAGTTGCTTATCACCACTCTTCCCTTTCCGGAAATGGCTTTACCTATAGTCCCACTCTCAAATAACCTCAGCCTACTTCTAGCCTACTACCAACTTGCCCTATTTCCATTATAATATACAGTGTCATATTTAAACTCTAAAACAATTTAGTTAAATTACAATAGTTATGTCCAATATGGTTATTAAATTTTTCTGCCTGACATATATATGGTTCATAAACTATAATACTAAAAATTTGAAAATATAAGCTATATAAAATTCATGAATCAATATTTAGTAAAATAAAATTAATTCTTACCAAGTGCCTGTTTCTTTTTTTAAACCAACTGTAATCATTTCTACTAAAAAGAAATTTATAAAGATTTATTATTTTGTTTATTATTATTATCATTATTGTTATGCCAGTTTTAATTTTATTTGAGTACCCATACAATAATATAGTTTATTAATCTTGCCCAACTCATTTCATTGTCTGTATCCAACTCAACTCTTTAAAACTTTACACAAAAAAAAAACATTGGATTTCTTTTACCATTATTATGCTTTTCTCACTCCTGATGACAACATTTATTATGAGAGACACATAGTCTTCTCTGAGTGCCAGTCATCAGTGAGCAAGTAAAATTAAGCTTATGCACATCATATATCACAAAAAAATCTTTAATTGTTTATTAGACCACTCTAATAACAATGAAGTATTTCACTTCAATTGCCCTATGTATATATATCAACTCTGCACCAGCAAAAGAGAAAAAAAATCTTTTGAAACTCTCCAGTATATGCCAACAAGAAAAAAATATTTTACATATATAGTCTGGGAGAAAAATAATTTTACGTCCATATACTATTTTATAATTTTAACCCATGACGAATGGGATTAACAATTTGACAAAGTTTGAAACCAAAAAAAAAATTTTTTTTATTGTTACATGTTTTATCCTGTATTAATATATCATAAACATACATATATCTAGATAACAGAAGTTATGGCATATTTTAAAAAATCTGGAAAAATTTCATATATATATAATTACTGACACAGAGGGTGAAGATATGGACCAACTCAGTGCATGAAAAAAATTACTATTCCCCAATAAAGTATTCAAACCTGAATGAAAAATTTCTACATGCATTAATGAGTCAATCTATATAAATATAGTTACGCACACACATACATGCATATTCAGTGTGTGAACTAGATCGAGGACCTCATGCTTGGATATCCAGAATTGTGTTAAAAAGATTTATATCACATATATATAAAACTTTATATATCTTTAAAAAAAAACTTTTCTATTTTACTTTTTTAAAAATTTAAACCGAAATTATTATTTAGGTATGTGCGTGTTTACATTATAAAATCCATATTGTCGCGTTAAAAACTCAGAGGAAAAAAAAATCAATACATATTTTTTTGGGTGAGGGGGAATTTAGTACACATATATATATTAATCCCCTTCCACCTATTTCTCTCTCTCTGCCCACATGTATTCAACTAGCGGTCATGTAAAACAACTAGCGAAACCTAACATCTGGGCATCTATAATCCAAGAGAAAAGAAAATTGTACACATATATATTTCTTACTTTCACATATATCCGATTCAAGGTAGTGGAAAATAATTATCGAATCTGAACAAAAAAAACAACTAATACATATATATATTTTCCACTCACATATATTCGATTCAGTATCATGGAAATAATTAATGGACCCAGTTAAAAAAAAAACTTGATATATATATTTTGAGGAATTTAAAAAAAGCTTTTAAAACTTATTCTACTTTGGAGCCAGAATTCGGAAAAAATATTTTACTCAGGATATATGTGTGATTACATCATTAAAATTCTAGAACCCGGTGAGAAAAAAAATTTATACATATATCAAACAAAGGTAATGTGGGTATACTATCCAAAGTTCTTAATTTGCGGCATCAGAGCTCGGGGAAAAAATTATACACACATATATGCACATCCCACATATATCCACATCCCTTCTCTCCACATATATTTGGTTCAGGGCTGTGGGCCATAATTAACAAGGTCATATATGGGAGTCCAGAACCCAGGAAGAAAAAAATCACATACACATATATATAGCCAACATGTTTACAGTTGTGGGCTGTGGAAGTAATCGAATAGACTAATGTTTGAGCATACGGAACCCAGGAACAAAATTTTTACATATGTATTTCCCTTTCTCATGCCAAGATTCATTCATGGTTTGTTCAGGGTTGTGTAAATAAGTAACTACCCCATGTTTGGGTGATCAGAACCGGGGGGAAAAAAAACCTATGTAACGGTAAGAATTGTCCCTCCACATAACAAAATCTAGAACACAGGCCAAATAACCTATGTAATGGTAAGAATTGTCCCTCCACATAACAAAATCTAGAACACAGGAAAAATACACTAAAGCTGATCAAATATGGATACTGGGATCCAGAATCCGACCAACATTCAATCCTTTTACCTCTGCTCAATGATCTAATACCCTATGGATAACATTTTTCAATGTACACAGACACTCAATTTACCCTCGGTCTGGCAGTCACCTCAGTGGAACAAGGGACTCATAAATTAACTAGTTTATCATTGATTTGGTCAGACATATACACATATGGCTAAGTAATTAATTATTGAACTTAACAGACTGATCTACATATATATGAAATGGTGTATGTGCAATTAAATCTAGAGTTGGTTAAAATGAACTCACGGACAAAAAAATATGGAAACAAGTTATAATTTTAAATATTAATTTAATAAAATAGCAACTAATAAATCAAAACATACAAAATTATGTGATGGGAACGTGAGATATAATGCTCACAGCCATTAGATAACTAATGAAATTAATGTTATATATCTCATTATAAGTGCTTAATAAAGTGTAATGTGGTATTGAAGTTTATGCATATATTAATATGCCAAATTTCTAGCCCTTTTGTAGTCTGCTAGATCATATGGAACTTTATAGCCAAAGTTATATAACTAACTATCATAGCGCTCATATGGCATCTATCTATACAAAGTTAAATCGAGCATGTAATTAGGCTCAGAGATACACAGGTTAGCATGTTAACCTAGATTAGGATATACTCTAATGCTAGATAAGTATTTAATATAAAAGGAGAGAAAACTGATTTATGATAGGTTTACCTATATCCTCTATGGCACATATCAGAATATTAATTAAGCAAAAAGGTGCGAATGGGTCATTATTCATGGGCTTCAGCATCGAATGTTCAGTTTGCCCTAAAACTGCTCAACTTGCTATGAATAGGGACATTAGCAGTTCAGGTAGTCGGATAAGCATTATAAATCATCTAGGTCCTTGTGCCCTAGTTTTAAAAGTGTGCTTGTACCCAAACTAAAATGGATGAGTGTGGCCTCCACCAGCACATCATCAAGAATCATGCAGCAAGCAAATAATTGTATATTGCATACTTTGTAAGACATATCCGCAACTTATACATATATAATGCAAATGTATAAAATGATATTATCGTGACTTAAAATTAGATAGCATCTATTTGCATATCTATACAATCCAGTTCTCAAATTTAGTATTTCAAATATACTATTTAGGGACTAAATTAATTAGTAACCTAGTTCAATATTATCACCTGCATCTCAACATATATAAATCTAAGGAGGGCAAAGCATATTTGCGGGGTGATTACAAATAAAACATTAAAATGTGCTTTGAGAATATCTCTATGGCTAGTTCCTATGATGTGTGAGTTACATATATAAATAGTTATAATTCATAACTAGAATGAAGCAAACTACAATTTTAACTAAATAACTTATTATTGTAATATTAATACCCGAAACTTAATCAGTATAATAATAATATAATCTCACAACAGCGAGTTATAAAGAATAATAATAATTCAATCATTTAATATTTATTATAGCGAAGATTTGAAATTATCTTCGCAGATCGATAAGCTAAAATTATATTTACAAATACTTGCGGTTTCGAGTCATTTGGCATATTAAATACATATAATATTAAAATGATAAAATCATAGAATAAATCGAATAGATTTAGAAATAGGCATAAACAGACCATAGGAAATTATACATTTAATTTAAAATAGATTATTAGAGTTTTACATTTTAAAAGAGAATTAAAGTTTTACATTTTAAAAGAGAGTTCAAGTTTTACAATTAGGCAAGATTTAGCATTTAACAGTCTTCTTTGTAGATTTTAGTAAAGGTGTTTGGGAAAGTCAGATTTAATAAATAGTTAGCTTTTAAAAGAAAGAATTGAAAGCCACAGATTATAAACAGAGCTCTGAGAGAAAATTTACCATTCATTTGTTTTCCATTGCAGTTAGTTTTGAAGCACTTGGGAGGATATTAAAATGACACTTTTGACAATGATTTAAAGTTAATAGAGATTTACCATGGGTTGCTTCACTTTGCTGGTATTCGGCATTAGGTTTTATGGGACCAAAGTTCTTCTCCATTCAGCATGAGGAGAGAGGCGGTGGAACTATTGCCATTTTACTTGATCATTTTGAAAGTAAAACTGGTGTAGGTTCGGCTTACAGTTCACTTAATATATATATGATCTTTTCCTTGGCAACAAAACTTTAAGTATTTATACTTATCAAACTCTGGCCACCTGTTAATTTTTACGAGTTTGAATGTAGCTGAAAAGTCCATTTATTTATTTTAGAAAATCATATTTAATAGTTACAACCAGTAGAAAAACTCATTTATTTATTTTACAAAAACCTTTTTAATTATAACCAGTAATTGAGATTTTGTTTTCCTGCTTATTTTGTTATTAACATTTTATATTTACCAAATCAAGTCCACGCTATTTTAGGACCAATGCGTGACCTACTTTACAATCTGTTTACAAGATCAAAGGTTATTTTGACAAAGTTACTTTCTTAATTAGTAGAAGACTAATTTTATAACCATACGTGCAGAACAACAGGAAATATACGTATGCGATTTCAATAATACAACAATAAAGTTAGCTAAATAATTTAACTATAATATTTTTTAAACTAGAAATATTTATCAAATGAATTTCTTAAATCAGAAATATTTATGAAATGAATATACATATCTCTATAATATATACCAATAACATAACAATAATTTAAACTAAAATATTTCCTAAATTAAAAATATTTATAAAATGCATACATATCTATAATCTATACATATATTATTAAATTACAGACATGCTTCTCGCATATATATACGTGATTCTGCATATATAATATTTCGAGGTTATTTGAATGTGTACTCTGAGAGGGTTTAAACCTGCATATGGATAGATGTGTGGGTAAAATAAGTGAAACAGGCAGATGGATGAAACTGACCATTTCAATATATATATACCTTATAGCAATGAGACCTTATTAGTCAAGACAATTCATCTGTCTTCAAACAATGTAATTATTTTTTTCATTTTTTTCAATTAAACCCAAATTTAAATTAAATTCACATTGCAATTTAGACACTACTTTGAACCCTTTTTTTTAAAAAAATCTTTTATTATATATATATATGTATACACAATCTTACATTTCAGCTGTCCTGCAGTTTTCTTAAAAGTTATGTAACACTTTTTAACAAAAACCTTTTGTTGTGCCTATATGCATATGCAATATTACATTTCGATTGTCCTGCAGTCTTGTACCTATATGCATAACAATCTTACATTTTAACTATCCTGCAGTCTTCTTCTTCAGAGTAATGATAGTGGATAAATACAGCAAAATAAAGGAAGTAGTGTTCACATTGCAAAATCAGTGGGTACATTCTCTAGATTATATAAAGGATGTAGACACAATTGTGACTCAGGTTCAAAGTTTATATGTTTTCTAAGACCTGTTCCTTCATCTTTCTTTCCATTTTCATTTTTCTCTATTAAAAAACGTTTTCCACTGCTGGATACAAAAATAAAGTACATTTGATTGCCTAGTGTTTATGTGTATCATATTTGAATATCTTATTTATGCTTTTTTTCTTCATTCCTCTGATATTCTGGTTATCTATCACTACAAATATATTTTGATTGCAAGTATCTCTATAAAAATGATTCATAATCTTCCATGATTAAATTATAGTATCAGTTCATCCTTCACATTTTTTTTTTCAAATTTGTTATTGCGGAACTAACTATAAAACAAATGATTAATACAATTAAGTTTATTTATAGTGCAAATAATGAAAATATGATGGCTTTAGGAATGAGTTTTTATTTGTTGTCTGGAAATCAGAATAAAGTTTATATGCTTTATTTGAAAATTATACAATTCAAAAACAATGTTAAGTGATATTTTCAGTATATAGCATAATCAAATATAAATATATGCGCTTACATGTTGTCATAAGAAAATCTATAATTGCATGAAAATTATTACCGAAGCTAAGTACTTTCGAGGGTGTTAAATGTCTTCATAGTTATACCTTGCAGCGTGCATAATTGAATGGGTATGTGTATATATAGGCAATAAATTATTCAAAATGTATGTAAATCAGTTTCCATTTCTTAGAAAATGGAAGGCAGGATTCTTTCCAATTTATGGCATTAAGGTTGTTAGCTATATGCCACACTTTTTTTCTCTTGCTATTAAAGCTTTTCTTATGAGAGCGTGTCAGCGCATATATTTATAATTTACAGGTGTCTAAGAAAAGTTTCTTAAATTTATAAATTATAATTAAACATCTAGATAAGGTCGTTGAAATCAAATGATGAGATAATCATTCACCATGCCCATAACTCTATTCATGATGGGTTTTTTTTTTAGATATATACGGATATAATTTAGATTTTATTAAAGCTCATGCTAGCATTAAGCTGGTATTTGCATGAAGTAAGTATATATGTGATATCCCACCATTTTATTTAGCTTTACTTTGACCTTAGGCAAATCACTTTTCTCTTTGTTCATTTTTTTATCTTCATCCATTCGTAAGATTGGTTATTGTCAGCTTTTCATGCCATCTATCATCTCTGCATGAATTGTGACAATTAGATTGCATGTTTGTGCAACACATATTTATATTCTAATTAGATTGACAATAATTCAGATTCTAATCATTATTGTCTGGAATTTTTTTGTCTTTCTATCTTCGTTTCTGGAGCTTTATTATTTATAGATAGTTGCTAATAATACTAAAAAAAAATTTCGGTAGACCCTCACCGCTTCTTGCATGATTTTATGTTTTATAAATTTACATTAAAATGATAAAAAAAAAGTTTTGCACATATATAATTTCTATCACTTTTGGTCTTTAATAAGTTTTATGAAAATATCAAAATTCAATAACTAGTTTATAATATTGATTTTATTATGTGATTTGTAAAGATTTGCATAACATGATGTTTTTAAAGTAATGTAATAAGTATGGAAAACTTCGTTAGAAATACATTTAAAATTATTTCAGTGTGATAGTTAGAAAGAGGTTTAAATTATGATATGTAATATAAATTTGTCTTACAAAATAACCTACCATTATTAAACACCAAAGTTTACAATATACTTCATTATATATTTCCGCATAGTAAAGATTTTATAAGAAATAGCTAAAAATTTAATTTTAAAATCATGAAATTATCGATACAATAGGATTTTTATTATTTTCTTAGCGGGAAAATATTTTTAGATTTTTGTGTTATCATACTTCTGATAAGTCCTGTATATCAATCTAAAATTTCTATCTTAATTATTGTTTGTATAATTTTGATAACAACATCAAATAACCTCCACACCACTACACACAATTTTCAAATCAAATGAATAAAGATACAATAAAAGACAAATGATACCCAAGACATATTTCATGCTGAAATAGCATTCATCATCTCTCTATAATTTCGATAATGTAAATTAAATTGTGATATAAATATCTAATTTTGTAAAGTTTAGATTTGTTTCTATTTATCAACTTCATGAATTTTATTTTATGCCTTTATTGATTTTTTTTTTAAAGAAAACTTGTCAATGGAGACATTTTTTGTTTAAATAAGTGTGTATTAATTTAATAAAATATGTTTTCAAATAATTTGATCTAAATTTCAACATTTTAAATTAATAAAATACAGTTTTTTCATACCATGAAATTTGGAAATAAACTTTGTTGTGGATCCTGAAATTTTCAAATAGCATGAATATATTGAGAAGAGTATTTTCTGAAGATATGTTTAGAGTTAATCATAGGCAGTAAAACTGATTTTTATTATTTAATTAAAATTTACAAATTGGTAATATGACAGTAAACACATTAAAATTTATATGTATTTATCATATATTCATAAATGTTTTTAGTAACTTTGACTTTTGACAATAAAATCAATTTTTTGAAGATCTTTAAAAGGGGCATAGGATTTATTACCTATGGAAAAGAGAAAAAATGAATGAAAATAACAGATTATTTCATGGTGATAAAGTAAATTTACCATATTTTTAACATATTAATTAATATATAAAAGAATTTGAGAAATGAACTTGTAATTCAAATCAAGTTATGTTTAAATAATATTGACATTATTGAAGAAAACTAAGAAAGTTAATATTAAAAAAAACTACCAGATTAATTATTAGTAAAATTAAGTTTATTTAAAAAACTATTAAATCATTAAAAAATTTACATGTTGACTAAAATAAAAGATTCCTTGCTTGTGTTAGAGCAGGTGATAATATTACTTGATTGAAGAGTATTTAAACAAAAGGGTTTCTAAAATTAGTTTATGACTTTTATAAATAAATTGCTAAATGTTTCAATAGTTGAACTGATACAGTAACCAATAGAAAGTACTCTAGCATCAAGTCCATCTTAGTTCATGAAATATTTCTGAAATCAGCTACATACCCAAGTAAATATTTATTTTCTAAACTGAGATTGATTAATAATGCCAATGTCCTTTACATAATGTTTTGCTAACTTTCATTTGAGTTATATAGAAGCTTCTGTGATGCAAAATCTCATACCTGAGAATCTAAAGACTTGGGCAGAAGTAATTTTTTTCTTATAAAACTGCTCTTGTTTAATTAATTTATCTATTCCTTATCATTCTAAAGTCTGTATCATAAGTGCAAAAATTATGAGTGAAAATGCAAAAAAAGTCTGACAAGATTGTTAAATTAAAGAATCATGCCAAGAAAATTGAAGTAAAATCCATAGAATTAAAAACAGGTATATTACTAGTAAAAACCTTATAGACATACCTATGAATGTGTACAGATCCCAAGACTAACCATTTTAGATTTTTTCAAAGCCTAAAGTATTTTCATTAATCATATTTTAAAAATTTTGGAATCATAAATGTTAACCTTTTCCCTCTCTTAATATTTTTCACTCTGTTTGGATGCATCTTTTGTTTTAAGCATCAACAACCATTACTCTCTAAGACAGGGTATTATATTGAAATATTAGAATAATCAGGATACATCATACTAATATATCAAATTCCTTATTAAAATTAAGCAATCAAATATTTATTTATCTAAAAAATGATATTTGTACTAATATATATCAACTTGCTTCATATTATATATGTTTATAATTTATGATATGAGATTGTTATTTGTTATATTGTTTAGTTTGATTAATTAAATATTATTAAATTAGGATAATTTTTGAGTATTTTTTCCTAGCTTATTCATTTGAAAGATTAGTAGAAGAATTTTAGTTAAGTATGGAATTAGAAATAAATTGTTTTTACTATTTAATTTTTTTGTGAACCACAAAATATAAAGAATATGCATGATTAGAGGCATTAAGATATTCCATTCTGAAATATTTTAGAGGATCTCTTGGGAAACAAGTTAGCAAGACATGTTATCTTCAACTATATCATGTTTTAATATAATATACATTTTAGCATGCATGACACAGATATATAGTATACATCTATGTTTAACACAAAAGATATCT
The DNA here is from genome assembly GCA_028023455.1 of Epiperipatus broadwayi. NCBI lineage: Eukaryota > Metazoa > Onychophora > Udeonychophora > Euonychophora > Peripatidae > Epiperipatus > Epiperipatus broadwayi. The sequence goes on from JAQFVV010000154.1 coordinate 2,981,036, forward strand.
ATAATACAATTTTACTAAAAATTATATAAATTAAAATAATTATAAAATACATGTTATAATTAGCAATTTTATAATAGATAAAGTTAATACTATACACTTAAATTTTTTTTAAAAAAAAACTTAATTTTTTTAAAATGTCTTTTTTTGTAAATTAAATAGTAAAATAGCTAAATCATAAGATTTTTATCTCTTCATTTTTTAAAAGGACAAATACTATAAAGTCAGATAAATAACTTTATTTCCTATTATCTTTTGAAAATATCTTTACTGTACAAATGTTTTTTTTAAATCACTTATTAAATAGAATTATCTTTCAGATAATTTTTTTCATTTTTCTTGTGATAAAAAATATGGATGACATGTAAAAGATTAAATGATATTGATCTAAAAAATCTAAACCACTTTATTTTTAAAAAATTACATCAATTATTTGCTTGTGACATATGTTCACAATGCCCAATGGTTGCTTGTGATTTAAAAAATATTTGTTTTATTCTAAAAAATTTTAAAATACATATTTTTAATGTGAGTGTAGATGATGATTGTTTTAATAATATAAAGCATCAATTATACAAATAACTGTTATAATAGCCACAAGACACAATTATTGAAAGCTGTTTTTATAATTATTATTATTTAAAAATATGTTAAAAATAAATTTATAAGCAAACCAGTTTGCTTAGGACTAAGCGGCCATATTTAATTTTTTAAAATACTGGCCTGAGACACAATTTTCACAATAACTTCAGTTTTAATTATGTTAGAGCAAAAAAAATTACATTAATAGAAACTAGAAAAACTAAGTAAAACAATAAGTCTAAGACAAATAATGATAACCATTTAAAAAATAAGGAAAAAAGAAATTTCAACATCCAAAATAATTATTACTTTATTGTTTGTTCATAATTTCTAATTCATCATGAACTAACTTTAAATTACATCTTCAGTTATAATTTCTTTGTATTCCTCACAAAATTATCTTTCAAACCATGTATAATATGTCTTACCTGAGATAATCCATAGCTTCAGAATCTCCAAAATAAGTCGCATATGAATTCTTCATTTTTATCTTGTACCCCAAAAGTTCCAAATGTCAAAGGCATCTATAAGAAAAAGATTCATCCTAATAAAAGATACAAAACAAATCATTTCCAGAAGATAGATATGCATTTGTCATCATAGCAATTGGCTTCTTGTCTATCTAAAACTAGAAATTGTAGGCTACTGTCTGTATCACTGATAAAATGAGTTTCATCTCTTCATTTTATATTTTTTTGTGTACATCAGTGATGTTTATATTCTTTATGCACACTAGTGATGTTTATATTCTTTATGTACACCAGTGATGCTATCTTGTTATATTTATTGTATCACATAGATATAATTTATTTGCATATAGTCCATTTGTTAGCTATAGACTTGAAAATAATGTGATAAAACATATAGCAAAACCAGAGTGACTCCAAAGCATGAGTATCAAGGCATAAACAATAATCAGAATTTGATTATTTGCCTGCATATGCAATCTTTCTATACATTTGATTATTAGTTTTGTAACTCATTACTTGTAAACACAAACACATCATATAAACATAATAATAAAGTAATAAATTATTAAACTTTTTGAGAATCATTATTTTTATAAAATAAATGGATTAGAACCTTAGAAAATTACGGTAGATATGAATTCTATATGAGCATAAATAAATATATAATTTATATCAACACACAAACTACAAACTAAAATTAATAAAAATTATCATTTTTTCAAAAAAATTTAAAAAAAATTAAAATATTAAAAAAATTAAAATTTTATACTTACGAGTCTGATATTGTGCTTTATATTGAGGCTCCATTGTAGGCCTTGTTTGTGAACAACATCCAATAAATGTCCATTTGAAGGCAAGTACATATTTTCTGTCTTTATTGCTTCATGAAAATTACAAAATTGATTAAAAAACAAAAAATTAAATGCACTGCTCGATTAAAAATACTGTAAGAAATCCAAATTTCATCAGATTTTTTTGTGGTAGACATCTTTGGAAAGACACATCAGAGTGCTATCAAATGCCTGCATTTTGGTTGACATCATGCTTATACTTTTTACATCAGTAAAGAAAGAAAATAATATTTTGACCAATCAAAAAAGACACATGAGTTACCCACATAATGAAGTAAATTAAATAGAAAATTTTTCTTGCTTAATATTTAAAAATAATGAAAAATAAATTTATTAATATAATTAAGTTATTTCAGTTAACACAATATTAGTCAGTAAATGGATATCTAAATATTCTTATCTAGAAGATAAAGCAAAAATAGAAACTCCAGCTTTCACTTCCCAGTCACTGATAAGCCTGGAAAATGTCTTCTTCTACGAAGAGTTATTGGAGAGTACTTTACTCTGCTGTATATTATTTTAAAAAAAGTTGTATCTTTTATTTACAAATGTTTGTTAAAAGTAGTTGTACTTTGATGAAAATTAATCTATGCAATAATCAGATTAAAAAAATATTATTGAAATTTGGAAGGTAAACAAACTCTCAGTTATTGCCATGACTACTGTTATTCAAAACAAAATTTAAAAGCATTGTTAAACTACATTAATGACTAAACAAAAGAAGTTAGAAATAAAAAGATAAGTCAATTATTTTATATAGTGTGATGTTTTTTATAAACAATAATATTTAAACAGCATTAAACTGTTGCACATGTGCTTTGTATTTTAAATATCTTTTCCAAAGACTTTATCATGCGGTTGAAGTGTTAGTATTCATTCATTTTATATTTAAAATCCAAAGCGCATGTGCAACAGTTTAATGCTGTTTAAATATTATTAAATAAAAAGATAGTAAAATTGTCTTAATTTTGGAGTAATTATTGATAATGATTTGATTTGTAGAAATGTACTTGCTGTCATATAATGTTTCCATTATGGGTGTGGACATGGCGTGACATAGTTTTAATGCTACAAGATACTAAACAAAAGTGATCTGCATAAATGGCATTCTGCTAAAATAACAGTTTTATAGTTTGTTTGAAAGGACATTTTGCTGTTGATATGCTTGAGAACACCACAAATATTCTATAGACCAATATACAGACTAAAATTATACCATTAAGTAAAAATAAAAAAATTAAGGCAAAATAGAAAAAAAATAAAGATACGCAAGGGTTTTAACTCCTTAAGATATGAAATGAATACCTCCTTATGGAAGTTGATACAATAATATAATGACATACAATTTTTTACTAATGCGTATTCTTCACAAGAGTTTTGCACTTTAAATGTATTAGTATACATCATAGATTTTTAAAATTAGTCAAACTTTATATCATGACTGTCATAATAATTGTTAACGTATACAGAGAATCTTCATTTATCGTAACTGAGAAAAATAAATGAGAAACAAATTCTTATAAAAAAAAGATTTATTGAGTCTATAACTGTACAATAAAATGCATATATTTCACATATTGAACAATAAATTTAAGCACTATTTGTATATAAATAATTTATTTCTGTACATATATTTAAAATTATAAATAAAATATGGATAAAATCAACACAAACATTTAAGTACAGTTGAGCCACAAAGTTTAATATACTTTGTTCTAAGCGCTCCTTATGTACAAATGTATATCACACATAATAGCACACATTTTTTGGTAAACTTTGATTAAAATACAATATATATTTATTGAACTGCAAATGTGCAGTATTTTTCAACATGCACATATATATAACATGAATGTTTTTATATGTATAGTAACATGTATAAATTAAGATTATAGTATAAAAAATTTTTTTAAATAGTTTAATTATTAATGATAAATTGAGGGACACATTTTCATATATTTTACTGGGTATGAGTTCACTAATTTATTCACTGAAACAATAAGAAAAAGAACTAACTATAATATTTTTATTTGTTAAATTTACAAAATAGCAAATTATCTGACGTTCATTGCCAAAAAATAGACTCTGGGTGAGTACTTTTTTTTTTCAATATTTTTTTCTCTTATAGAAATGTGATAAATTGTCTTGTTAGTAAGAAATTAGTCTCTCTAATTGTTTTGATGTTTTTAAGTCAGTATCAACTTTCAGTATATTCTAAAATTTGTATATCTTTTAGCATTAAACTTAGAAAATATTTTATTACACAATATACTGTATATAAAATTCAGAAAGAATAATAAAGGAAGAATAAAAAGCTTTCAACATAAACTGAAGAAATATTAATAAATATAATCATGTATAGCACTTTGAGATATATTGTAAAATATATTTACAAATTTTTATACTATTTAATGTGTGGTTTATTGTGCATGCATAATAAAATGTATTAAACTTATGAATTTTAATTCTTTTGGTTTGTTTATTTACATTTTTATTTGCCTATTTACATTTTTATTGAACAGTGTATCAAATTGAAGTTGTATACTTTGATACAGCATAGTTTGTAGTTACACTGTAAAATAATATTTTTTTTTTAAAAAAAAAAACATTTATTTAATGGGCAGTTTTTTTTTTATGAAAAAAAAAGTTTCTTTTTATAATTTTGCAATAAAATTTAAAAACTCACTAAGAAAGTAGATCATTTTAAAAACATAATTAGCAATATCATTTTTATTAGAATTGCAAATAATTGTACTTTCAAATGAAGTATAATAATTAAATTTTGTTCATTTTTGATGACTTTTCATTTAAACTGTAAATCCAGCCTTTCCATGCTCAGAAAGTATTAACAATATGTATAATTATAGAAAAAGTTTTATTTATTTGAATACTTACTAGCTATTATCTATATTATACAATAATCATTAGATTTGCATAAGAGATATATTCTTAAAATTATCATGTTGTGAAAGCGTTTTTTAAAAAAAAGTCTTCTGATCTTATAAACGGAATTAAGACTATATAAAAAATAATAATTTTTGTTCAGAAAAAAATTTGGATAGTGATTTTAATTTAAATGTTTTAAATATTTAGTATATCCTCTAAATAATTAAGGAAATAATTATATTTCAATACACTCCAAAACTGTATACTTTTATTATTCTAAATCGATTACTTGAAATAAAAAAGCTTATTTACAAAAAAAAAAAAGTCACAATATTGAATTATTATGAGAAAAATTTGATGATAAAAGAAAAATCCAAAATAATGTAAAAACAGATTAAATTTTTAAAAAAAATATTTGTGCATATTTAATTTGTTTAAAAAGTGACTTCTGTTCAACTTGATCAAAAAAAATGTGAAGCAGTATATTTATTCAACTTTAGATTTAATGATCAGCTTTGTGTGTGATAACAAAAAATACATACATTTCTATTAAATTGCGATTTTTTATAACAATGATGTAATTGAAGAGGATTTGAACTCAGACTTTCAAACTCCATTTAGTCATCCACTGAATCTTATACAACCAATACACATGACCACATATAAGTGAAAGTCTGGGTTCAAATCCCCTCTAACTTAAAGTATATATACTATATATGTATTTAAATATATATTCAAGCTGTATATGGGCTTAAGGTCATACATATAGGGGTTCAGATTGACTTACAGTCAACATAGGTATGACACAGCAAAATTTGACAAATAAAGACCTTGAACATGCCATCATCAGATACATTGATGTGAATGGCTGAAGAGTTGGAGAATGGAGAGGATTGGAGCTTGTCCGTTAATGTTTGAAGATTTTCTATTTTAATACAAACCGAGTATTGATTTTATGTGTGTGTGGGTGATGATTCAGACCAATTGATGAGTGCTGATTCAGCACAAAATTTGTATATTGGAAATCATTTATCTTTTTGACATATATGTGGTCATGTGTATTGATTGGTTGTACAAGATAGAATGGATACTTAAAGTCTGGGTTCAAATCCCATCTAATTACATCTAGCTTAGAGTATATATGCTATACATTGATTTAAATATAGCAATGATGATAACTGAGGATTGCTTGTCATTATATATTTACTCTTTCTTTTTATTCTTCAATAAGTGCTAAAATTCAGACTTAGATTGTCAAACTTTTCTGCAAAGTTTGCTCTATTTATCAAAGTGTCGTCGATTTTCCTTCACCCAGATCAATTCTTTTCTGCTCTTCTTTTTTTCCTTTCATACTACACAGATTCTTTCAATATACCTTTCACAATTCTTTCTTCTCAAGTACATGCCCAATTAATTTTTTTTAAAAAAAAAATCTTTTGTATTAATTGTCTTTAATAGTGTTGACTCTACCTTTCTCTTTTACCAGTCTCTTTTTTAAATGGTTCACTTTTTTCCTTCACTATTTTCTAATTTTATAATCCAAACAAAGCATTTAACAATCTTTCTTAAATTCTATCTTTAATTGGCCATAAATAGCTTACTTTATTTAAAAAAAAAACCTGTCTTTCATTACAAGTCTTACTAATAATCTTTATTGTTTTTTTTTTTTTTATAAAAATAACGATTTATTTAAACAATTGATACAACTTTATACAATGATGATTACATGAATACCAAGCAATGTCCATAGCTAAATGAAAAGTGAATACATACATGATTGTTGGATCAACGCTTCAGTAGAATTCTAGATTGGACCATACTTTGCCCCAGTTGAACAATTATGCATGCCTCTTTGAGCATTGAAAAGGCACATTAAAATCTATAATAAATATAAGATTAAAATCAAGATGTGAGGCAGAGACCAAGCGGGCTGGGAAAACGCTGACAAGGACAGTGATTCGCTCCCAATCCATTAATCTTAGCCCAAGCATCCCGAGATCTATCCATCACTTTCTTATAAGTCAAGCAATTTAGTTCATGATTAAATATGTTAACTTTTATTGTTGAGGTGGGTGGTGTGATCAATCCACTAATTGGTAGTAATTAGATAGTCTGATAGAGTTCTCATGTATGACTGAGCTCATTTGGTATTGCATTGATGAGGCGAGACTCAAACTTGATCATTGATATCTTTGCAATAATCAGTGAACCAACATGGAGGCGCCGGCTCAGGTTTGTTGATGCAGCCAATCTGGAGCAAGCATTTTATCTCTGATGATATTATCCTTGATGAGTGTTTTAAATATTTGAAGGGTGCTGGTGTCCTAATCTTTATTGTTAAGATCAGATTAACAACGATCTAAATACTTAAAAGTATCAAATATGTTTACTCCCTATTTAATTATTATTCTTAATTTTTAATCTCCATATACAGAATATCAATATCGTTAGATTAAAATATTTTTATTTCAAATTTTCTACAATTTTAATTCAGCCTACTTAATATTTGGTTGCGCTCATTATTTGCATGTGGTGTCATCACATTCACATTGTTAAATCTGGTGTATGAACTTCATTTTCTCCACTGCTGCCTCCAAACCCTCAAGCAACAATTATTTAAAATTTATTTAAATAAGTAATTTATAAAAAAATATCTTTTTCTTGCACCCATCTCTGCAATTAAATTTGGTATAAATAGTAATCAAAAAAGCTTTTGATGCTCATATAAATTTCTATTAGTCATCATCAATATATACCTTTTTGAAAAATACCTCACAAGGACAACCCAAACTACTCCCACCAAATATCACAAATATTAGCATTCGATATTTATATTTGAACTGCAATATTAGCTTTTCTAAATCTAAACTGCTTTTCGGGCATCAATCTGTTGTAAATATTTATTTTTACTACTCTCAATACTACTTTTCTTTCATCCAGCGATGGATTCAAAAGCTATAGGTTCCTGAATGAAATCTCAGTCTGCCATAGCAAGGGTTTAAACACCAAGTGATCTTCCAAGTAAGAAAATATTCTATTTTCATTAATACTTGAAATGTCTACTGAGATTAAACAATTGTTCTAAATTCCCCATATATAGTACATTAGCTGCTGAAAAAAAAAAATGGCTTAAATCTCTCACTTTTTATAGTTTTTTAAAAAATTGATTGGAAATTCCATCAATTCTCTGAACTTTTCCAGTCTTTTTCTTAATTAAGTTTAACTTTTATGATTTCATTTTACATCACTGTACAAATGATTTTATTATCTTTTTTTCTTCTACTCATACAAATGAGAGCATATTATTTTATAATACGATTGGCAGTGTTATTATAGTAAGTGATCTATCTGAATTTGGATGAGCCATTTGCTTGAAGATTCCATATATGAGAAATAGGTGTTAAAACTAATACTTAAGAAATAAATTGAAATGTATACAAAAAACTAAAATCAAGCATTGGTGATCAAGTGGTCAGCACAGCTGCCTCATAAGCAGTTGTCCTGGGTTAGCAGGTTCACTTTCTGGCTGATGCTATGACACATGGGAGAAAAAACTAAATGCAAGATAAAAAAACAAGCCACATCAATTTTAATAGCTGTAAAGTAATAAACAAATACTTCCTTATTGCTACTTTTATGATGTTTATACGATCTTTAAGAGCATTAAATTATTTTTAATATATTTAAGATAGTGATGAATTCTTTATTATCAGTGGGATTGACTCAGAAATTATAGATGAAGTGAGATAATGAAGGTGACAATAGATAAACAGAAATGTCTGTGATTAGATTTAAATATATCATGGATTTTTGTAGAATTGTGATGAATTATAAATAGAAAGGGTTTTCTCAAAATGAAATGGCAAACATTAACATGCTTATTTTATTTACTTCTATTTAAAGAATATATATAAAACACAGACTGTAGACATCACATTCTTGAATATTAATATGTTTTGCACCTGAAATTATTTATATTTTCCACTTTCAATGTTTTCAATTGCCTTTTTACTACTTATTCAACACAAACACTGCTTCCAATAATTGTGAATTAATGTTGGTAGTATTTTGTTTGCTTAATGCATTTATTATCAAAAATTATTTTCAATGCAAAATATAAAACAAGTTTTTATCCGGTTTATGGAAAGCCCATAATTTTTGTAATAGTTTTTTTTAATTGGTTGCTTTAACAAGTTTTTTAAAGATTTAATGTAAACAAATTTTATTTGAATTATATAGGTATTATCATGGAAAGCGTACCCAACAAGACTGTATCTGACCTATAGAAAAGCCATTGTTTTGTAATAGTTCTTTTTAATTGGTTGCTTTAGCATTTTTTTTGGTTTGCAGAACTACTTGCTTTGACAAAAATACTCATAATCAAATTAAGTCTCTTAAATATAAGGAATGGGTTATTTTCTTTGCATAAAATGTTTTGTAGAGGTTTATTACTGGCAGAATTACTTCCTTCACATAAAATATATACTTCATAATAAAAATTACAGATTATTAAATATAAAGGGTGGAATTATTTCCTTTGCATAAAATGCCTGTAATATAAATTATGGTTTAGTTAGGTATAGTTATTTATTTATAAAAACAAATTTATAAAGTTTTTTTTTAATGTGAATTTGATGCTTTACGGACAAATATATATATATATATAACTTTTAATTGGTTGTGAATTTGACACATGAGAGCATTACAGTCAAACATATATTTACATAGATTTTATATATAGGATACCTATTCATTTTGTATTTTTCCTTGTACTTGTATTTAACCTCTTTTTGGTGCTTTCATTTAACATATTTGTTACATTTGCTTCACTTACATTTCATTATTAAAATTAGTATGAATTGAATTCTTATTTCTTATGGATTAACAAAATAGATAGGTTTATTTTGTAATGTTTTTATTTATGGTTTCCTTGTATCTTCAATTTTTTCTATATTACTTATCAGGTAAATTGCCCAAATTTTTGACATATTGCATACTATAAGCTTACCCAAATTAGTTATATTTTAATACATCTTTTTTCTACTAATAACATAATTTTCTGATGCTGAACTTTTGTCATTCTGATTTTTCCATTCAATATCATTTCTAACTATAAACTGAATATTATTTATCCTTTCTTTGTAATTTTTTATTATATTCCACTTGAGAACAAATATTTCTTTTATCTGCTGTTTCATTTCATTGTCAATCTTATCATTATGCTATTCCAAATTTAATTATTTAATGTTTTTCATTATTCTGTATTTTATTAAATATCTCATTGCTAACCAATATTTTTTTTTATTTCATATATTGCTAAATCCTGCAGCTACATTTATTTTTTTTTACGGAATATTTTTTACTTTTCATTTGCATTTAGGTTATCATTTATTTTGCTCTATTTGTTTTTTATTTTTTTAATTCAACAAATTAGAAAAGATTTTCCTAATATATAATATTTCTGTAGTGTAATTTTTACTACACCACTCTCACACAAGATAGGTTTCTATCTACTTTTAACAACTTGTTGTGAGATGTAATCACAAGCATATGACCAAAGACATGTGAAAAAGATGTATGATTCCCAAGATGTACATTTTGTGCTGAACCAGCATTTATCAGTTGGCCCAGATCACAATCTCATACACAGATCTTTATATCATTGGTCAGTATATAGATAGATAGATAGGTAGGTAGGTAGGTAGGTAGGTGGGTAGGTGGATGGATGGATGGATAGATGGATAGATAGATAGATAGATAGATAGATAGATAGATAGATAGATAGATAGATAGATAGATAGATAGATAGATAGATAGATAGATAGATAGATAGATAGATAGATAGATAGATAGATAGATAGATAGATAGATAGATAGATAGATAGATAGATAGATAGATAGATAGATAGCAAATCACTACAGTTTAATTGATAAGTGCAAAACTTGCTGCCATCATAACTTTGAAATAAACCACTTAATGGAAATTTGTTAATAATTTTTATTAGTCATTCATTAAATTAGAGATTATTCAATATGAATAATATTGCTGTAATGTAATTTTTACTATACCACTCTAACACAAGATATGGGCTTGTTTCTATCTATTAAGTACTTTAAACTGTCTCAAAGTTATGAGGTAGGCAGTTTAACCCTTATCAATTAAACTGTAGTGATTTGTTATCTATATATGCTAAAAAGTGATAAAAATATATGTTGGAGATTGTGGTCTGGGTCAACAGATGAGTGCTGTTTAGCATGAGATGTGTATCTTGAAGATCATACATTTTTGCATATACCTTTAGTCATATGTTTATCATTACATCCCTCCACAAGGTGTTAAAAATGGACAGTAACCAGTTCCTACCTTGTGTGAAATTGGTGTGAAAGTTACATTTAAATAAATATTATTCACCAATGGATAATCTCTAGTCTAATGAATGACCAATAAAAATTATTAATTTTCCTATTTTATTAATAATCTTAACTTTTAGATCATCTATCTAAAGTTTTACTATACAGTAATGAATTTTAACTTTTTAGATAAAAGAATTAAGTATTCTATGCTTATAATTCAGTGCTCATTTAGAGTGTGCTCAACACCATTTTGAATTCTAAGGACCACCTAAAACTACCGCTAACATATCCAAGTGATAAATGGCATTGAATAATCCACTTGGATTTGCTTGGATGTGTCAGCAGTGGTTTTGGGAAGTCTCTAGAATTCAAAATGGTTGATGAGTGCAGTCTAAATACTAAAAGCTTACAACTTCTAAAATATGAATTTTATTACAATAATGATAGTATGAATCACCAAAGCTTGTAGATAGGGGAAATGATATTTTTGATGATATGAAGCATTATCCAAAAATGTAGAAGTCTGATCAAACCAAACTTATAATTTCAAAATCCTAAAAGCTTATAACTTTTAAAATACAAATTTTGTTACAATATATGTCCATAACTATATGAAATAAAGCATTTTAATTTTAAAATTATTCAGATTTTTTCTTACCAGGAAGAAACTCTGATGTTGCATGCTTCCTTTGTTCCATGTAGTTAGAAAAAAAATGGAGATAAGAAAAAATAGCATTGTTCACATTTGATCTACTGATGTGGATATCGGATCTACATTTGATCACATGAGGTTCTTACAGGAACTTGAAATTGACACAAATCTAAATATCTATTTACATAATTTTCTACTTATTTATATTATATTGAAGTGACTTTTACCATCAACAAATGAACACAGAAACATGTTTAAAAAAATATTTACAAATTTTAATAAAAATTTGTTCATTACTTCAAATGTAAAAAAGGTATTGAGTTTTAAATAAGGTAAACACTAACTTTTCACTATCAGTAGGTTGTATTAGTATGTTTGAGAAATTTAATGAATAAATCTCATTTAGAATTTTTTTGTCCATCCGACGTAAATAACGACTTATGAGAAATGAAGCACACAACATTACTCTCTTTGGTAAGAAAAAAACTGATTTAATATTTTTTTATTAATAGTAAAATTAATATTCTTTACTTTAGACAATTATTCTTTTGAATAATGCTAAGATAAAATACAATTTATTTTTAATTGTAGAATTAATATGCTTTGGCCGTTGTTTCTACATTTATTCAACATGTACATTATTTCAACATGTGGTTGTAGGCCTATACTGTAATAAAATTCATATTTTAGAAGTTATAAGCTTTTAGTATTTCAAAATTATAGACTTGGTTTGATTAATTTTACATTTATTGAACTTGTGGTTGTTTAATTCATATATATGTCCATTATTTTTTTTTCATTTCCTTTTTCTGTTTAAGTATTTTAAATTTGCATTTTAGAAATTATAAGCTTTTAATACTTCGAAATTTATTCATTCCTCTCATTTTTTTATATTTTGTATATTTTAGTCACATGATTTTTTGATAAAGCATAGTTGTATGAAATTTGTGTTTTAATTTTTTAATTATTAATGTAAATTGCAATTTTGTAATGAATGATCATATCGTGACCACATGTTAATTATTCAATGTCATTTATCGCTTGGAAGTCTCAATAGGTTTTGGGCAGTACTTAGAATTCAAAATGGCCATGAGTCCACTCTAAAACATTATCCATAATTCTTTATTTTATTCTTTTTTATTATTTGTTTGATATGTAAAAAAAAAAAGTTTAATGATATTTTTATTTTGAATTTTTTTCAAATTAATATTCTGAATTAAACAGGTGAATTATATGAGCAATTATATTATTTAATTAAAATCTTTTTTAAAATAAATCTTGTATTAAGATTTGTAGAGGTCCCTACTGTCATTTTTTATAGCCTTAATTGTACATTACAATGATTTTTATCCACCCTAAATCTACATTTTCAATCATATAATTTCTCTCTTTGGGAAGAGAAATGGGCCGTTCCTGGAAGTACTGCAATACCAGGTCAACCCGTGGTGGAGGCAGAGCAAGCCCCTAACTCTCCACCTAATTCCAAAAATCAGTTTAATATTCTGGCCCCCATTAGGGAGCGTATCAGATATTAAGCTGATAAGAACAGATACTACACTTTGATCTTAGCCAAAAGGCCGAGAAGCGATAATCATATAATTTCTTAATCCCACATTTTGAAAAAATGTAAAATAATTAGAAATTAATAATAATAATTAGATTTAATTTTTTTACTTCATAGGGCAAACAATATTTTAATGACTATAATTTTTTAAAACATTTGTATTACATAAATCTCATTTAGACAAGAAAAGAAATTGCCTTAGATTTTATCTAACTTTACTTGTCCTTTAAAAGAAAGAAGAAAATGAATATCCTTTCATTCATTAAAGGAAAAGTATTCTTTTATCTGTCTGTTGTTGTTTTTTAGAAAAAGTTTTATTTTTTGTTAATTATTTTTGTCCTCCTTTTAATGTGTATAATATTTAACAAGATTATAGATTATGTAAGATATCTGTACTATATACAAATATATTGTTTATTATTATCCCTAACCTGTAGTATTCATGTTAGAGTTTTTGGAAATCAAATGATGTGGTCATTCAGCAGGAACACCATGAATGGTCATATCTTCTGATCTTGGATCTTTTAAGAGTAGAAATAATGATTCACTTCCTTAGATCAATTACACATGTTAAATGTGAAATTAATACTTCCTTTACTGCAAGATTTGGTTAATAGGGAGACCATTATAAAATATATTTTGCTATGTCTGCTGTTAACTTTATCAATACTGGAGCAACTGATTCAGATAGAAAAAACACTAATGATAAAAAATGTAGTAGGAAATATCTTGTAAAAATGAAGGAAATCTTGTAGTTCACCAATCATTGTACCATGATTTCTATCACTATATCCAGATAGCAGATCTTAAGCGCAATCGATTCCCTAAAAAATCCATAAACTTATTTATGTGACATTACGCAGAAAATTTTGGTTGATTTTATTTTTTCTTCTTAAATATTTTCATATTTTCAAATTTACATCATTGCTATATGATCAGTAAACATGAAAGCCAATCACAAAGACGTTATATAACTTTTGGAAACGAATTATCTATAGATTTACATTCATATAATATACTTTTTATGCATTGAATATAAACATTTGTGTAGTAGTTTAAATCTTTTTTAATATCTATGCATGAACAATCATATGCATCATTCTTATATAAAAATGATTATTTAGATATTGATGAATAATATTTCAGAATTATAATCTGGTTATAAAATAACACACTCAAATAATATTTAAAAATGAATTTAGAAAATGATGAATGTCATTCTAGTTGATAAATCATAATATTAAAAATATGGTAATTTTTTTTAAAAAAAAAAACACTTTTAGGTATGGTAATTTCCTTGACACACATACACTTTACACTGTTCACCAGTCATAAAAAAATGGGCTTATGTTTAAAAGTTTCTGAACTGATTCTTAGGTAAGATAAAAAAAATTCAGTTTAATCAATTGAAATGAGCTATTGCGGTTAACTAGCCATTTAGATGCTCAAATGTCACTTGTCCTCATAAGCAACCGACCATATCACTATATTTTGTTTAACATATTTTCTTAGTCTGGACATAATTTCATTAAAAATCGACTTAAATATTTCGCTTTTATTATTATTTATGAAAATGTCCACAAATACTTATGGAATTATATATGTTTGTTATATGAAAATCAATATATTTTAATTATAATGTTTATAAAATTCGTCTAACTTGCTTTATTCAAAAATTAAAACAATGATCATTGTCTGCAGTGCAATCGTTATAAAAAATTTAGAACATAAATATAAGAAAAGTTTTATCAATGGAAATATATTTTTTAAAAAAGACCAATATCTAAATTAAAGCACAAAGGTCTCTTTGAAAGACCTTATATAAACAAATATGAAGACATTAGTAACAACTAGTGGGGATATGAATGTTTTCTATTAAGCAACCAATTAGTCGATGGTTAGATGAGTTGTCTTTGGGAGATTACCTAAAAGAAATATTCTAAGTCTGCTAAAAACATTTTTAAATCTTGTTCTAAATTGAAATCCAGGATGCATTCATAGCAGGTGAAAGATTTAGTGTTCCGCTCTGAAGCAATTTTTCTGTAATTAAATATCTGTGTATAAGTAAATTAAAAATAGACACATATATCATTTTCTATTACTAAAAATTATTCTGGTTTCAGTATGATGATGTTCAAACTATTCATTCATTTTATTTGCAGCAGCAGACAACAACTTATAAAGAGATATCAATCATAATGTTTTTCTGAAGGTTTGTGATGATGGACTATTTCCATCATCTAATATGTGTGTTGAATGTCTTTAGAAAAAGTTTAATTTTTAGTTAAATATTCCAAATGCATTCAACTGTTAGTAATATCACAGCAAACAGGTTAGTATATGCACCAACTGTTAGTAATATCACAGCAAACAAATGTTAATAATATCACAGCAAACAGGTTAGGATATGCACTAACTGTTAGTAATATCACAGCAAACAGGTTAGTATACGCACAACGTTTCGAAAGGTATTTTTCTCCCCTCTTCTTCAGGTGTTGCTGGCCTGACCAGTGACAGAACTAGCATGGGATTCGAACCTGTGTCCTTAGAGTCTTGATTATTGAAATTTAAGGTAATGCTCTAACCAACTGAGCCATCCTGACAAAGGCAACAGTATGTAGAAATTTCATATACTTATCTATGAGGTTCCTCCTGATTTCTCCACTTTTTCCTCAGAGCAAAGTTGATTAGTGGTTTCCATACATTATGTATAGTCACACTAGGTTGGCTTATGGGATTTTTTGCCATTGTCATGTGAGCAGCTTCTTTAAATTTTCTTCTTTGTACCTTTTCTTCTCTATCCAATATTTTTGTATTTTCCCAATTGAACATATGTTCATTGGCACATACATGGTCTGCTACCTTAGACACATCTGTTTTCTCTCTTCTAATCATCAGTTTGTGTTCTTGCAAGCACTTTTCAATGGGATGACTGGTCTCACCAATATATGTTCTTCCACATTCACATGGTATTTCATAGATGCAGTTTTTTCTTTGCAGCATTTCAAGTTTAGGCTTTGTAGATGTTAGAATTCCTCGTAGTGTGGTATGGCTCTGGAAAGCTGTTCTGATGTTATACTGATTGCAGATTTTCCTTAATTTGTCTGCTATTTTTGGAATGTATGGATACACTACAGTACCAATAATTGTCCATTCTTTTGATGGTTCTTTTTGTTGTCTGTTTAATGTTTTCTTAATAACAGCTGATGGATAACCATTTTTCTTAAGAGTTTGTTCTATATAAATCTTTTCTTTTTCCAAATCACCAGTTTCTGAACAAACTTCTTTTGCTCTGTTCCACAGTGATAGTATAATTCCATGTTTTGTGTTTCTGGTGTGATTAGATGTATAGGCTAGGTATTTTCCTGTATGTGTAGGTTTTCGGTAAACTGTAGTTTTGATTTTGCCATGAGGGAGTCTTGTCACAAGAACATCTAAGAATGCCAATTTTTGTTCTTGTTCTGGTTCTATTGTAAATTTAATTGAAGGGGATATGTTGTTGATGTGTGTCCAGAAAGTTTGTAGCAATGCTTCACCATGTGGCCATACAACAAATGTATCATCCACATAGTGAAGCCAAACTTTAGGTGGATAAGAAGTAGTTTTTATGGCTGTGGTTTCAAGTTCTTCCATGTCAAAAGAAGAAACTTGCTAACCTACATGGGCATATCAAAAATCATAATGTACCAAGCAATGTAACAGCTTCATCTGTTAAAAATCTAAGTTCTAAACATCTAACAGATACTGAAATTTCTTTCTTGAAAGAGGATTAAACTTTGCTGTAACACCATCTAATATCCCCTTATTAGATATAATGGCAGCCACTGAGGAAGTCACTCAAAAATTGCCTTTAGAAGAAGCAGCAGAATTGCGCTGGAGAATAAAAAGAACACTTGACAAGCAACAAAAATTGCAGTCAAACATATCCTATGGGGAGAGGAAAGCAATTAAATGTCTCAAAGCAGATAAATCTATAATTATTCTCCCTGCTGACAAAGGCAATGCAACAGTTGTAATGGATACAACTGATTATGGCAACAAAATACAAGAACTCCTCACAGCAGGCCAATATAGAAAAGTGGCAAAAAATCTGATACCAAGTACAGAAACAAAGTTACAAGCATTACTCAGAAAGCATCGCAAGTACTTCACTGATTCAGAAAAGAGTAAAATAACATCATATTTCAGCAAAATTCCTCATCTTTATGGTCTACCTAAAATCCATAAGGATCATGTTCCATTAAGACCTATTGTTAGTTCTAGAGATTCACCTTGCCAGAATTTGGCAAGATTTCTTCTCAAAGTTCTAAGTCCTTTGGCATACAAGACCCAGTCCTTTGTCAGGGATTCTAGACACTTTGTAAAATTAATCAAGAACATGAAAATTGAAAGAACTGACTTACTGGTAAGCTTTGATGTGGAAAGTTTATTCACAAATGTACCATGTGAAGAAGCATTGTCTATTGTAAGGAAAAGATTAAATGGTGATAATAGTTTACAAACCAGAACAGCTCTTCCTATTGATAGCATAATGGAACTATTAACATTCTGCATAAAAACAACCTACTTTCAATATAACACAGAATTCTTCCAACAAAATCAAGGAATGGCTATGGGCTCACCATTGTCTCCCCTGATTAGCAATATTTACATGGAAGAACTTGAAACCACAGCCATAAAAACTACTCCATATCCACCTAAAGTTTGGCTTCACTATGTGGATGATACATTTGTTATATGGCCACATGGTGAAGCATTGCTACAAACTTTCTGGACACACATCAACAACATATCCCCTTCAATTAAATTCACAATAGAACCAGAACAAGAACAAAAATTGGCATTCTTAGATGTTCTTGTGACAAGACTCCCTCATGGCAAAATCAAAACTACAGTTTACCGAAAACCTACACATACAGGAAAATACCTAGCCTATACATCCAATCACACCAGAAACACAAAACATGGAGTTATACTATCACTATGGAACAGAGCAAAAGAAGTTTGTTCAGAAACCAACAATTTGGAAAAAGAAAAGATCTATATAGAACAAACTCTTAAGAAAAATGGTTATCCATCAGCTGTTATTAAGAAAACATTAAATAGACAACAAAAAGAACCATCAAGAGAAAAGACAATTATTGGTACTGTAGTGTATCCATACATTCCAAAAATAGCAGACAAATTAAGGAAAATCTGCAATCAGTATAACATCAGAACAGCTTTCCAGAGCCATACCACACTACGAGGAATTCTAACATCTACAAAGCCTAAACTTGAAATGCTGCAAAGAAAAAACTGCATCTATGAAATACCATGTGAATGTGGAAGAACATATATTGGTGAGACCAGCTGTCCCATTCAAAAGTGCTTGCAAGAACACAAACTGATGATTAGAAGAGAGAAAACAGATGTGTCTAAGGTAGCAGACCATGTATGGACCAATGAACATATGTTCAATTGGGAAAATACAAAAATATTGGATAGAGAAGAAAAGGTACAAAGAAGAAAATTTAAAGAAGCTGCTCACATGACAATGGCAAAAAATCCCATAAGCCAATCTAGTGTGACTATACATAATGTATGGAAACCACTAATCAACTTTGCTCTGAGAAAAAAGTGGAGAAATCAGAAAGAACCTCATAGATAAGTATATGAAATTACTACATACTGTTGCCTTTGGCAGGATGGCTCAGTTGGTTAGAGCGTTACCTTAAATTTCAATAATCAAGAATCTAAGGACCCAGGTTCGAATCCCATGCTAGTACTGTCACTGGTCAGGCCAGCAACACCTGAAGAAGAGGGGAGAAAAATACCTCTCGAAACGTTGTGCATATACTAACCTGTTTGCTGTGATATTACTAACAGTTAGTGCATATACTAACCTGTTTGCTGTGATATTATTAACATTTGTTTGCTGTGATATTACTAACAGTTGGTGCATATACTAACCTGTTTGCTGTGATATTACTAACAGTTGAATGCATTTGGAATATTTAACTAAAAATTAAACTTTTCTAAAGACATTCAACACACATATTAGATGATGGAAATAGTCCAATATAAAAATATATCAATCATAATTTTGGAACATATTTTTATGAAATTAATAGATTTAATTTTACTCCAAATAAATTTCGTTAATATAATTAACATGTTATTAAAGTCATTTTCAGCATTTGAATGAATATTGAAAATTTTTCAGATCACCCTGAGAATTAAGATTATTTGTTTAAATAGCAACCCTTTGCAACCTGCTGGTCAGGAAATGAGTATCTAAATATACTCTAAAGAATGGAGAAGGTATCTGAACCCATGATTTATCTTTAATTTAAGCTTTTATTTACCACAGTGTAATATACATATTGATATAATTTTACAATATAGTGGATACTGTGAGATTTTAATTTTTATATATATATATATATTCTAACCTCCCCCCGCGCGTTCTCACCCCAAAATATATTGTGTTTATTACGAATATTACGGGTTCTAGCTCAGTTAACAAATAAATAAATGAAATATTCAGCATTAATTAAAATGATTACTAGCTCTAATTTTAAAATATAAATTCGATTCAATTTTAAAATGAATTAACAAATATTTACTATTTTCATGAGACATGGAGTGACAATATGGGGAACGAGATAGACTACATTGAGACATTATCCACACGATACTACCTCAATGGCATAAGAACACTATCCCCTCTTTTTTTTACTATACCAAATAACTAACTCATAGTATTCTTACGACTTTCTAAGCTCTATTCACTACGATTAAAATAATAATCATATCTTAATCTTCTTTAAAACAAGAATCTAGCTTAATTAAATAAAATGAAGTAAAATAAAATAAAATCTCAGGTTCAGAAATTGTATTCTAACTGATTTAAAATTACGGTAGTAAAATATGAAAAGGGAATTTTATGTCATAATATACTACACAGCAACTAACAATAATAAAAATAATAATAACAATAATAAATATAATATAGTCTTATTACTTCCTAAAATGAAATAAATAAATACGTACGTGGTAGTATTTTAATAATCTGACAACAGAATACGTGTGGCAACATTAGCATACAATTTAATGTAATATTGTGGCAACCGACTTATGACCAATAAATAATATAAACTTATGATCTTTTAATTTTAACATACCAATAAATTCTCAAAATTATTATAACACTTTTATGTTTACCTTTTGTGCAAAATTTATATGTCTGTTTCAATTATAAATGTATCGTGATTTCATGCATCCATGTGGAGAAATAACAACTCGGACACAAAAAACTTTAGAACAAATTTAAAACAAAGTTTATTAACAACATAAATAAATTAACAATATTTTTACACTATTTACATTGGATATCCCTTACTCTCCTATCTCAACTTAGTTTATTAGTTTATAAAATGGAATCAAAATATTATTTATTTTTTCCTAGTTAAATCTTATCTTTTTAACACTTAAGAAAATACAGTATTATTACTTGATTTATTATTATGGTTAGCTTATTACAAAATGCATTTCTTATATGATTATCACAAACACTTTGCATCCCTAATATTATTAAAATTATATTTTTTTTTACAAAATTTACATTCGTAGTGAAATTCTACAAAACAATAAAATTTTAGTTTTATATTGGTTGTATGGAATCTTACAAAGTCAAAACATTGTTCTACATTAGGTATTAGGTTTTTTATTGTTCATTATCCGATGTTTATTAATCCTAATATTCTCATTCAAGCCTTACTTCGGATGATATAATTATAACTATTAATATACCATGCACAAGTATATGTTTACTATACCTTATTGAACTATTTTCTCAATAAATATGCAATACTTATTTTCTAAATATTATTTAAAAAAAAAAATTCATTCAAATTTTATTATCACTTTTAAAATACTTGGTTTAGATTTCTTTTCAAAATCTTATATTCATTTCTGTATTAATTTTTACAATATATTATATGATTCTTTCTCTCTTTATGATATTTTGGACTTTCAATTTTAAAGTTACACAATTCTATACATTCAAGCAAATAAACTATTCTTACACAAACGATAACATATCTTCAGTTCTATTTTATTCATTATTTCTTTGAAAATATCTTTCTGACCGATGCAGATTCACAAAATAAGGATAGCGAAGATAGATGCATAGGATCAAAATACAACTAGAATATTACTCGTCATATACCTTGACAATCATGGCACAGTGAATTAAAAGACACTATAGAGGAGTGACCTTTACCTGTCTACCAACCTCTATTATAGGAGTGATGTTAAAGCTATTTCTTCAGCTTTATTATATCATCAAAAAGTTTAAAGATATGCAAAACACTGTCCAAACCATATGTGTTCAGTCATAGGGCCTAGTTAACTATACTGAAATCACACAAAACTAAATATGATTCAAATCCTTTATTTTTCCTATTTCTTAAAAAAAACATCATCTTGGTTTCCTTTCCACTAGTACTTCCAAGTCACTATCCGATCTTATTTCTCAAGATTTTTTCTATACTGTACATCGACAAATACATATCTGCATTACTAACAATAATAAAATTCATTTATTTTAAAACTATTCCACTGTTCTATAAGACAGCTTGCTTACTACTTTCCTCCATATATTTAGTCATACAAACTATTTGAAAATCTGAATACTTTATCACATGAAAGTTCAAAAGAATCACACAATTGTTCTGTTAAATTATATTATTAATATACTTTAAATAAATTATTGCATGCATATTCCGAATTACTCCTATCTCATTATATGTTTAAAATGTTGTATAAAATGTGTACATATAATTTAAACTTTCACACTTCATTCTTAGGTCAATAGATAATCTAAAAAAAATACATTATGCATTATAAACAACTATTAAAATTACCAAATGACCTTCATCTCCTCGATCGCGTTCCGTAGGCTTCACCATCCATTTGATCCTTGTAGATATAAGATTCACATCCATACACTTTATTTTTAAACAATATTTCTATAATTTTATCAAGCTATTATATTTAAATTTTAATATTACTAAATTTATGTTTATATGTTTTCCCTAATCTCACATAACATTTTATTTTTTAAATAAATTAGAAAAAATATTTAAACTATATTTACTGTACTTCTTTATCAAACTTTCTTGAAAACCGTTCATACTAAAGCTAAAAAAAAAATGTTTATTATTTCTTCTTCAGTCACTTCTTGTTCAATTTTAAGGTAAAACAATTATTGCTCTGTTTAATAATATTCATATATGACAATCCTTGGTTTTTTTTTATAATATTTAATACAATTATTAATTATGATATTAGTTAATCCCGTAAAGAAAACGTCTACATATTCTCTTCTAATATTTTCTTGCTAATATTTTCTCCCACGCGACTTCTATGATGCATCTTCTAGGTACTTTGATTTAAATATTCAGTAAATTTTTCTGTCTCCATGGATCCATTTTCATTAAGTAATTTAAATTTATATTTTCCAAATCAAGCATTCCTCCAATGACCACTTTATAATATTTTTTAATTCCTCTTAGAGAAAGTTTTTCTGTTCTTTTTTCATAAAAACACAATAGCTCTTTCATATTATTATTCTATAACTTTTTTCCTTCTTTTAAGATTCTGGTACTATATATTTTGTAATGTTTCCTTTAAAAAGGACAAACATTCTTTCTCTGTTATAATTTTTATATAATTTTTCTTTATGATATACGTATCTTAATTTTTCCATAGAGAAGAATAAAATAACTTCAGAGTAGCCTTATAAATTTGTGCGTCATAATTTTTCCTGATGGCAAATAACTTCTCTTTTAAGTTTTCCGTATAGCGTCCAAATTATATTCCTCTGAGTTACAATAATAAGTTTCTGGTTGAGCATAAATAAAACTGTATCAAGGCACTTTACAAATATTTTTCCTTTATCATAACTTCTATATACTGTTTTCTGTAGTATTTCCATTTTTACTGCAAGGTTTTGGCTAAACTTGAATAAAATATCCTGGTAAGAAAACTTTTTAAAATTAGCCCTCCATGTAAAGGTAGTTCAAAATATTATATTTAAAAAAAACTTTTAAAACAAATACAAAATTTTAAAATTATATTACTTTTCTAGCTTACGATATTATACAGCTAAAAAATATGTTACTCCCTCCTTCACTTACACATTACTTTCTTTTCCCGCTCCGTCTAATTCTTATATTTTGTCTGCTAAAATACCTCCGTTGATTGGTTAATGACTTTTTTAGCGCGAACAAATTTACACATTTTAGTTTTATAATAGATTAAACCTTTTAAAATAAAGAATTTATGACGTCATGTCTTAAATATTACTTAGAATAGTATTTTTAAACTCAATTACAGTTTTATCAAAATTATTTAAACTTTAAAACAATTATTAAAACAACATTTAATACCTATTTTAATATTAATATTTAATTTATCTTGTTTTTATTTAAACAAAATATTTTTTTTTTTTTTTTTATTAACTGTATTCAACTTTTAAACACTACTTAAATATTACATCATTTAAACATTTAAAATAACTATTTAATATTTCAACATTCATTTCAACGATAGACAGCAATTACATTTAGTTCCATAATTCACAAACTTTATTATTATATTCTAACAAGCATGTGTGTGAAGGTATATAATATACAGTCACATGATTACTAACTTTATCAGATGATTTTTTAATTTACGTCTTGGTCTAAATTACCAAAACTGATATATTTTATAAAAAATTTGGAAAATAATTTAAACTTGGAGAACTAAATATAATTCTCACCATCCCAAAGTTTATTTTAAAATATACTCTATTAATTTTGACTATTAAATATAATTATAACACTACATATAGCATTTATTTAATTTATTAGTTTTAAAATATCATACTCGAATTAATAATATACTTTTAACTATTTATAGCTGTATTATTTTATATGGCCAGCTTTTACAACCATAAGCAAGGATATAATTAAGCTTTATTTAACTGTTTTCTTCCAAAATAATCCATTACACTTTTATATACCAGGTATTTTCAGCCTTAAATTGTACTATAAAATCTAATCGATCATACAATTATCAATATATTACACAAACGTATCTTAAAATTTAAATTTTTTTAGCAATTGACCATTCTACCTTATTATGACCTATAGATAAGGGCACAATATATATATATTATTCCATGTTTGAAGTGTTTGTTAATGATACTTTGATTGATACCAGTTGGAGCATTTCTCATCTATTATTAATACGAATAATAGATGTAAAACATATCCTGATAACTAAAAAGTATAGAAATTAATATAGATTTATAATATAAATGAGGATTGAAAATATAAGTATATATATTAAATACTGCCTAGTGCTCTACTAGTAATTATAAATAAAATAGAAATTCATATAACATTACAGTACTAGCCCAAAACAAAATTTTACTAAAATTCTTCCACAACCATAGTATCATCTACATTTTCAGTGAAATTCAACAAAATAAACAAAATAGCCTCCCCATCATTCACTTAAAAAAACTTCATTTAACATCAAAGAATGTCTTTATAAGATTGATGACCTCAGATTCAAAAAGTTTTTATCATCAAAGTTTAGTTTCCTCTTCTTTTCAATTCATTGTTTTCATAAAAGATATCCTCTGCATTGTCACATACTATTTTATGACTTGTATTCAGTTCATGAATATATAAAGCTGGGTTATGATATATATTTTTAATTCTAATAAACTTTAACTTTTTCATTAAGACTTAATTTACTTTTGCCTATATAAATTTTATGACAACTGCAAGGAATCTTATAAATTATGCCAGGAATAAATTTGCTATCAATTGACTATTTTAAACTATTTAATAATGAATTTAAATTCAGGCCTTTCTTCCAAGCCACTTTCATTCCACCCAATAAAAAAACTATTCTTATAAATCAATTTAAAAATTGATGACTTTGTTGGTAAAGAAATAAACTCTTTATTCTCACTAATAATTAAATCTTTATTATTAACAGATTTATAGATATTTTTAGTAAATATATTTTTAATAAATTCATGATTATATCTTAACTCAATATAATCAGAAGCAAATTGATTCCTATGAATATAACTATTATTTTCAAAATTATTAAGCCTTATATTCCTATAACAAAAATTTAATAATGTCTCTTATGAATAAAAGGTTGATAATTATCTGGCCTTATCATATTTCTTAAATTTTTTGCTTTAATAAAATAACTACAAAATAAAACATTATTAACTTTATCAACACTTAAATTGAAAAATTTTAACTTAACAAATTCAACCCCCCCCCCCCCCAATAGTAAATTTAATATTAGAATCAAAAGCATTCAATCTATCGAAAAAATCCTTCAATTTATCTTCCTGTATAACAAACAACAATCATCAACATACCTAGCAAATAATTTTAAAGAAACAGAAAAATTATTAATAACATTTTACTCTCTAAAAAATTAATATAGGCACAGTACATTAAAGGAGAAATAACAATCAATAACCCAACCCTCTTTACTTTTATAAAACACATTATTACACACAAAATACATAGAATCCTTTAATAACAATAGTATATCATGAAGAATCTTAATCTTATCTGCAGAAAAATATTCTGGTTCTACAAAACAGTAACAAAAACACTTTAATGATTTTTATCCTATCAACTGATTGATACCTTTTCAATATCTAAATTACCAAAACAACCATTTTCTAAAACAAATGTGTTAATTGTATCATCTTCCTCAAAAGAAGAAAATATAAAATTGACCTAAATTTATATAATTCTTAAAAAAAAAACATAAGAAATTAAAAAAAAATATTTTTTTTTCATATGTCATAGCATCGGCCGGGATGCGAACCCACACCTGTCTGCAACCAACTACTTGCTTGCAAGGCAGGTGCAATGACCTCTCAGCTAACAATGCTTGACAAGAAATTTTAAAATTTTATCAACAATTTCCTCTGTAAAATCAAAAATACACCTAAAAGGAAAATTATTTTTATGAGATTTTAAATTAAAGAAAACCTTAGGAGCTAAAAAATCACTAGGACAACAACTTAAATTAAATAATCTATTTAATTTTTTTAAAACTTAACATAATTTTTATAATTTCAATTAACTTAGATTTTATCTTCTTATCAGGATTACAACTTAAAATAGAATGTCCTATGTTATGTAGTTTTTCAAAGATTAGTAAAACTTAAAAAATAAAATAAATAGTAAAGTGAGCTCAGAAAAGATTAATACCTAAGTAGAGTGAAATAGTAATTAGTTAAATCTCTAGAGATAAGCAATTAAATTCCTTCAATATATATATAGACCTAAAATAATTAAATAATTATGAGTTCCGGATTCAGTTATTAGTAACCACTCAAGAATCTAAAAGTAAATAAGTAGAACTATTGAAAAGTAAAATTCCATGGTCAAGGATGTATGATGAATAAATGAATTAATTATCTTATTGGTGGGATCAGAAATAGAAACCAATCATTTAAGAGAAACAATTGGGCAATTAATCTATGCCAGCCAAGTGCAAAAAAAGATTCACTCATGTGTAGAAGCTTCATATGTGCGGATGGACTTTTAATTTCAATACTGGACATCACCATACATATCTTAAGCTTTTATTGTGGAGAATTTGTCTCTGAATATGTAAAATGCAAGCTTAGGGACTAAATAGGTTGTATAGATCTTTTATCATGGGTTCATGTATATAGTGTAAATTGTATATATTCTATTAATAATGTAATCAATTGACTAGAGTGATATAAATATTAATAATTGAACTTAGTAGTTGCAGTTTTTACCAGGGAAGAATTTCTAACTTCATGCAGTTTGGAGAGCAAGAGTTATATACTTCCACATATCACACCCTGTTATACAATTTTACAGAAACTTTATTATTAAAATCACTATTATTTAACCAATACAAAATGGCCACTTTTGTCTTATTTTAATAGGGTAACATCATTGGCCTTCAATCTTTTTTTAAGAAGATCTATTTGCTTGGGGCAAAAACATTTTTTTCTCTCTCAAGTAATTGTCTATTCAAAATTACATACAGAGACTTTTTATTATTATCTGGAATATTTTTACAACGTTCAATAGCAGAAATAAAAACAATTACCACATTGCTATTGCTAAAAAGAACAAAGGAAGAATCTTTATTATATATATATATAATTAGCATTTATGAATGTAAAGCATTTTTTAAAAAAATTAAGCTTGTGGAAGAAGTAAGGTTTAGAGGGGAATGAGGTGATGATAGAAATTTCATAAAATTTTAAGTCTTTAAATTAGAGCATATATAAACTTAAATTATGTTTGTAATTTATTGATGTAAATATTGAAATGAAAGTAGCAACCTCCCACTGAGTCATGTGACACCAAAAACAATGAATGAGAGAATAATACAACTCATTCTTTAAGCTCTGTTGTTATATAAGCTTTAAAATTATAGGGTGAATTTTGTTTGCTTTAATTTACAAATGTACTAAGTAATCAGAAATCACCATAAATATTATATAGAAATTGACTTTAGTTAAAAGTCTAATAGTTTGATAGTTCATTGATATGAACATTCATAAATATAAGGTATGAATTGAATAAAATTGAATACTTTAAATATAACCACAGTCTTGTATTCATATAATTGAAAGTTGGAGGTTTTTTTTAAAAAAGAATTTGGGTATCTTCTCAATGACTTTTATATACTGTATATTATTTTCTGTGACACATTCATGTTATTGTAATTATTAATACGCTAAAACTAATTGCGTTACGGTGAAACTTTTAAGTTCATTAATTAGTAGGCTTTTTTTTTTTATCTATTCTATCTGTTGAAAAATTTATTGACTCCAGAGAATCACACAATCATTATTAATATTTATATAATTCTTTCACACTCATTCATAATAAAAATTATTGGAATAATGAATGTTCAGTATTCATTCTGAAGCCATTTTTTTTTAGTGTTATGCAAAAATATTGTTTATAGTATTTCAGGCCAAGTAAGAAGATTTGATGTATTTGCTCATGCTTGGTCAATCTATATTTTTAATATTAAAACACAGCCAGCTTCATTTATATATGTTTTAATTTACACAGAAGTAATTTTCCATATAATAGCACCACTCAGTGCAAGTCAAAATAATCAATGGATGCAGAAAAGTTTGAATAATCCCCAGAGTAGATTCTGGCTTTCATTAGTGAGGAGTCTTGGATCTGAGGGCACTGCACCTAAATCTTAGGATCTAATGCAACTCTCTAGCTGCCACCTTTTATCCTTATTAGCTGCTGGAGGATTATATCCTAAGATCTAGGGGCAGTGCTCTCAAATCCAAGGCTCCTCATTGATGAAAGCTACAGGTTGGAAACTAGTCTGGGGATATTGGATGAGTACACACTAGATAAAGATTTTATGCACAAACCTTCCTGCATCCATTGATTATTCTGGATGGCACTGAGTGATGCTGCTGTATGGAGAGTTGACTCCATGTAAACAGCTTGTGTACACATAAAGAATGGTGATCATGTGATATTTAGTAGATTAATGTTTAATTTACATGTATGTATGTATTTAAAATATTTTACTGTTTTGGTTTTAAATTAGTTATAACATAAAAAGTGAAATGCCTTGTGATCTATGCTGTTTTCTATTAGAATAGTGTCCTGAAGTTCAATGTATGGAATGGTTGTACTCATGCTGGAACTGTAGCAACACAGTAATGACATAAAATGTCAAATTCAGTATTAGGCTTTGATACAAACTTAAATAGTACTTATTTGTATATTTACAAAATGTTATTCCATCATTATCTTCAATATCTTTCACAATTCCAAAAAATATTGATGTCAAGTTTTTTGCTTCATCTTTGCCAATCATAAATATCTTACATTTTCAACTCCTATTTGACAAAATCTATTTCCCATCTTCTTGTTCCATTTTTATAAGCTCACTAAAACTCCAGAACACTTGTTCTAGCTTTAATCGGAAATGTTACACTCCCATTGTTACTATTAAAATAAATTTTGCATCAATAAATTATTATGTATATGTAATATTTTCTTCATAATTATTTTTAGACTTCATTGTTTTATATCTTCTCACTTAAGCAGTGAACTGATTCTTCCTTTTTTCATAAAATTTCATATTTCTTAAATTTTAAATTTTCTTACCATTGCTTGTATAAGCACCCTGAAAAAAATTGTCTATATTTTTTTACATTCTTTATATATTATCTGCATCTCTTTAGTTTGTTATTCTTTTCGAGTAACCCTATTAAAATTATTTGTCATGTGCTGTGCTCACACTATCAACAGGCAACATAGCTGGTAGATAATGGAATAGCTTTTAGATATGAAAGCCAACTCTGAATAACATAGAAACAGTGCCTATGTTGGTTTGTCAAAGGCTAGAAACTAATATCAATATTTTTGTCTCTCTCTTTACTTTCTTCATTTACTTATGAGATTGTAGGATTTGGTCTCACTGTGGCTCTCATGTCATAGGATGTTTTTACTAATTGTGACAAAAGTTATTATATGTCATCCCTTCTTTTTTTAGTTCAAGTCCTAAAGAATTAAGAAAACAATTACGATGGGTTTATTAAACAGGCAACTCTTAGTTGTGATCTTTGCTTGAAACAGTGCAACACTAATTAATTATTTTTGGAACTGGATTTCAATAAGTCAAGAGTTTTGGCTGGTGAATTAGGCAGGCCTATTTAGGAATCTCAACCACCAAAGAAGTGAGTCTACAAAATATGGTCTAACAATGATATATCTCATACAGACTGGCTAGTTCTATTTAGTGGTAGTAAGAATAATATCAGTAGTAATAATAAAGCAAGAAGGCAGTAGTAGTAGGTAAAGGTAAGTATTATAAATCTTTTTTTTCAATAGAGGTACATGAAATGCGCGAACTTATTTGACCCAAACCCTTCAAGATCAGAATGGAGGTCACTTGCAACTAAGAAACTGTGAAGATTTATGAAAGATTTTGCTGCTCTTAGTAAATACTAGTCTTTCAGGGAAGGGAAATTTAATAGAACAAATGGTTGGAGACAGGTTTTTTGGAAAGACAGATTAATCAGTGACTGGAGAATGCATGGTTTAGCTCTAAATTCTAATTTAGTATTTTTTACCATTGGAATTCCTTGCTGTATGAATAAAAGGTTAATGATCTTAAAATTTACTTTGCACAATAGTTCTAGTGCTCATTTTATTAGTGCATATGCTTTAACCTCAAATTTGGAAAATTTAGAGAAGGAATGCTTTTTTGCCTTGTTGGAAAGCATTAAAAGATCAATTTTTTCTCATTGGAATATTTGCATGCATCTGTTGGTACAAATAATATACTTTGGTAAAGTTATTGAAAACAATGGTATTGGTGCTGAAAATTGAAATGTTTTGTTATAATTGAATTTATTTGCAACACATGGACTGATTATAAAGGAACATGGATGCAACCACCTTCAAAGCAATCGTATTTAATAGAATACATTATATTTAGGAATCAGAATACAAGAGAAATTGACATTGAGCACTTACAAGCTCAGATTGTTAGACAGATCATAAATTAATACACTCCCCAAGATTAAAATGATGGTTGTATTAAAAAGAAGATACTATTCCAATCATATTGACAAGACAATTGATGTTTGTTATTTAGGAGAGTCTAGAAACAGCTATTATAATATAAATCTTCAGGACTTTCATATTAATGAAGCATGTATTTTTTTTAATGATTGTATTATGAATACAAATAAATGACTTGGTATAGAAATAGTTTGTAAAGGTTTTCAGCTGAAGAAACAAAAGGCAATATCATATAATCACCATTCCCTATCCTTACACAAGAAGTTAAAGCACTAGCAAACTCTCCACAACAGCAGTGCCACAAGCTAGAAACTATTCTGAGAATATTGGATGAGTATGTACCAGATAGTGATTTTCTACAAACATTCTTGCATTCATTAATTACAAAGGCTTGCACTGGGTGGCACTACTGTACAGAAGAATAAATATGAAAAGTGATTTTACAGAAAGTGAATTATTGGTTTTTATGCTGGGTTTGGGAAAAGATAAGGGGGATTTGGATATAAAAGCTATAGAGTTGACAACGATTATGTTGTGGAAATGGGATGGAGCAGAATACGGAAAAAATTAGAGTGGGGAATGGACAATAAAGTGGCTAACATGTTTATCTTGGCATAATTGCAGAGATATTCTTGACTTCCTTTAAGGAGAAGCCACAATACATCACATCACATCACATTACAAGGAGAAGTCACAGTGCATCACATTATAGAAAGTGGGTTATTATTTTTATG
Source organism: Epiperipatus broadwayi (assembly GCA_028023455.1). Lineage (NCBI taxonomy): Eukaryota > Metazoa > Onychophora > Udeonychophora > Euonychophora > Peripatidae > Epiperipatus > Epiperipatus broadwayi. The sequence goes on from JAQFVV010000154.1 coordinate 3,012,771, forward strand.
CTGCGTTTGAGAAGAGATCAGTGGGATTTAGATATAAAGAGCATGGAGTTGACAAATATTATGTTGTGGAAATGGGCCGGTGCAGAATAGAGGAGAATGTGGGGAAAAGCTTAGGGTGAAAGGGAAGGTAAAGAGGCTAACAGGTTTCTCTGGGCATAGTGGCTCAGTTTCCTGACTCCGTATAAGGAGAAGTCATAGTGCATTGCATCGCACACGGTTTAAAAGTCAGCATCATAAAATATGGACCAGCATATTCTATATGTGGATATATTTGTTTCCCAGATTGATTTGTATAGTTATCGTAAAAGATGTTTCTAGAATAGTTTTTTTCTTCTCTCCCTCATTTTATTTTACGACTTGGAATGACCATATTCAATTATGAGTGGCTATTTGCTATTATTAAAATTATTTTAACAGACATATTATCACTCTCACAAATATTCATTTATTCCAAAATATTATGCATAAAAAAAGTAATTCACTACTGTTCTCATATGTTAAATACTTCTTTTTTTAAATATTTATCCTACATCATATGTGACAAAACTACTAATTTATTTTCAACGATTATACTACGTAACATAATTCTCCAGTCCTTAAAATAAATAATCTTTTCACCTTATTGGTATTTCCATTCATAGATATTTATCTACTTTCCCCAAACTAACATTTCCAATGATAATTCCAGCTTATTTCCATGAATTAGTATCCATCGTAGATATCTTTTAACTAAATTAATTTCAATTCTTTCCTCGATTTCACTTTTGAAGAATTATTTCATATCATTAAAATTTATTTGCTTTGCCTGCCCTCTATTGAAAAGTTTAATAATTATTAGTAAAAGTTATTATATATTTTAATTTCGTTTCAATTTTTGATTTAATTTTTTTAAAAAAATGGTTTCTACAAATAGAGTATCTTCATAATTAAATCTAAATACAAATTGGATTAAATTATATTAAACCATGTTTTATTTTTTACACAATTACTGTATTTACGAATTAAGTAATTATCTATCTGCTGTGTATTTTAAATAAAAGTCTGCGTATGCACGCATTCTGTGACAGAAATCAGGTTTACTAAAAAAAACTTTAAAAAAAGAAAAAGAAAATATAATTAGATAATATGTGATACTTGACATAAATAGGTTCTGTCAAGAATAGATTGTGGATTAGCTTTCAGAATAACTAATAATTACATTCAAATCTTACTGCTCTGTAGTCCTAGATTTGAATTACAAAAATTAGTTTCAATTATTGCTAGAAGCTGGGTTCTTAAAAATTGTTGTTACAGAAACAGCGAGCTGGAATTTTTTTTTATCGGCAATAAATTTTAGGAATCTTAGCAGCTGATTGAAACGGCAGTAGTTTTACTACTGTTTTGTCCAATTATTCATTCCTTCTGAGATTAACCTACATGCCACTAGCAAGCAAAACAACACAATAGACATTTTTTCCCTCTCTAGTGATTGAAAGCCTGGTAGAATGACTAACTTTTGGTCAGTATTTATGAACGTTATTACTAATGAGTAAAAGCTGTAATCATTTTGATCAAAAAGTTGAATAGAAGTTGCTATCATGGGGGAAAAAAATGTATTATTATTTTTATTTGTTTGTGATGACTATTACTAAAATAATTTTTTAAGCAAAAATGTAATTTGTATAAGATATTTAAAATACTAAATAGACTAATATTACTTTCTTATGATAGAAATATTTAAGAACAACAAATATAACTCTAGATATTTGTGGTCTTTATTTTTAAAATAACTGATGAATGTAAATATTCCCAGAAATCTGTGAAATGTTGAAATTATAAAGAAAATTTACATAATGGATTGTCTTAAAAATAAATAGATGATATAAGGATTTTAAGAGTAAGAATATTTGATCTTATATTCATTGAACATCAATGATAAAATATGAATCGACAAATCAATTCCCCAACTCACATAAGGATAAATCTCTATTCCAGCGCCATCTACTGGAGGTTTGAGTAAATTAATGGTTACTAAATAATTTTTATCTTTATTCTCCATCTAAATTGGATTCAGATCTAAATCCATTGGGAATCAATGATAAAATATATACTGACAATTCAATTCTCCAGCACACACATGTGATATGGTTACTCTTTTGTCAAAGTTAGGAATCTCTCAGTCAATATGTCTATGAAAAACCTGTTAGCCATCTTACCTTCCCTTTCCATTCCCACCCTAAGTTTTCCCCATATTCTTATCTATCCTGCTCTATCCTATTTCTGCTGAAGCATCTTTGTCCACTCCATGATCTTTGTATCTAGATCACTCTTATCTTTATCCAACTCAGCATAAAGATCAATAACCCACAATTTCATTATTTGTATCCTTTCTGCTTATAAGCATTTACATACTATTAACAAATGTCTAATATTTTCCATGCTTTCCTTACATAATCTGCATATTAAATCACCCACATTTCATCATATATGTGTATATTCACTTGTTGCTAGTGATCCTGTTCAAGCTTTAAATAGTAAACTACTTTCCCTGCTGTTATCATAAATTAACACACATTCAATATTCTGTTTACTTCTACATATATTTTTTTATTCTTCATATGTTCTCCATTTCTCCAGTTCTTTATTTTTTATTAATACATCTATTCTTCTATCACAATCTTTGCCAATATAACATTCAATAATCCTTCTAACACATTCATCCCACCCTTTGTACAAGTATATTGACCTAAATTAAAATAAAGAGTGTACTAATAGCTCTAACAAGCTTTATGGATAAATGCCACAAGAGAAAGCTTTAAAATCTCTATCTGGAAATCACCCCATGCCCCAAATAGCTATAATATTGGATCCCTCAATAAACAAGCACACTATCCAATTTTGTAATCACATAAATTGCATTCATCACATGATCACCATTTCTTATGCTTGCTTATAATTGTTGTTAAAACAGGCAGAACTCACTATACGTATTGCCATCTACAGCAAGCTAGAGTAATCAATGGATGCTAGAAGGCTTGTGCATAAAATCACCATCTAGTGCCTACTCATGCAATATTCCCAGACTAGTTTCTGTCTTGTGGCCTTTGTCAGTGAGGAGCCTTGGATCTGAGAGCACTGCACTTAGATCTTAGGATCTAATGCAAACCCTCTTGCAGCCACCTTTTATCTCCATTTAACTACAAAACTATGAAACTTAAATTGAAAACACTTTAATATTTTCAATCCAAGCTCATTAGCCTATGTAGTCATACAAGTCTGAACTCAGTTCAGTACCTATACATTTTGGTGTCTTTGGTTCTTTAATAATCATAACCACTATTATCCTATTAGACAGGATTGGTTTTAAGCCAATAAACATCACATGATCATCATTTCTTATGCAACAAAATGTATAGGTAGCAACTGATTTCAGACCTGTATGACTACATAGGCTAATGATATTGGATTGAAAATATTATGATGTTTTCAAATCATAGTTTTGTAAAGTGGAGATTAAAGGTGGCTCCTAGAGTGTTGCATTAGATCCTAAGATCTAGGTACAGTGCTCTCATATTCAAGGCTCCTCACTGTTGAAAGACACAAGCCAAAAACTAGTCTGGGGATATTGGATGAGTAGGCACTAGATGGAGACTTTATGCACAAGCCTTCTGGCATCCATTGATTTTTCTAGCTTGCTGTGTTTGGCAATATGTATAGTGAGTTTTGCCTGTTTTAAATTTCATTAATCTTTCAAATTATAATTGTCAGCAAAATGTTATATGAAAGAAATTATATGAAGTGGTAAAATAACTCACTATGAATAACATAACACATGGATGAAAACAGAATGGTGCTAATCAGCTAAAATCTACATAAGTTATAAAATGATGATGCGTGGCAGTGGCTTTTTGTAAGAAGTCAGTTGATAGAGAAATTTTTGTAATGAATATTGCTGATAATAAATTTGTTGAAAATATTATTTTTTACATTAATGAAAGTCACTTGTGTTATTTATATATTTATGAAGCTTTTAGCTGACTATCATTACTCTGTTCATTACCTACATGTTATGTTATTCATACTGCGTTATTTTACTGCTTCATATAATTTCTTACATAAGATGAATGAATTTTATGTGGTTATGAAATTGTATAATGTAGGATCCAGTACTATGACTACTCAAGCTGTGCATATATATATATGCTGGCTTCACCATTTACTATGAACTAGCTAAGACCCTAAGTCTAACCACAGTGAATGTATGTTTTTTTTCAAACTTAAAGAATGACCTCCATCAACAGTTATATATTACTTTAAGGGAAAAGTTAATGAAATCTAAAAAAATTTAAAAAAAATGTTTTTAAATTTTTTATTTTATTTTGAAAATATGATGGCAGATAGAGTAAGAGTCTCTTCCCTGACCGCTATACTGCTTGGGTCTGGGGGTAATTTCTAGATAGGGATTTTAAATGCTTTCTCTTGTGGCATTTATTGATAAAACTTGTTAGAGCTATTAGCATGCTCTTTATTTTAATTTATAATTATAAGTTTATCAAATTAAGTCACGTGATGAATGACTTTATTTTATTTAATACTGATGTAAAATCCTTATCTTAATGTTCTGTGTACTATACTACCTTTCTCATTCATCTTGTTGCTTGCTTTTTATTCATAATCTACTTAAATATTGTTTTGTCTATTTTTTAATATTCATAAATTGCAATCTACCAAACATATTTTACACACAACCTTAGCTGTCTTCAGACATGTAATTTGATTTTAACATTAGGATTATGATTATAATGCAATGAAGGCCAGGAAATCAAATAAGAAATCTAAAATAGAATGCTTTTTGGATTTAAAAAGTATTTTAAGGAGCCGATCCTCCATACTCATAGTTTTTTTTAAATCACATAATTTAGAGATCAATTCTGAATATAGTATATTCATTGGATATAAATTAGCAAATATAATTAGATTAATTTAACTAATTAATTATACAATTAAAGCTGATTAATTATGTAGATAAACCATGATTACATTAACAGTAATGAAGAAATAGTAAAAAATGGTTATAGATATGTGTTAATCTAGATAAAGAATGTAAATGTCTGAAATGGAGATTCATGAAGTATTAACATTCCAACACCAGTAGCAGATGAAATAGAAGTCGGAAAGTTGCAGTAACCAAACCTTCCAAGATAACTAAACCACTAAAAATAAAATGATCACCATCTGTGGCATTACTGTGTGTAGAGTTTGTCACTGTTTACAATAGTGGGTCAATCTTACAATTTAAATATTTAGTTTCAATAAATATAGTGTGGAGAAAAATATATAATCCAATTATTTAGAACAACAAGATCTGTATGGAGTTAGTATCTTATATAGTGATTTAGGTTATATATACATTCAAAGGATACAATACATAAATAATTCTATCACTATAAAAGGGGGGGGGGCATATGGTTTTATTGCTTGGAGTTCATACGACATTTGAGTACCAAACCTGTGAACATCAGAATTGATCATGGAACATCTCAATCCAAAGTTGTATGGTCTACCAAATGTGCAAAACTGTGCAAGGTAAAAGACATGGTTTTTTGCTTGGGAATTTATAAGAAGTTTGATTACCAAACCTACAAGTGCAAAAATTGATCCTAGAACTTCTCAACCCCAAATTGGATGTTCTACCAAATGCACCATATTACACAGAGCAACTATTATCTATCTCCGAATGAATTTTTTGTTTAAAGTACGGGGATTATTGAAATATATATATATAAGCTTTTTTAAAAATTTTATTTCAATAATAATGAATTAATTAGAATAACAAAAAGTTCAGCTTTTAAATATCTACGATACTGTATATCAAATTTTGAAATGCATAAAAGAGTATAAAAACTACATATTGTAAAACTATTTTAAAGTCAACTTTTTATTTCTTTTTTCCATCAATAATGATTTCTATTTTGTTTTATTATTTATTTAAAATTTTTGACAACATATTCTATTCTATTATTATATTTTACAAATTAAGCCTGTCCATTAAAGTATGAAGATTGGCTATCTTAATGTAAGCTGAGCTTTGATTGTATATATATGTGATGATAATCTGGACCAACAGACGATGCTGGTTTAGCATAAAAATGCGGGTATTAGTGATTATTTATCTTTTCGACACGTGTGTGATGAAGTGTATATGAGATAGCATGGATCATTGAGGGTTGTGTGAAAGTCTGCGTTCAAACAGCCTATATATTATATATATAAGAGCAAATATGGAAAAAGCATATATTGTAGAAAAAAAGTCATATTTCAAATTAAGTTATTGTAAGAATTATAACTGACATCGGTTTTATAAAATCGCAATAATAATCAGTTGGCTGAAAATACTTTTTTTTATTGATTAAACATTTTATATAAATAAATTACACAGACATATATAAAATAAAATTTCTGAGTTTTATTTTTAGATTTTATAATTAGCAATTTCAGCTGTGACTCATCCAGACCAATTTTTACTTGCAACATTAATGTCGGATAACCAACTTCAAACAACCATAGTTTTCTCGAATAACTGTGAATATGTTTTTTTTTTTTTTCAGTTATGTAATAGCATAATCTTTTAACCACTATCTAATGGAATATATATATAAGTTATAATAGTATAATATATATATAAGTCATAATAGTATAATTATAATTCGATTTTATTTTTTGATCATACATTTGAAATATATATAGAATGATAAATTGTGGGTTAAAATATCTATCTATAATCTTATTGTGGAATGAAATAAATTAAAATAGTGAATAAGCAAATGGACGCACAGTTAATTAAATAGTAAAAAGATATCACCATGATTTTCTTCATTTTCAACTATTATTGGTATATTACAGGATGAAAATCTCTCTATGTTTAATCCAATTTTAAGCCAATAAACATCATATGATCATCACTTCTTATGCTTGCTTATAACTGTTATTAAAACCAGCAAAACTCTCTTTACAGTATTGCCACTCAGTGCAAGCCAGAATAATCAATGGATGCCAGAAGGCTTGTGCATAAAATCCCCATCTAATTTTGCTTGTTTTAATAACAGTTATAAGCAAGCATAAGAAGTGATGATCATGTGATGTTTATTGGCTTAAAACCAATCCTGCCTAATATGGTAGTGGCAGCTATGGTTATTGAATAATCAAAGACACCAAAATGTATAGGTACTGAACTGAGCTCAGACCTATATGACTATATAAGCTAATGAGCTTGGATTAAAAATATTATTGTGTTTTTTAAGACTCATAGTTTTGTAGTTAATTAGAGATAAAAGGTGGCTTCTGGAGGGTTGCATTCGATCCTAAGATCTGGCTGTAGTGCTCTCAGATCCAAAGCTCCTCACTGATGAAGGCCACAAGCCAGAAACTAGTCTGGGTATATTGGATGGGTAGGCACTAGATGGGGATTTTATGCACAATCCTTCTGGAATCCATTGATTACTCTGGCTTGCACTGAGTGGCAATACTGTAGGGAGAGTCCAGTTTCTCTAATTCACAGCTTGTCTTCTCCACAACATTCTAACAAACTTTCTTATTTCTCATCTGTTTTCAATTTGATTTTTTTCATGGTCTTTTACAAGATCTTGGATCCAGTTTATTCTCACTTCTTTTTGAAAAGTATCAAGCCCCAGCTCTATTTCAATCTTCATATATTTTCAGTAAGTGTTAATGACATCTGTTCATTCTTTCTCACATATATATTTTACTTTCAGTACTTCCTGGTTACTCTCAGTATACATCTCTCCTTACTTTACCATATAACTGAAGTTCCTGAATTGGTTTTCTGTTAAGCATTTGCGTTATAAGATTCATATATAAAATATAATTTAATTTACTTCTCCAATAATCGTAATAGTATATACAAGTGCTGTCAAAACATTGGTTGAAGAAGCTGTTAATAGCAAACAATCAAAATGAGTTAATCCAGGTTAAACGCTTTGATTGTTTACTATTAACAGCTTCTTCAACCAACGTTTTAAAGCGATTGTATATACTAAAGATCCGGAGAAGATGGATTAAACTTGGCGAGACCTTCATCCTGCAGTGGATCGATAATAGTTGATGATGATGATGATATGCTATATACTAAGATTTACATATATAAGAACTGGTAATACATTATTTATTAGAAATACTTTTTTTCAAACACAAAGTTCTATTATACTTCAATATTAGTGATTTGGTGTTTTTAATCGGAAGTTTTTTATTTTTTTCTATGCGCTTGTAATTTAGACATGAGCATTTGGAGGTGTGAATTAAGAAAAACTTGAAAAAGACTTAATGGGAAGCGAGGTATATGAACTTTTCGGGTGGGATTCTTATATATTGTAATATAAACTGATAAGCATTATTTCAATATCTTATAGTGATATCATAATTATAGCAATGTGTTTTTGTAGTGTAGACGAGCGGTAATTTGCATCTCCAAGTGCTCATATCTAAATTATTTGATGTTTGTAATTTCTACAAAAAAAAGTATTCCATTAGCTTAATTTTACGATTAATTTCCTTCATAATGAATCAATTTTTATTAATAGTCAGGTCAATGTTTTATCATTTGTAACTTTTTTAAAATTAATTATCATTTTTCATTTTCTTCTTTTTTAAAAAGCCATTGAACAATATTTTAATTCCATTTTCTTATTTTCATCTGATAACTCGTAATATTTTTTAAAACTTTGAAGAATTATTTGAAGAAATGATCACATCTGCAAAATGTAGGTGACGTAAATAATTTTCATATATTTTTATTCTAGTAACTTTTTATTTTAATTGTGTTTTGTAAAACTGATGTAAATAATACTGGAAATATAGAAATGCCCTCTTATATGTCTTCATCAAATGTTAAGCTTTTTACGTTGCCACGTAAGCTAATCCCTACTGCTGCATTTTATTAAATAATCTTCAAAAATTGATAATATTCTGGATTTATGTCATGATTTTCTCAAGTTTTGATTACTGAAAATGTGTTTATAGAATCAAATGAATATTCATAATCTACAAATACAAAATGGTCACTTCCTACTTATTGACGATTTCTATAACGAGGCTAATACTGGCTGTGATCTTCTGGACTATTACTATTTTTAAGTCAGTGATATTTTTTAGTTAATTGAAGTCCAAAGTTCTTTGTAGATGAATTGGAATAATTTTAGAAAACATTTCGTGCAGAACTGACTGAAAAGAGTAGGTCTGTAATTTATAATACCGCTCTCCCCTCTCCTTAAGTATCAACATAGCAAATGAATTTTTCAAATCATCTTGTCATACAGACATTTGGTATATAGCTTTGCCTATAATATTTCTTCTTTTTCACCAGCTAGTTTATGGTATTGATAATAATTCAATTATTTCTTGGAGTTTTCTATTCTTCATAGAATTAATCCCATATCTTTTTCATTCGAAATATTTGACATTTCAAAAAAATATTTTAATTATAAGAATTACTTAAATTTTTTTAATCTTCTTTATTATTGTATAGTTCTTTTTATTACTCTTTTACATGCTTTATGACGTGATCTCTCTTTTTAGTAATAAAACCATCTTTTTCTTTTTGTCATGATTTTGTTTTTCTAATTCCAAAATGTTGTTTTACTTTTGAAATATTTGTTCTCTTCTATAGGTTTTCTCATCAATTTATAATTATATGTCATCATTATCTCTTTTCTGGTACATTTAAATATTATGTTATATTAAATAGATCATTGTTTTAATATTTTAATATTAATCTCTTTTCCCAATACATTGCCTTGTCTCAATAGAAAATTTACTCATTTATTTGTTATTTTTTTGTTCCAATTATCTGTGTAGCTGTTCTTAACAGTGTATTAATTCGAATTTCAATGAAATCTTACATGTCAATTTCAAAATGAAGTGGAATCTGATCAAAAGTATTGCATATGTCTTTATAAAAATCTTTTATGTCTTCACCAGATTATTGAGAATTCAGAGCATAAATGGAATTATTTGCATCAATACACTGTGACTTCTCTTTGTTCGGAGTCGGGAATCTCTCAGCCATTATTCTCAGAGAAATCTGCTAGTGACTTTACCTTCTCTTTCCATTCCCCACTCTAAGTTTTTCCCATATTCTGCTCTACCCTGCTCCATCCCATTTTCACAACATAATCTTGGTCAACTCCATGTCCTTTATATTTAAATCCCCCTTATCTTTTCCCAAACCCGGCATAAAAACCAATAACTCATTTTTTTCATATATATTCTTCCACAACTTCATTATTTGTACCATTTCTGCTTGCAGGCATTTACATTCAATTAACAAATGCCTAATATTTCCTATACCTTTCTTACCCATCTTGCAGACTAAATCATGCACATTTTAAATTTATGTGTGTATTCCCTTGTTGTTAAAAGTCCTGTTCAAGCCTTAAACAGTAAACCATTTTCATTGCTATTATCATAAATTAATTTGGACCCAATATTCTGTTTACTTCTATTTATATTTAAATTCTTTTTACTCTCCATACTACTTCTCTATGTCTCCAACTCCCTATGCTTTATTAATGCATCTACTCATAATCTAATTAAATATCATTTTGGTTATTCTTTTATTATCCAAAAACTGCAATCTATTGAACATTTCATTTTGCTTTTTGCATCCCTCATATAAAAACTTGACCATCCCATTTCTCCTTGAAATTGTTTCCTTTGCCATCCACACATCTGCATCTAATGCATGTTTTCTTGCTTATCTTTGTACTTTTTCTCAGTAATCTAACACTCCTTTACTAACGCATAATGCATCATTATTAGATATTAACCTGTCTACTGCCACTCCCTTCCATACAATTCTAGTTATATTATAGTTTATTATATGAAAAACACTGTTAATTTCTTTCTCAGTCCTTTTCTTTTCTTTGCTTCATTAATCAATTTTTCCTTCCATTCATCCAAGCAATTTGTCTGATTACTTAAGACTATTCCTAAATAGGTATACTTATTTACCATACTTAACTTTGTATCCCCAATAAAAATTGTTTGTCTTCCCATTCGCCAGTAATAATTATCATTACTTTTGATTTTTATTCACTAAATTTAATTCCCATCTCTTTACCCACTCTTGTACATGTCCTCAACATAACTTCTATTGCAAATTAAAGACTCTGTAATATATATATACTCTCTTTCCACTTGTTAATGATATCTCTGCCCTTCTTTCTAGTTTTCTATTGCTTTCTCCATTTCTCTCAAATACAATAAAAACAAAATAGGTGACATAGGGCATTCTTGTCTTAGATTCACTCCATTTTTAACTTTAACTAATTCTATATTCCCTAATTGATATGTATCTTAATTATTTTCATACATTCTCTTAATAAGATTCACTAAAGTTCCATCCATTCCCAAATTTATTAACCTTAACCATAATCTATTTCTATTTATTCTATTATATGCCTTCTCTATATCTATAAAAACCATATATAACTGTCTACCTGTATTTCTACTCATATCTATAAGTTATGTAACTACAAATACTCTATTTCCAATTGAAAACCTCCTTGCATTTCTCCAACTATATAACTTTCTTCCATCCATTTTGTGACTCTTCCAGCCACCAGATATGTGAAAACTTTATATAACACTGTGAAAACTTTATATAACACTGACATTACCACTATCAGGCTATAATTGCTTAACTTTCTATTATCCTTATCCTTCCCTTTAAATAGTAGCATTATTCTTGTATTACTCCAACTATCTAGAAAATCTTCCTTCTGTGCCATCTTATTTAAACTGGACAGTAGGTTTAATTTTGCCTTATGTCCTAAATTCATTACCATCTCTGCTGCCCATCTATCTAAACCTCTTGCCTTTCCATCTTTTTAATTTATCCCTTTCTCATTCAATTCATTTTCTGTAAACTTAATATTTTTATTACTATATGCTTTTATGATTGTTATCATTCTGTCCTTTACATCTAACATCTTTTCTATATCCATTACATTCTTGTTTAAAATTATCTCTAATTCTTCCCTAGAGATGCACTCTATTCCTTCATCATCTAGTAATACTATTTATCTCTTCCCTACATTCCTTTTTTTAATGTATTTCCAATTTTTTTACTCCCACCTCTTCCTCTTTTATTAATATCCTCCAACAATTTACTATTTAATTTCATTCTCTCTATATAATCATCTATTTTAGACAACTATTTTTTAAAAAAAATACTTTTCCCATTTAACATTAGCATCTTTCTCAGTTTCCTTGTTTTTAATAGCACACTTATATTCTCTGCATGCTTTCCCCCTCTCTTTTATACTTTTACTAACTCTCATTTTTCTATTACTTTTATTCTTCTGAATATTCTCACCTAAAACCCGATTTGCCACTTTTTCTACTTTACCACACCATTCCTTATATTCATCGCAAACCAACTCTTCCGTGATTTTTTCAATTTTTATTTTATATTCTTTTCCATCATATTACCAATAATTTATATTATAAAAATATTATGATCACTATTACATACTCTCTCTTTATTATTAAACACTTTAATTTTCTGTACTTTATTAATTCCTTCTTTCTCTACTATACATAATCTATTGTGTGAAATATATTATTTCTAGACCATGTGCATTGTCCCTCATAAATATTTGATAAATTTCCAATGCTCAAATTTACTTTCCGACAACAATTCTTTAAAAGCTGTCCATTCTTGTTATATGCATCATCAATTTCTTCAATATGCTCATTCATATCTTCTATAGCCATTATTCTCTCCCCCCCTTTTTTTTGAAACAATGTATATCCTTAACTAGACATTTATATATGCTACTGTTCCACTCCATTATCATTTGACTATCTCCAATGGCTATATATACTATAGCCACCATCCATTCTTGTCTTCCTAATCTTATCTCAAATCACAAATGTTCTTGACATCTATTTAAATATTTTTTTGTCATAACACATTAAACATCATCACTTTTTCTTTTTTATTTATACCCTGGCATACCAAGTCTTCCAATATAGATCATTATTCTCTTAGATGGGTTCCAATACTGCTAGTTCCTCAACCTGTTCATTTTTAACTGCTTTGTTTTATTTCAACCATTTTTCTAGTCTCCTACTACCTTGCATATACAAATAACCTAATTTTAACAATTTTTTCATTCCTAACTACTCCTTTATAAATTCTTTTGACATCTTTTTTCTCCATTACATTTATAAATAACTTATGATTACTTTTAGAGACCCAATCACTCTTCATATCTACACTTATATCTAAATCAGCTACCCTTTGTTTATTTTTTACATACCATCCATTCTTCTTTTTTCTGATAATAATGCAATTTACCCCCCCCCCCCATAAGTTTCCTGAACTATATTCTTTATAAATCAAACTCCCTAAAACTTCACTCCCTTGTTTTGCTAAATGCAATCAATCTTTACTGTACAACTCTCTCTTACTAATAAAAAAATTCTACATATCAACAAACATAATACTATTTCTCTCACACAATTTTTCCAATCTCTCATGTGATGTGGTAATGTACTGTGGCTTTTCCTTAAATGAAGTCAAGAATATCTGAGCAATTATGCCTAGATAAACCTGTTAGCAACTTAAATTTCCATTCCCCACTCTAAGTTTTCCCATATTCTGCTCTATTCCATTTCCACAACATAATATTTGTCAGCTCTATGGCCTTTATATCTAAATCCCCCTTATCCTTTCCCAAACCCAGCATAAAAACCAATAATTCACTTTCTGTATAATCACTTTTTTTATAGTTATTCTTCCATAACTTCATTATATGTAACCTTTCTATTTTCAAGTATTTACATTCAATTAACAAATGCCTAATATTTTCCATTCCTTCCTCACATAATTTACAAAATAAATCACCCATATTATTCCATTTACATGTATATTCCCTTGTTGCTAAAGATCCCATTCGAGCCTTAAACAATAAACTACTTTCCTTACTATTATCATATATTCTCTCGGTGAATGACTAATGCTGCCCTCTATCTAATATAACAATTTGCATAGTGAGCTTCCATCTTTTATTTGCAATGAATATTACTTCATTTGCGCTTCCAATATTTGTACTTCATAATAAAATAAACATCTAATTTTCAAATTAATTGACTGTTTTACCTTTTTATCAAATTTTATAAAAACTTACAATATTTTATTTAATAATAGGCAACTTTTCAAATTTATTTACTCTATCTTCACTTGAAAGTAACATTTACAAAAAACTAAATAAAAGATTGCCATTAAAGCTAAGATCTATAACTAGGCAATTTTTAACCTTCTTTACCAACAGTTATCAATTGCTTCCTTGATTGACAAGTTTATTGCCAGAAAATATGAGGACTATACTTTATTTGTATTTGTAATTATTTGACTATGCTATTGCATCATCATTTGAATTAGTGAACAAAATCTGAGATATAGATATAGATCAAGAGTGTGAAATGTCAGCTCTAGATGTGAAAGAGCTATATGGATCAGTGCACAGAAAGTACTCAATAGACATAGTCGAAACAGAATTAATCAATAAACAATGCCCAGATGGTAAGTTTATCTTTATTATGATCTTTTTGGAATGGATGAATGAAAATATTCACACTATTTTTGAAGGAAAATGGTATAAAATGAAGTAGGGATGGCCGATGGGCCTACCCATTAGTGGCATATTGTCCAGCATCTTTTTAAACTACCATGAGAAACAAGTAATACCAAATATACAAGCAGATAACCCCACAATGATATATCTTAGATATGTGGACGATGTGTTTATTGCTGCCAAAAGGAGTACAATCTTAAACATCATCAAAGAATTACAGCTGATGTCTAAACTCACACTAAATACCACATGGGAAAATGATCAACACCATCTAAAATACCTGGACTTAGACATACAAAAAAAAGATAAACAATTAATGTACCACATGACCATCAAACCCTTAGAAATTGGAGGATACATGCATCAGAGTGCAATAGTTCCCAACTCACATAAATACGCTGGACTGAATGCATTTCTACATAGAAATAATTACTTATGTAAATGTAATTCAGATAAAAGAGATAACATATTAAAATGCACCAAAGAACTAATATCTGTTGAGTATAAATATAGATGCATAACCAAAAGAATAACACAGTTCCAAGCAAAAATAAATCAGCAAGGCAGAATCAGAGATAATAAACCATGAATAACTATACCATAAATACCTAACATTGCCAAACATTTAGTTAAAACACTATCTAAAGAATTTATTATTGGTTTCTGCACTCCAGCCAACACCAATAGACTGATAAATAATTCAAAAGATAAACTTGATCCCAAATCAACATCTCAAGTGGTGTATCAAATACAATGCCCTCAGGCCAGATGCAGAGCCTCATATTATGGGGAAACAAAAACAACCATACAAACAGATCATCCCAGCAAATATAATGTATAAAAGAGCACTAAATAACAAGGAGTCTACATCAGCATTCTTGGAACATGAAAAAACTATTGGACACAGATTTGAAAACACCAGCCCCAGATAATGTGCAAAAAGAGAAATGACCATAGGTGCAAAATAAAGGAGGCATATTTCATAAAAAATGACACCCAATCAATTAATAGAAAAGACACCTGTTTCACCATTTCAAAGAGATGGACAAACTAATTCAAACAATATTTAAATAAAATACTGAAACATCTAACTAATTAACATAAATTTGAATACTCCCCCTCATCACTATCAACCACACACAGCTATGAGTCTGAAGTCATGGAGCTTTGAAAGTGCTAAGCTTTAAATAAATTATTAATAAATATAACTTCTTTAATGAGCGTTAAAAGCACATAATTATTAATATTATATAAATATAAATGAAAAATAATCATTCATATATTCATCCTACCTTTAAAAAAATTCCAGACATATAAAGATGGAGATCATGGTATTTTTTGACTTTAAATTCATAGGTAAAAACCTATAAACTCATCACATTAGTTGATACATATTGCTAATTAGATGATAACTGATCATTTATTATTTAAATATTTTATAACAAGAACTGCAATAACATGGAGAAATTAGGAATGTGATCTTCTCAGTCTATTTATATCTTTAAGGAGAAATCAAAGGGCCTTCTTCCAATTATTGTGCCAGTCAAAATCGTGTATTCATTCAACAAAACCAATAATCCAAGCAAAAGTACCTTGAATCCAACCATGCACAAGATATAGATGTCAGGGCAAGGGTGAATCCTAACCTATTTGCCTGAACTATTGCCTCTCTGACTAATGGATAATGTTTGTGATGACATGAGCAGTGCTTGATTTTATTCCGTCCCAGCTGGAGGTCATGGTTCACAAAGAGACTCAAAATAATAATGGGTTTATATAATAAATTAATCATTTAGTGAATTGCAGAATGGTACAGATGTGATTGGATATCGATTACTAATGGTTTGAACTGTAATAATTGTAGTTCTTTCTGGCAACATTACAAAAAAGTAAATTTATAATCACAAAGAAATAGCTAATTTCAAATAATAATATTATAGGAATTTATTAAGGAATTGTTATACAAAATAAGTTGGCTTTTGTTTATACAACTAGATTATTATATTTTTTTGAATTTGTTTTGATGCGGCTTTGATAACAATGTAAAAATTTGTTAATTGGTCTGCCAAGAACCAATCAGCAATAAAATATTATTAGCCCTCTTTAAAAGATTACAAATGAATCTATATAAATATAGATACATAGATATGAAAGATGTGCATTTATAATACTATTACATTTAAATCAGTTGTCTCTACTGAGTGTGGAAAGCAAGATAGTTCATTTTAAATAAATTAGATAATCATATTTAAACTAATTCATGGCAGAGAGAATTTCAGGTTTGTAAAATATATATATATATATATATATATATATATATATTGTAACAGATGGGGTTTGAATACAAGAGATAATGCAATATAGTGTTAGTTATGAGTGTTGATAGGGAGTGACTGTGTATATTCGAAAAGATGTATAAATAGTCATTCGAACCCTGTTACAAAGAGTGTGAAAGTAATGCGTAATCTGTTAAAGGCTGGATGGTATGCTTATATAAATATAGTTGTGTGTTATTATAAGGTGTGTAATATGTATTAACGGTTATATGTGGGATTGACAAGAGGCAATTATATACGGAGTTGTATAAATTTGTTATTGATTATACATATATATTTTGATGTTCGTTAATTTTTTTAAATTCTACTTTTTAATAATATTGGCAGTAACATGTGTTTCTTGATGAATCTATTGAGCATATAAAGCTACAGAAATAGAAATGAATCAGTTGCTGTGGGCAGTTTGAGTTAATGACTGTTGTCAAGAAGTCTGAGAATTGGTCAAGTTGGTATTTTGGAAACAATGGAAGGTCCGGTCTGCGGCGTACGAATATACAAGGGAAAATGCGATGTTAAAGAGTGTAAAAGAAAAAAACTATTTTGCTCTCGAAAAGATATAAGGGTGATTAGACGGAAAGAGGGAGACATGGCACGGATTTTAGATGGTATTAACAGGTAATTAATTAAGAAGTTTTAGTAATATTCCCATCAAAATGTTGGGGTAACTAAATAGTGTGAGTTTTGTTAAACTGGCCCAGTGGATTGTCATTGTAGAACTCACCTGAATCGGATTTATTAAATTCGCTATTTAAAATCTATCAAGGGTAATGGCGGCGAAGCACCTTTGACAAATTGGACCTCTTAAGCGAGTGAAATCATCTACTCCACCTCTATGATAAACTATTTGGCATCACATTGCGGACTGTTTACTATCCTTAGGATCGACAAATATCAATAAGGCCAGTATTTTTTAGAATTATAAATGTGTGGACTGTTAGCTTTGACCACGTGGATATTCAATCGTAATTAAGATAAATTGACCTTTTCTCTATATATGTGTTTAATAAATCTCACATGATCACTATCTCATACTAGCACAATAATTGTTATTAAACAATTCAAAATACAGCAAAACTCTCCATATAGTAGTGCCATCTTGTGCTAACAAGAGCAATCAATGGATGCCAGAAGGCTTGTGCATAAAATCCCTATCTAGTGCCTACTCATCCAATATCCCCAGACTAGTTTCTGGCTTGTGGCCTTCATCAGTGAGGAGCCTTGGATCTGAGAGCACTGCACCTAGATCTTAGGATCTAATGCAACCCTCCAGCACCCACCTTTTAACTCTATTTAACTACAAAACTATGAGAATGAAATTGAAAACACTATTAATATTTTCAATCCAAGCTCAATAGCTTATATAGTCATATGGGTCTGAACTCAATTCAGTACCCATACATTTTGGTGTCTTTGGCTCTTTAACAACCATAGCCACCACTATCCTATTAGGCAGGATTGGTGTTAAACCACTAAACATCACATGATCACTATCTCATACTAGCACAATAATTGTTATAAACAATTCAAAATACAGCAAAACTCTCCATATAGTAGTGCCATCTTGTGCTAACAAGAGCAATCAATGGATGCCAGAAGGCTTGTGCATAAAATCCCTATCTAGTGCCTACTCATCCAATATCCCCAGACTAGTTTCTGGCTTGTGGCCTTCATCAGTGAGGAGCCTTGGATCTGAGAGCACTGCACCTAGATCTTAGGATCTAATGCAACCCTCCAGCACCCACCTTTTAACTCTATTTAACTACAAAACTATGAGAATGAAATTGAAAACACTATTAATATTTTCAATCCAAGCTCAATAGCTTATATAGTCATATGGGTCTGAACTCAATTCAGTACCCATACATTTTGGTGTCTTTGGCTCTTTAACAACCATAGCCACCACTATCCTATTAGGCAGGATTGGTGTTAAACCACTAAACATCACATGATCACTATCTCATACTAGCACAATAATTGTTATAAACAATTCAAAATACAGCAAAACTCTCCATATAGTAGTGCCATCTTGTGCTAACAAGAGCAATCAATGGATGCCAGAAGGCTTGTGCATAAAATCCCTATCTAGTGCCTACTCATCCAATATCCCCAGACTAGTTTCTGGCTTGTGGCCTTCATCAGTGAGGAGCCTTGGATCTGAGAGCACTGCACCTAGATCTTAGGATCTAATGCAACCCTCCAGCACCCACCTTTTAACTCTATTTAACTACAAAACTATGAGAATGAAATTGAAAACACTATTAATATTTTCAATCCAAGCTCAATAGCTTATATAGTCATATGGGTCTGAACTCAATTCAGTACCCATACATTTTGGTGTCTTTGGCTCTTTAACAACCATAGCCACCACTATCCTATTAGGCAGGATTGGTGTTAAACCACTAAACATCACATGATCACTATCTCATACTAGCACAATAATTGTTATAAACAATTCAAAATACAGCAAAACTCTCCATATAGTAGTGCCATCTTGTGCTAACAAGAGCAATCAATGGATGCCAGAAGGCTTGTGCATAAAATCCCTATCTAGTGGGTTGCATTAGATCCTAAGATCTAGGTGCAGTGCTCTCAGATCCAAGGCTCCTCACTGATGAAGGCCACAAGCCAGAAACTAGTCTGGGGATATTGGATGAGTAGGCACTAGATAGGGATTTTATGCACAAGCCTTCTGGCATCCATTGATTGCTCTTGTTAGCACAAGATGGCACTACTATATGGAGAGTTTTGCTGTATTTTGAATTGTTTATAACAATTATTGTGCTAGTATGAGATAGTGATCATGTGATGTTTAGTGGTTTAACACCAATCCTGCCTAATAGGATAGTGGTGGCTATGGTTGTTAAAGAGCCAAAGACACCAAAATGTATGGGTACTGAATTGAGTTCAGACCCATATGACTATATAAGCTATTGAGCTTGGATTGAAAATATTAATAGTGTTTTCAATTTCATTCTCATAGTTTTGTAGTTAAATAGAGTTAAAAGATGGGTGCTGGAGGGTTGCATTAGATCCTAAGATCTAGGTGCAGTGCTCTCAGATCCAAGGCTCCTCACTGATGAAGGCCACAAGCCAGAAACTAGTCTGGGGATATTGGATGAGTAGGCACTAGATAGGGATTTTATGCACAAGCCTTCTGGCATCCATTGATTGCTCTTGTTAGCACAAGATGGCACTACTATATGGAGAGTTTTGCTGTATTTTGAATTGTTTATAACAATTATTGTGCTAGTATGAGATAGTGATCATGTGATGTTTAGTGGTTTAACACCAATCCTGCCTAATAGGATAGTGGTGGCTATGGTTGTTAAAGAGCCAAAGACACCAAAATGTATGGGTACTGAATTGAGTTCAGACCCATATGACTATATAAGCTATTGAGCTTGGATTGAAAATATTAATAGTGTTTTCAATTTCATTCTCATAGTTTTGTAGTTAAATAGAGTTAAAAGGTGGGTGCTGGAGGGTTGCATTAGATCCTAAGATCTAGGTGCAGTGCTCCCAGATCCAAGGCTCCTCACTGATGAAGGCCACAAGCCAGAAACTAGTCTGGGGATATTGGATGAGTAGGCATTAGATAGGGATTTTATGCACAAGCCTTCTGGCATCCATTGATTGCTCTTGTTAGCACAAGATGGCACTACTATATGGAGAGTTTTGCTGTATTTTGAATTGTTTATAACAATTATTGTGCTAGTATGAGATAGTGATCATGTGATGTTTAGTGGTTATAGGAATTTGTTTTAAATTTTAGACCTGAGTCATTTTCGGTTTGCTGTAACTGTTGGGAAACATTAACTATGCTGACTTTCGGGTTGTGTATTTGACAAGTCTTTTCATCTGGATGGTTAATTATTGCAGGAGTTGAAGAATTGAGGACAGTTTGTGGATCACTTTGTTTAGGTTTACTGGACTTAACTGACCCACATGAAGATGTATCAGTGGTTTTAGACTGGGTGGGAGTTGTTATGGATGGATTGTTTTGAAATTTTTTGAGTGTATTTTCTTCATCGCTTGTATTTTCCTTGCTCTCGTCAGATGGTTTGGTCATATTGCCTTTTTTTGTGTCAAGAGTTTGGCCTAGTATTGTTTCTCGGGGATTAGTATAATATGTATCATATGTACGATCTTTAGTCTTATCGGTTTGAGTGATTGGTTTAGGCGCAGTATATGTAATTGCTTGGATCTCTGATTCACTACTATTAGTGTAGAGGTTGTCGTTTGTTCTTTCTTGAATATTTTCATTTTGAAAGATAGGTTTGGATGTGAAAGGATTTGTTGGAGGATTTATTTGACTCAGGTTATCTGGGTTTGTGAGGTTGCTGATTGAATTAGGCCCATGTGGTGATTGTCTATTTAAGGATGTGAAAGCCGTGTTAGTAGGTCTACCAGGACATCTGTGAACTTTATTCTTTTTAATACCACAGTGTGTACATATTCTTGCTGCACAATCTTTAATGAGGTGTGTTCTTTGAAGGCAGAAGAAACATTGTGGATGTACTCCCCTGAAAGTCAAAACCATAGGAGAGCCTCTTGCAGTAATAATAGTGGGTATGTCAGTGGGTATAATGTTTTTCTTCAATGTAAGTGTGAAGATAACTGTATTGGACAGGATTTGATCTTCGCAGTGAGGGTTTAATAGGTGTTTAAATTTGCTAACTGAACCATAATTAATAAGGATGTCTTGTAGTTCTTGTTCTTTCAAGTGGGCAAGGCAGTTTTGGATTCTGCCGGATAGTGTAACAGGACGGTTCATATCTATGGAGCATAGTATAAAATTTCCTAAAGATCTGTATTTATTTTTAAAGTTCATACGGTCCGCCCACGTTTTAAACTCAACGATAACATAGCGGTCATTGGGATGATTAAGAATCATATGAATGCCTCTGCCTAATTGTTTTTGATTGATTAGACTGTATAGCTGTTCTAGAGGGAACTTATATAGAGCACATTGTTGATTTGTTATAGCTAAGATTAACGATTTATCGCTGTAGTAGTTAGCAAACGATTTATATAGGCTATTGGGAATCGTTTTGTTGAACTCATTATTTATTTTTAGGAACATGTCGTCATTAAGTTCGTCTATATTAAATGAGACATTTTCCAAAGTGTTTGATTCTTGTTCTATGTCTAGTTCTAGGATATTCAAATATAGTTCATTGAAATTATCGGCCTTAATATTTTCGGAGATGCTCTCAGAATTTTTAGACCTTACGATATTTGCGTACGTAGAGGAATTTTTCAATATTGGTATTGAAGAAATTGGATTAGATTGTAAGTTGGCTGAAGTAGCAATGGATTGTTCTGCGCTATAATCTTTGTTTGTTCTGGAGTGTGATTTATCGGTTTTAAAATTTATTTCTTCTTTTTGATTTTTAAATTTACTGTTGACAAACTGTAATGTGACAGCACTGGTTTTGTCGACCTCTGGTGGAAAAGTTTTTACTTTAAAAAATTCGCCGAAATCATCTTGTCGGTAATTTTGTCTATTATTATCAGATATGGTTTCCAGGGTATTATTGGGCAAAGTAAATTGCTCATTAGAGTCTTCTGAGGGTGCGTAAAGTCTTCGGAGAGGTGATGATTGGTTTTTACTTGAATTTTTAAGAATTTCAATAGTTTCGCTTGATGAGATATTAATGCTATTACTTATATTAGGGGTAAGTTGAATATTTTCTAAACTTTTGTTGATATTTGTGATGCTGTTTTCTTTTGAAATATTGGTTTGTGGGTTTTTATTTGTTGTAGAAGTTATTTTGGATGAATTTAGATTAGATCTAAGACTATAAAATTTACGACCGATGACTGCATTGCTAGATTGAATGCTGAGATCGGGGCTAACCTTAATTTGCGAGTTATCGATTATATTATCACTTTCCATAATATATAATGATTAAAACCGACTTACCTTGAATAAGAAACGTAAAGGTAAGGGGACAATCGTCCCTATCTTCCTGAAATTGAATCGCTAAGGGACGCTTTTTGTAAGACCAGTTGCAAAGATGGCTGCCAAAAGCGGAAGTCACCTTCCAGTTTTCATTTCATATTTAAACTAAAGCTCAGATTTGTATGTATGATAATACAAACATTAATTCTTTTTATTTATTTTATAAATATATATTATTAATAGATTAAATTTTTTCCACCATTTAAAATTATTTAAATAAACTAAGCATATATAAGAACAAATGTTAAGAGACATGAAGTATCATCTGTCATTTGGAGAGTTTATTTATATTATATATCTCATTGGAAGCTTCAATTTCAACTTGTTTGTTTATATATAATCTGCATTATTCATTATTTACATACATATAATCATAAATAGTAATGCACGCACACACACTTTATATATATATTGAAGTGATATATATATATATGTTTTACATATATAATTTTAAAAATTCATTCGAAATTTTTTAGTTAAAGATTTTTCAACATTTTGCTAGGCAGAAACTATATATATAAGTATATGCACAGACAAAATATATTAGGCTGCATTAATTCTAAAATAATTAAAATACAATTTAAAACAAAATATTTTATTAATTAACAATTGTAAAAATACTTTATAATTAGGTAAGTGAATGTACATTATTTTTATACAAATAATTAAATTCTAGATAAACAGATCAGCTAATTAAGAACTAAATATAGCATATTGTTAGTCAAAACATTAACTTTTATTTTGCTACAGCACAATGAAGTATAGGACTATCCTGCAACCAAAGGATAGATCTTGAAATCAAATCATGATGAAAACTGATAAGGATGGTCCAGTGAACTATAAATAGAGGTATCTCAGATGACTGATTATTATGCTTATGCTTTGATTCTTTGGTCATTCATTCTTTCTCAACTGTTAGAAGTGTTTTAAAATATAATGATGGAGTAGAGAAACCCATCATCTGCTCCTTTCTGGTCAAGGGAGCCAAGTGTGTTTAGTTCCATCATGAAATAGCAAAGTTGCCTCAATTTACTAAACAACCATTACATTGATCATTGTGTCCAGATTACATACAAATTGTATGCTGCCTAACTTCAAAAGTACCAGACATCAATCAGCAAGAGAATCACTGTCAGATGCTTCCCATTCAAAAAAATTTAATCTCAGAAGCTTTGCAGAACACCAGCAAACATAGCTATGTTGTATCTACTGTGCCACAAAAAGTCTATATATACCTGAATTCAGAACATAAACTATTCAATATGAAAAGGATAATTTGCATGAACTTTAATTATACACTATTATAACTTTGTTTGACTAACTTTAGATATTTTATCTCCTATATTGTAACAGTCAAGACACGTGTATCTTGTTAACATATTGCAGAATTCGACCACCACACAGAACAGCAGCACCATCAAGTAGCAAAGCCACCGGTAATACTGAGTTCGAACATAGTTTATCGGTTCCACAATACAATCTACGGAATAACGCCTCTGATGCGACATAAGTAAACACTTCTTTAGGCACGGTGGTCAGGGAGATGCACGAGATTCATGGGTTTTGTTTCTGAGTTGGCCAACAATCAAACGAATATTAATTAACATATATAATCGAGAAAATGTCTATAATGGGCATCGAATAAATGAAAACTTAACTACAGATGTATAGTTAGAATTATTTATTTAAGTATTTAATAAAAGAAAACATTATTAATGTGATTAATCATATTTTAAATTCAAGTCTCAATAGCTAATTAGTAATATTATATATATAAAATACAATTATTTATATGGAGCATTTATTTATATGAAGGCGTAATCTAGCTACCTAGGGTTTTCGAGTGAGTATTTCTAATGCGTGCTGTAAGGAATTTATACTTTGCACTGCAAGAGTCATCAGTAACGGCGGACATACATTTATTTAATAAAATATTTATTTTACGACAAAGGGCAAACATTTATTTGAGAGTATATGACGAAGATAATGCCGAGGCGGAGTGATAGAGAGAATAATAAACTAAATAAAAGAACACGTGGTACGCCTTAGAAGGGCGATGTAAAATGGCAGCACTGAAACTGCAATGCCGTGAATAAGTTATAAGGGTTTCGGGTTGGTCTCTGCCACGACCCGAAGAGGTAAGGTGTCACATGAGCATAACCAGGGACAAGCGGTCCGTGTCGCAATTTGCCAGCTGGCTGCGTGACGGTCGTCAAGCCCTACAGGAACATTATCATGTCCGCTTGTGTAGGACGACTGGGGTTAATTCAACCCTAGAGAATCCGGAGCATTCACGGCATGGAATGAGCCATCGGGGCTTCAAAACGTAACACATGTATAATATCGAAAAGATTGTGGTAATATTCAACTAGATTTCAAACTCGGCCCGACATTACCAACGTTGACTGAAAGAAAATTGGTGACTCTCAAAGAAATGAAATTTACATGATTATTCATTAACATTTAATAATAAAAAAAATATCTAAAAAGGGGATTATTACAGCGAGTATGCCAGCTATTACGGAGTAGTAGACCCTGCATTACAATAACTGATTCTTTGAATGCGTGTCGATTTATATGAAATTTAAGTTATTTATAAAAGCAAATATTAATGATAATTCGACATGCATTCACTGTTCAAGCGATTATGGATTTAGCTTTAAAACTAAGACAATTATGAGGAGGTAATATTTCAATGATAATTATAAATAAAATGTAGATTTAAGAAATACACACCTAAGAAGTGATAGAGGGAGGGTAAGCTAGATTATGCGAGAAATTTACAGATTACATGAATTCTCAAATTTTAGTTTCTCAAAATTACAATTTTAACATTTAGAAGTTATACAAATAATAGGAGATGAGCTATAGCTTATTATTACTAGAGTACTCTATAATTTGGAATACACACACAGGTACCTGTTTTATAAGATGTTTTCGTCCATTGGTTTATTAGCAGATTGTTCGTAATTAGAGGTTTTCTTTCTTGTCCTGGGCATGTTGTTTTATTGATTTTTTTTTAACAGCAGCGGCTTTCTTGTTTATTTTAGGCAGCAGATCATTTTGGTGTTTTTACGATGGGCAAGGTGAAGCTCAGCATATGGTGGGCCATCTCCCGATGGAGAATAATTTCGGTGCTTACTCGGTCATACCTTGCAGTATTAATTTATTTAAGATATTTTAGACGCTCCACTCGAGAGCAAAGCTAAAATTCAAGTGAAAGTCTCCAGCAAGTCCAAGATGGCCTCCTTTTTTTAATCTTGATCTTTTAATTTTTCTGTCAAGATATTTTTAGGTTTTTTTTATCTTGCCCTCAGGATAATCAATGCTTTTGCTGGTTTTAATTAGAAAGAAATCTGCTGTGCTATTGTTTGTTTTGTTGTTTTTTTTTTACATTCGTTAATTACATTCTTTTGGAATTTTGCTATAATTAATTTATTTTCTATCACTGACCGATGCTTTTAAATTTTCAAAGACAAAAGGGAATAAAATTATTTTAACATTAATTAATTATTGCATCAGATTTTGTTAGACTTATTATTTAACGAAATTTAAACTAAACAACAAATACGAACTTTATAAAATTCAAAATAAATGATTATTATTACACAAAATTTATTTAACTAAAAGGAATCTAAATTATATTATTTTATCCGTATTTATTGCGCTTAATTTGAGATCGAAATGTGTGCGTGTTTATGTTGAATTCTACATATATTTATACATTTTTAATATTGTTACACACACAACTCGATACCAAAAAGTTTAAATTTGGGTGGGATAGACCGGTCAGAGAGAGACGACAGAAAAAGGTGAAACTTGAGATTCGAATACGAATCTCACTGTTTCAATATCTGTATATTTCATTTACAATGAAATTTTGTTCTGACATATTTCATATGTGTATGTGCATGTGTTTATAAATAAGAGTGGTGATGATTTGGTTAATTTATTAATTGCCCCACAGTTCAAACAGCCATAATATTAAAATAAATATTTATAACAAACCAACTAATCAATTATTGCAAACCTTCACTATTCACTAAAAGTTTCTTTAGTATTATTTTGTTAAATTAAGAGTTAATAATGATCATTTCCACTAGTCTTCAAAGTAGTAAGAATTAGAATAACAATTTAACCTTTAATGTAAATAATGTGGGTTAATGACCTCTGAATGAAATAAAGGGTTGCACAGACAGATGAAATAAATTAAGCATGCTTATTTTTCATAATTACAAATGCTTACAGTTTTAAGTAAAACATTCTCACAGGTTTGGGATAGATAGGCACAGGAAAGGATATTTGTATATATTGATTTTTTTAAGCTAATATACTATTATTTCTGACTGCTTCAGTTAAATATATTTCTGATTGCCCAGAAATGAGGATAAAGTAAATGCTTTTTTCTGCCTCTTACACTTGGTCACTTAGAATGATTATTATGTGGTAGAAGCACATACCTACCGTATATCAAATGTTATATATATGCTTTGATTGTTCATAAACAAGTGTGATACAGATGCTTATTCCCACCACTTATGATTCTTATTATTAATATATATATGTGCTCTGTGCACAGATAATGAAGCTATTCAATGTACGGAAAATTATCAAAAGTTACCGCCAAGCGCTTTCAGGGCAGTTTATAGTCTTATATTCATGGTGACTTGTATTTGGTTAAGAACTGTAATATTAATGCAAATTTATGCAAATTCTCTGTCTCAGAAATTGTCTATGTAGTATCTTCATATGAATTTGCATAAATTTGCATTAATATTACAAAGTCGCCATGAATATGGGACTATAAACTATTCCGAAAGTGCTTGGCGGTAACTTTTGATAATTTTACATACATTGAATAGCTTCACTATCTGTGCACAGAGCACATATATATATATTAATTGATTTCAAATGCTAATGAAGTAAA